>JAKSZT010001663.1:441672-451771 GCA_026826555.1 Tolypeutes matacus
ATGTGACAATGGACTTTGGTGAGAGAAGAAACTTAATGCTTTTTGGCCTTTTAACCGTGGACTTCTACCCTAAATAAATACCCTTTATAAAGACCAACCCAATTTTGGTATTTCACATTAGCACCCCTTTGGCTGACTAATATAGAGGGTTCTCCTGAGGCTCTGGAGACACCCAGGTCCTATATCAGGGTGGATAACTCCGAAGTTTGGTTCCTTATCAATTGGCCCTACCTTGGAATCTGTGCTCCTGAAAGTGACAGAGTTGGGCTCAAATATGTCTTCCCTGCACATGGTCCATCTGTCTCTTCTATTCAAACCTATATGTGGTGCTGGAGTTTGTAGGTGTACTTCCAGAGACTGGAGTCTTTGTGCTGTCCGTGTGCCAGCTGAGTCCAGAATTTCAGTGGAGCTGCTACTCTACAGCTTAATGGACTCACCCAGGAGACATGGCAGGGGGATGATGATGGACAATGGCCATCCCAGGGAATAGAGAGAGTCTGCATCTGCAGGCAGGATATTCCTATCCATCTTATCCATGGAATGTAAGCCCCCTCTCACTTGGAAATGGAGTAGGCATCACCATCCTGGACTCCTCAGGATTGGCGGAAGAGTTATGGCCTAGATTGAATTTACTGATATTCTGTTATAGACATATTGTGATTCAAGCAATGGAAGAAAATACAACATTAATGTGGAGCCAGTGGTCACTGCATGCTTTGGGGACATGGAGAGGGAAAAGTAGTTGTAACACAGGGGTTTTTCAGGACTTGGAAATTATCCTGTGTGGCAGTGCAATGACAGATACAGGCCATTTTATATCATCATATAACATGCAGAACTGTGTTAAAAGAGTGTTGTCTACAATGTGAACTATGGTCCATGTTTAATGGCAAAGCCCCAGGATGTGTATATCCATTGCAGGTGATGTGCCACACTAATGATGGATGTTTATATGGGAGGTTGTGGGAGGTGTGGGAGATGGGGCATATGGGAATCACTATAATTTTTGTGTAACATTTATGTAATCTAAGTATCTTTAAAAAAATAAAAAAATATTATTAGAAAAAAAGAAAATTTAAATTCCGGTGCTTAGGTAGAGAACCTGTGTAGCCACAACTGGACAATTCTTACCTCTAATTGTTGGACAAGAACATTTTTGGCCCAGGCAGAAAAGAAAAGAAGGATTGGTAATGTTGTCCCTTTTTCTCCATAGGCTATCTCACAATGTGGACAATGCCATCATTCAGGGGTCCCAGTGACACAGGCTTTTGTCAGAGCTACCAACTAGATCTACTGTTGGCTTTATCAAATTTTAAATCATGATAATGGGGTATATCTCCACATCATTCTAGCTAACCAGGCAACATAGTGGACCATAACTTGTTAACTTGATGTATGACTTAGCTTTGTGCAGAAACCAGTCTATAAACAAGTATGGTTGACCCACTAGATTTAGAAGACATCATGCAAAGCCATCCGGCTCCCTATAGTATGTCTCGACATTGGCAGTGAACTTCTCCCTCTGTAATAAGAGCATGAATGGCACTGGGTCCTACTTGGGAGAGGTTTCTAATGACTACTGTAACAAAATAATATGGTTAGTTTTCAAGGACAGTACTCTTGAGCCTAAATGTAATGCTTCTTTGGGAAATGACACTACTGCAGTATATCATGAGACAGTTCACTGTACATGGAATGGTGCCTACAGATGGCACAATGGAAAATCTAGTATGTGATGTATCCCTGGAGTTTGGAACATCACAAATGTTCCCTTAGTTCTGAAACACCACACAGGTACTTGGAAATAATTTAAGTCTAGGCTCACCTGGCCTGGCAATGGCAGTGCCCTATTTAGCAGCATTGCCAGGAAGAACAGTCTTCTATACCACCTACATAAAATTGTATAATGTTCATATAAGGTGGCCAGATGGACTTTTTCTAAACATCATGGGGATTGGCTATGCATGGATGACTAGCTTAATAAAAAAAAAAAAAAGATGGAGATACCCACCTATCACCTAAATAACAGGTCAAAGGGAGTACATTAACTCTGGCATAGGGAAAACCGGAGAGTTTACTATGTGTGGAAATCAGTTACATATGGCCTTTCACCTAGAATAGTGGGGTGATGTGACTTAGGATATATGGTTCCTAAAATCACTGAGGAAAAAAATAACATTATATCCTGTAAAATCTACAATGGTCTTTTTTTGCACATTACAGCTGCAAGACAGCAGAACAATTCCACCTGCAATGAACCACAGTGACTTTCCCAGGCAGAAAATATCTTGATCCTCAGATTTGAGGTACATGAACAAATAAAAGCAATATATAATATGTTATAATTTATAAGAAATGCATTTATTTCTACACTTAATTCATTGGGACTACCCCAAACTAAGGTAGACAGTGCAGTGGTCATTGTCCTCCAACACTGCAGAGTGCTGGATATTCTGAAGGCTCATGCTGAGTTTGCATGTGCTACACCAGAAAAAAATATTGATTTTACATAAATAAGTTGGGACATGTTGTGTTTAACGTACAGAACTTGGAAAATGCAGTCCATGTCTTCCACAAGATTGAAAAATACAGAACTTAAACTTTTGTAGATAATTTGGGCTAGGCAAAGAATGGGGTAGCTAATTGCCATCCCTCCTACACCAGACTTCATCACTCTCCTGTGGCAATCTTATTGGTTACCCTCCTTAAATGGTATGTTTAATTTCTAAATGGTGTGTACAAGTGACATCTATCAGAGATGTGTTTGTGTCCTGGACATGGTAGTTCACTGTCTCAAATGGATGACCAGCATATCAAAATATTTAATTCTATCTTTTGGGTTCCCACAAAAGGTGGATACACTGTGGTAGGAGACAGTCCTAGAGCAACCTGCTACTTTCCCTGGGACTCAAAACCACATATACAATACCTAGTAGGCAAGCGTACTGTTGGTTCATTCCTCCCCTTCTTGTCCTGAGCATTTGTATGTATTCAGTGGAGAAAGTCTGATTTTTCTGGATGGCATGTTTTATGACATCCAATTCACACCCTAGTCCTATACCTGTCCCTGGCAAGGAGGGAATCAGAGTCCTCCACCAAGACACACAGACACTAGAGAGAAGGACTACATATAAAATATCTCTCTGTGTAGGCCATGGATAGAAACTTCATGGCTATTGGAATCCAATGCCCTCTAGTGAACCTGACTTTGCTCTGTCTCTTTATGTGTTTTTCCATCAAATGTTCTGGAGACTTCCTTCTTTGGCAACACCAGCACATGTATTGGATGACATCATAGGTCTCTCCTTCTGATCTACAGAGTGAGATGTAGCTACCACTGGAATGGTATTTTGCTTGCAAAATACCACATATTACTTAGATTAGATGATATATTTTTCCCACACACACACAAAAAGATATAAAAATGTACCCTTTCAATATGGAAAGATTTTTAGTATTGTTATTCTCACTGATTGAGTCAATGTTCTGATGGCTACATTAATTAGCAATTTTATAACTCAGAATTGAATCCCATGAAGTTTGCCTTATTATTTTAGAACCTCTATCTAGAAAAGTTTCCACATTAAAAATTAATACTCATTTAATTTCACTTTCAGCCTACAACTTGAATTATAGTTTTGTATTTCTTCTTCTTAATAATTTTCCAACAATTTGACAATTTCCAATTTTATTTTATGGATTTATGAAGGTCTGTACTAGAATTTCTAACCATGTGCTTTAATTAAAGTATCCTTCATGAGGAAGATGTCAATCAAGAAACTTCAATTTTCTAACCTGAATAATATTTCTAGGTTTTATAATTGTAATATTGTAAATTCATTTTTATCTTAATATTAGGGCAATCCTTTTTAGCTAGCATATTTACTATGTATTTGCATTCTAATTCTACATTATGAGAAATGTTCTTCAAATCTCTTCAAATTATTCTAATTTATATTTTTATGCTTGAAATTATATATATACATATATTTAATTTCCCTCAGCACTCAAGGCATTTTAAAATCTGTGATTTATATTTGGAAAAGGAAATACAGATGAAAAACCTATGGGTTTTGTAATGTTTCACTGTCCACTTAACATTCTCCATTCACTTAGTCATTGAAAAAAACAGTTATTTTATTTTTTATACAAAAGGTGAATTTCTTACCATGCTTTTCAGTCTTGGGCTGTTTGTATAATATCACGGATGAGCCAAAGGAAAGCTGTTTAAGAACTCCTTTCCTTGGGGATAAATGGCTGGTGAGCTCTTGCTTAATGATATGTAGGAACGGAGCTAACCACAGTATGCTTCATTGCCTTCAATGCTAAGCAGAAGGAATCTTTCTCAGGCTTCAATTCACAAAAGCTGTCCATGGCTTCCTCTAACAATTCTCTTTGTTTCTATTTCAAAATTGAAGTAACCTCAAATATTTTGAATATGGGGTTAATATGATGAGGTCAAGAAAAATTTAAATCAGCAGTCCAAATCTTGGCGTTACAGGTTCATTCCCTCTTTCCAAATGCTTCATTTTCTTGAATTTTAAGGGATCTGAAAACATCAATTCTTTCTTCTTCCACTTATATTATCATCTAAGGTTACTTCACCTGCTTATTAGACACTAATTTTCATGTTATCTTTTAAAATGTATAAATATCAATTGATGAGTACCACCACATTGTCTTCAACACTGAGGATCTTAATTTTCATGTTTTAAAGCAGTTTTATTCACACAGCATACAATCCATTCAAAGTGTACACTCAGTGACTCTCATTATAATCACAGAATTATGAATTCATCACCACAATCAAATAAAAAAAAAAACCCATGTGAAATTAGAATTATAAATAATTTTACTAAACATCTTTATTTGGCTGAGCTTCCATTTTATCCAGGGGAATATAAAAAAGAGACAGAGGCTAATTGAAGCAGGCTGACATAACAATGATCCTTTGTAGTGCTGATAAAGACCCCTGTCCCTGCCTGGAAGGGAGAATGGTAACAATGAAATCAAGCTGACAAAAACAAAGTCTGCTGATCTTCACCAGGTGACCACAATGCTACACCAACATCTTAGTTGCTAATTAATGAACTGGGCCTCAAGGACACCCTGCCCTGACACTCCACATTTCTCCTCATAATTCACACAGCTCATCTACCCATGTCCTTCATTCCTCCCCATTACTCCACAACTTCCCTTTCTTTCAATCACTAAGCTGCTACCCCAGCTCAACCCTTTGAACAGAAACCTCTTTTGATACTGCTCCTGATATAATGCAACTTTATCTCAATAAACTTCCATTTTTAAGTCTTTTTATTTTATTTTCAGCATAGTAGTACTTGGTGTCAGAAATGGGATCTGAAGGTAGACACCAGGTGATTCCTCTGATGGCTTGGAGATGAGTACTGTACCTGCAAGAATCCTTTCTGTCCCATCCTCTTTGGGGTCCTCACCTGGTTCACTCAGTTACCTCCTCTCAGATCTTTGAGCTCCTGCCACATTGTGGTTGAGGTCAAAATCTGTTTATTGAGCTAAATTTTGGTTGGGGTCCCTGCCATGGCCTCTGTTTTAAGATGTCAGAGAAGAGAATTATTTTCTGTTTCTCAAATGTTTCTCCACAGGTAATGTAGGAAACAGTCATTAAGCTTTATATTTCTGTTCTTTGTTTCTGTGGCTTGTTTCTGTCTGTTGGCTTTATGCCTATTTTCCTACCTCCAGAAGGTAATACTAAATTAACAAATAAAATTCTTAAGAGAGCTCTACACAAATTGCTTAAAAATATATATATATAAGTTAACATACATACATGTATGTTAATACATGTAGAGTCCCATAAATTGAAGAAGCTGAGCTGCTTGTACTCTGTAAAATCCTTCTGTCTTCTTCCTCTGAGTTCTTAGTTTAACTCCTCTTTGCAATGTTATGAAAAAGAAGTTTTAGTCTTCTCTTGTTTTCTATTTTGTTTGACTTGGGGATAATGTTAATAGGTTAATACTGATACTAATAAAATAAATTAGCATTATATTTTTTATATCTTTAAGATAATGAAAATAGTAAGTTTGTGTTTAATAAATTAAGTTAAAGAAAAGAATATAGATCTGTCCTAATGTGAAATGACTAATATTCATAGAACAGAATGAGGGATGTAAGATAAGACTTAAGTGGATATAGAAAGAAATAAAATCTTTGTGGAAGTGAATTCATAGTTAATATTGACTAAAATTTAATAATCTTGTTTAAGAGAGTGTGTTTTGTCCTAAGATAAAATGACTGGTTCTCCTGAGGGCAGGAATAAGTAATATAAGACCTGAGTTAATATGAAAATTTGTAGAGGGCTTGTGAAAGTAAGTTGAGTCTGTTAAAGGTAAAATTTGTCTTAAGGTGATGGTTATGGGAAGTTTGTCAAAGCATTTTCTAAACTGAAATATTACCTGATTCCAGAAACTCATTATTAAGTAGAAATCTGGATTAATATTGATAACAGAATGTAACTTCATAACAGAGAAACCTGTGAGATACCACCTCAATCTGCATATTAAGGTGTAGGTAGGAGAAGATAATCTTAATTCTATTGGGGGTCTTAAGTTTTAATGAAATAATTAGGAATATATATCCTTTTACTGCACTGCTAAATTAAAATACCTGTTGATTAATCTTGGTAAAGATGTAATAGTAAAAAGAAACAAAACTTTTTACTATAGGTTGTAGATAATGATCTCTAAAAACAGGTGTATTTAAGGAAATTAGGGACTAGATTTTAAGCTCTTGCAGCAGTCACATTTGTTCCTGGGATCTGATCTCTAATTGTTATTTCAAAATCCTGAGATACTTTAGTATAACCTAATATCTCCCTAGAATTTTTTCCTATATGACACCTGGAACCCATAATTGAAGTTAACCAGCTCTAAAAGTTATGAAGAAGCAGCTCTATGGCTACACAAAAAGAGTGTCCAGAGAGAAACTGCCATGGGGTGGTGCTTGGTTAAGGCCCTAGGCATCCCCATTAGTTATTCTGACCTAATTCATATTATACAAGATCGTGAGACCTAATAATGGCTCCAACTGCATTCAGTACCCTACAGCAGTGGACATATGTACCAAACCAACATAACCTTAAGGGACTGACAAATAGATTTGTGCATTTAGGCCAGGACCCAACAACTGCACATGATGTCTCTCCATTTAAGTTATTGGCATAGCCAGTTTCTACAGTTCTTAAAGCAATAAAAATATTTGCTTCATCACCTGACCATGCCCCTAAAGTGGATGTAGCATCCTCTGCTGAAAACTCCTGTGACTTTGCCACCAGGTGATGCCTCATTCTCTTTAGACCTACAATGGGTACTATCTCCAGACTGGCTCTGCCAGAGGGCACTGTGCAATAGGCCACCGGTATCCTGGAGCCAACCTTTCTGTTCTCATGATGGCTGACAGTACTATAGTATACCAAATGCATGAAAGACATACCAGAAGGGGCTATATTTGCCAGAATGATGTGGATAGAACCTAAAGAAACACAATTGACATCATTGCCTGCTTCTATGAAGGGTTAACATGTGTGGTATTGTGAGCCCAGATCTTGCCCATTCTAAGTAAATGTATTAGGGACTATGGGAAAAGGTTCCACTGTTATTTTATTCAGTGGAGAAAACATGTCCCTCAGGGCACCTACTAAATATTTGTGCTTGTGCCCTTAGGCTTTGTTTCCAGATTCACAAGGCTTCTTCTAAAGTCTTCCTTCACTGAGCTGCTGCTTAGCAACAACCCACAATCAACTGGACTGTTGAAGTGTGGATACATGCCAGCATCCAGCTTCTCTACTCTCCCATGGAATATACTTCCCCTATCTTTAATATAAGAGCTGCCCTTCTCAGTGGCAAGTCAGATCCCAGGAACTCTTATAATTGCTTGTCTTGTTTATATTGTAACTGTGGCCTTATATAAGAGTAACATTTATAAGCTCTTTGTTCCATGTTCAGGGCCTTTTGCAATGAGGTGACAGAAAAATTGTAAGAGGTGTGAGATGGAGTGGATTGTAACATATATGACTTTGTATTTTTTTCCCCAATCTTTCCAGTTCTTTCCTCCCCAAATGACAGGAACATTCCTTACTAGTAAAAAAGTTGAGGCTCAGGGAAGCGGCTGTGGCTCAATCAGTAGGGCTCCCGTTTACCATATGGGAGGTCCCGGGTTCGGTTCCCGGGGCCTCCTGGTGAAGGCAAGCCTGCCCACACGGCGTGGTTAGCTGACCCAGCGAGCACAAGCAGCAAGGGGGGGATAAATGAATAAATAAATAAAATCTTAAAAAAAAAAAGAAAAAAAAAAAGTTGAGGCTCAGGAGATGGTTGTAAACTGGTGACTGATCAGCAGATCTTGTCTTATTTACCCCTAGATCAGTAAACATTTCCTGCCTTGCTGAAAACATCTGTTCCTTTAGGATTTGTTTCTTGCCCTATTGGTTCATGGCAATGCACCGCATTTCTTTAAAAATCAGTTCCCTTCGCCCTGGTGCATATAAGCATGCCACATAATCCCCTCCACCTCCTCTGGGGGTAAGCACAGAAGTTAAACCTGGGAAGTGACAGTCTCCTTCTGTTGCAGAGTATGAGGACTAGGCCAAGGCTAGGCTCAGAATCATCTCATCCTCCTGCCATTGAAGATGAGGAACCCACTGGCAGGTCTCAGAACAGCTAGATAAGAAAGAGACATTTGTACTGTTGCCAAGAAATCCTGCTATACTTGGATCAATATCACCAGACAAGTTGAGCCCAACATCCAGGAAATCTTCAAACAAGCTAAATGTTTTCACAGCATAAATATGCAGTAATCATCTTCGCACTCCTCAGACCCATTTTCATTCACATCATAATCAATTTTATTGCACAGTGCTTCAAAGCCACCAAACTCTTTATCCCATCACCTGTAGCTTTAGAGTATCAGTCTATAGAACTCCAAGCTAGTCATACTTGGTCTTCAGGTAGTCAAAGGACTCCTTTGACCAAAAGAGGGGAAAATGAAATTGGAATGATAAATAATTTTACTAAACATCTTTATTTGGCTAAGCTTCTTCTTTATCCAAGGGATTATAAAAAAGAAACAGAGGCTAACTGGAGCAGGGTGACAGACCAATGATTCATTTCAGTGCTGATAAAGACTCCTGTCCCTGCCCGGAAGGAAGAACTATAACAAAGAAATTAGGCTGACATCAGCACAGTCTGCTGATCTTTACCACATGGCCATAATCTTACACTAACATCCTTAATGGTAATTAATGAACTTGGACTCAAGGACATTATGCTCAGATAGCCCACAGCCTCCATAGTCCATGTACTTCACATCATCCTTATAGCTCATGGAGTTCATACATTCACCATAATTCATGTCTCCTTATCCTTCCCCAATCCCCACACCTTCACTGTGTTTCAAGCAGCCTTATAGTATGCCCCCAGCTAAGCATTTTGAGGAGAAACCTCTAATTGCTACTGCATTAATGCAACTTTAGCTCAATAAATTTGTTCTATACCCCCTTTGTAAGTTTATTTTATTTTCTGCACAACACTCATATCCCTTTTACTCCCCTTTTATTCACACTGCGCACTGGTGTGGTAACTTTGTTAAAATTGATAAAATAGTAAAATATTGCTGTTAACTATAGTCCATAATTGGCATTAGATGTATTTTACCCATATGCAATCCCTTTATTAGCACCTGGTATTAATGACATCCATTTGTTCTAGTTCATGTAGGAATATTCTTATATTTGTACTATTAACCACATTCATTGGCAATAACAGGGTTCTTTATGTTATACAGCCCCATGTTTCATCCCCTAGCTTTCCATCTAGTGACATACATGACCCTAAACTTCTCTTTTCAACCACACTGATGCACAATTAAGCAATGTTAACTACCCTCAAAATAATGAACTACCATCACTCCCATTCATTTCTAAACATTTATAATCGGCATAATTAAATATTCTGCACAAATTAAGAATCTGCTCACCATTCTTTACCTTCTTTCTATTGGTTACCTGTTGTAGCAGTTTAGTATTGTTTATGAATTCCAAAAATAGATATTGGATTGTGTTTGTAAACTG
>JAKSZT010001663.1:493069-503263 GCA_026826555.1 Tolypeutes matacus
TATGCTGCATTCTATATTGTCCATATTTGTATTTCTCTCACCTTATGCCTGAATATTTTCTTTTTTTTTTCTTTTCTTTTTTTTTTTTTTTTTTGGAAGAAAGAAAGAGATTTATTACAGAGCAGCTGTTCCAGGAGACAGGAGACAAAGCCTCTCCCTGAACTGGAGAGATTCTGAGGGTCTTATAACATTCTGGTAAAGGCATGATTATAATAATGAGTACAGAAAAGTATAAAGAGATTAAAAATCACCCATAATCACACCTTTTTACAAGATAAAATGGTTGGCAGGCTGAGGTATAAATCTTTCCCCTGACGTTCTTTCATGCTTTGTCATTGACCCATTAACTCTGTTAAATTACTTTTGCAGTCTTTCTCCAAGAAAATGGTATTGACATTTCATACCATATAAAGGCAAAGCAGAAAGTAATAGTTACATAATATTTTGTCATATTAATGTACAGTGAATAAGTTACCTGATCCAATTAGTATTTATTTACATGTTTAAAGTATAAACACAAACAAATACACAAAAATCTTATCATTCCCTTGTTAATTTAATGGTGGTGAACATCACTCTTCATTTAATAAACATAATCTGTCAAAAAGACTTTATTCTTTATATTATTCCTTATTTCCATTTTTCTTTTACTAGACTCTTTTTTCTCTAGTTATTTCCCTTTGTTTTTTTTTTCAATTTTTATTGTGATAAAAATCAAATTTTTCACAATACATACAAAAATTTATAAAATGATATAGAAATATATAGGCATATATATGGATTTGCTTACAAAAATGTTATATATATATATTTTAAAAGGTGTTTAGATTACTTAAATAATACACAGACACTTCAGAGATTCCAATGTTCCCCACCTCCCACACCTCCCACAACATCCCACACAAACATCTCCCACAAGTGTGCCCCATCACCTTCAATAGAAATATACATCCTGGGGCCTTGCCATCAACCATAGACCACAGTTCACATCATAGACCACACTCTCTCCCACACAGTTCTGAATGATGTGTGCTGATTTAAAATGGCCTACATCCATCACTACAACAGCACTCAGGACAACCACCAAGTCCTGAAAAAGCTCCTGTATTTCAACTGCACATCCCCTCCCTGCCCTGAAAGTGTCCAGTGGCCACCAGCTAAACCTCACTGTTATAATTTATTCCATTGCTAGAATCACCATATGTGTACAACAGAATACCATCAAGTCCACTCTAATCCATAGTTCTTCCCCCAATCCTGAGGAGACTGGGATGTTGATGTCCACTCCACCTCCAAGTGAGAGAGGGCTTGTATCCCATGGATATGGTTGGTGGGAGGATCCTGCCTGCAGATACAGGCCCTCTTCATTCCCTGGGATGGCCGTTGCCCATTGTTGCCTCCTCACCAGGTGACTTGGATGAGTCCATTGAGCTGTAGGGTAGGTGTTGCAGCTCCACCAAGATTCCATGCACACCTGGCACATAGGTAGGCCGGAGGGTCCAGTATATGGAAGTATACCTAAAAACCCCAGCATCACATATAGGTTTGAATAGAAGGAATTGATGAACCATGTGCAGGGAGGACTTATTTGAGTCCAATTCTTTCACTCTCAGGAGCACAGATTCCAAAATAGAGCCGACTGATAAGGAGTCTGTCTCTGGGGCTATCCCCCCTTATATAGGACCTGGGTGTCTCCAGAGCCCTCAGGAGCCCCTCTGTGTGGGGTGATATGCACTTTGATATTCTATGAGATCCAACTGAGGTGTGCATAAGTGTTACCTCTGGGATGACCTCCAAACTCTCTTTGAAGTCTTTTAGCCACTTGAACTCATTTGTGTTTACCTTTTCCCCCTTTTATTCAAGGTCATTTTCCAGTTGTGTTGCCAGTTGGCACTTGGTATTAATCCCTCATTGCCAGGAAGGCTCATCCCCGGGAGTCATGTCCCACGTTGTGGGGGGGGGAAGGTAATGCATTCATATGCTGAGTTTGGCTTAGAGAGAGGTCACATTTGAGCAACAAGGAGGCTCTCACATGGCAACCCTTAGGCACCCCATAACATTGAGCTAAATTTCAGTTACAAGAGCAAAGACTCATAAGGGTAGTCATCAATAACAAGAACTCATCAGTGGGCCATCCTCTTTTGACAGACACTGTCCCTGCATTCAGAAGACTGTTGCTGCTCCCTTGGAGAATGTGGCAGAGCTCTCCAGGCTGGGAATTCAGATTCCCTCATTTATTGAGTGATTATCCACCCATGGTGACCATGCCCCATCCTTTGATCATTTGAACAATTTTGTATATCTTTCATGTATATTCAGATGAACTTACTCCCATGAATCCCCCCTCCCAGACACCCCCCACCAATAATCCCCTGCAGCACCCATGGTAACCCTTCTGTGATCTAAATCTTCCATGAAAATGTAGCCCATATAATAATCAAATACATTTAATAGGATAAAGAAACAACAATGATAAGCTTACATGTAAGAGACAAAAACAAGGAAACTCAGGGATAAAAACAAACAAAAAAAAACAATCAAACAAAAAACAAAACAAAATATAATTAGTGGATTGAGACATTCAAAAAAATGGAAAATAAAAGAAATGCCTTTTTGTAAAAAAAAATCTTTTTTTCCTTTTATCACTGTGTTATCGGATGTCCAGTGTGCTATGACACCTTCCCCTTCTCAATCACCAGTGTCTCTGAAATTTTCATTTAATTTTCAAAGAAGGTTTAGTTTACAGGAAAGTCACACACGGAATACCAGAGACTCCCAGGCACCAAACCACCCCCCCTTCCCCAGCCTATATTAACATTCTTTTTTTTTTTTTTTGGATGTTAGCATTGTTATAACTGTTATACAGAAAGCAAAATATAGCAACTAAACATTGTCAATGGTTTACAGTATAGTTTACAATTTAGATGATACAGTTTAATAAGTTTTAATGATATTTACCATGTCCTGTGTCCATTACTGTAAGGTAATGAAAAACCTTTCCCATGACCACTAAATACCCCATTAGATCTTAACTGTTCCTTCCTCCCCACCCCCCTGGGGCATATGACACTCCCCTCTCTTGACACATGGAATGTCAAGAGTCATAGATTCATGCCCTGGGTATTTGAACATGCCCTTCCTAATCTACCCACCTGTCAATGCTGCACCACCAAACCCAGTAATATCACTATCCATCTGTCCTATCCTTCAATATGCAACTATAATCTAACCCTTTACCATGGATTATGTCGATATGGGTGATGGCTCAAAGCCTGCTCTTCTCTGTCTCTCCCTTGTTAAACTATCTTTCAGACAATGGTTCTCAGAGACTGCTCACTTCCCTCAGTTCACATCAGTGAGATCATATACTGTTCATCTTTCAGTGCCTGGTCTGCTTCACTCAACATAAGGTCTTCAAGATTCATCCACGTTATTCCATGTGTTAGCGCTTTATTCCTTCTTACAGCTGAGAAATATTCCATTGTATGTATGTACCATATTTTGCTTATCCATTCATCTGTTTATGGGCACTGGGGCTGATTCCAACTTTTGGCAATGGTGAACAATGCCTCTATGAACATTGGTGTGCATATATCTGTTTGTGTCTTTGCTTTGAGTTCTTCTGTGTATATACCCAGCAGTGGAATTGCTGGATCATACGGAAGATCTATTGTTAGTTTTCTGAGGAACCGCCAAACTGTCCTCCACAGTGGCTGGACCATACCACAGTCCCACCAGCAGTGGATGAGGGTTCCTATTCCTCCACATCCTCTCCAATATTTAGTGTCCGCTGTTTTTCTGATAGCTGCCATTCCGATGGGTGTAAGATGGTATCTCATTGTAGTTTTGATTTGCATTTCCCTGATAGCAGGCGATGGTGTGCATTTTCTCATGTGCTTTTTAGCCATTTGTATTTCTCCCTTGGAGAAGTGTCTTTCAGGTCACTTGCCCATTTTTTAAATGGATTGTTGGTCTTTTTATTTTTAAGGTGTAGGATTTCTTGTTATATGCAGGATATTAGGCTCCTATCAAATATATGGTTGCCAAATATTTTCTCCCATTGGGTAAGCTGCCTTTTGATTTTCTTAATAACATCCTTTGAGATGCAGAAGTTTATAATTTTGATGAGATCCCGTTTATCTATTTTTTCTCTTGCTGCTCGTGCTTTGGCTGTGAAGTTCATGAAACCATTTCCTATTACAAGGTCCTGTAGATGCTTCCCTACATTCTCTTCCAAGGTCTTTATGGTTTTGGTTCCTATATTTAGATCTTTGATCTATCTTGAGTTGATTTTTGTATAAGGTGTGAGATGGTATTCTTCTCTCATTCTTTTGGATATGGATATCCAGTTCTCAAAGCACCACTTGTTAAAGAGGCCATTCTCTCCCAACTGAGTGGGCTTCGTGGCCTTCTCAAATATCAGATAACAGTATATGCGAGGATCTATATCAAAACTCTCAATTCGGTTCCATTGGTCAGTAGGTCTATCCTTGTGCCAATACAATGAGTTTTGGTCACTGTAGCTTTGTAGTATGTTTTAAAGTAGAGTAGTGTGATACCTACAACTTCATTTTTCTTTTTCAATATGTCTTTGGCAATTCGGGGCCTCTTGCCTCTCCAAATATATTTTGTGATTTGTTTTTCCAGTTCCTTAAAAAATACAGTGTTAACTTATATTGGGATAGCATTAAATCTGTATATTAGTTTGGGTAGGATAGACATCTTGATGATGTTTACTCTTCCTATCCATGAACAGGGAATATTTTTCCATTTATTTAAGTCTTCTTTGATTTCCTTTAACAGTGTTGTGTAGTTTTCTGTATATAAGTCCTTTACATCTGTAGTTAAATTTATTCCTAGGTATTTGATTCTTTTAGTTACTATGTCAATGGTATTTTTTTCCTGATTTCCTCCTCAGTTTGCTCGTTATTGGTGTACAGAAATGCTACTGATTTTTGAGCATTGATCTTATAGCCTGCAACATTACTGAACTCCTTTATAAGTTCTAGAAGCCTTCTTGTAAATTTCTCAGGGCTTTCTATGTATAGGATCATGTCATCTGCAAATAATAAAATTTTTACTTCTTCTTTTCCAATCTGGATACATTTTATGTTGTTTTCTTGCCTCAGTGCTCGCGCAAGTACTTCTAAGACAATGTTAAATAGGAGTGGTGATAGTGGGCCTCCTTGTCTTATTCCCAATCTCAGAGGGAAGGCTTTTAGGATTTCACCATTGAAAATGATGTTAGCTTTGGGCTTTTCATATATACCCTTTATCATATTCAGAAAGTTTCCATCTATTCCTATCTTTTGTAGTGTTTTTATGAGGAAAGAGTGCGGTACTTTGTTGAATGCTTTTTCTGCATCTGTAGAGATGATCATGTGATTTTTTTCTTTCAATCTGTTTATGTGGTGTATTACATTGTTTGGTTTTATTATACTGAACCATCCTTGCATACCCGAGGTGAAACCCACTTGGTCTTGGTGTATAATCCTTTTGATATGTTGTTGAATGTGATTAGCAAGTATTTTGTTGAGGATTTTAGCATCTAGGTTCATTAGAGAAATTCATCTGTAATTTTCCTTTCTTGTGGTATCTTTATTTGGTTTTGGTATTAGGGTAATGTTGGCATCATAGAATGAGTTAGGCCATATTCCTTCTACTTCTATTTTTTGGAAGATCTTAAGTAGAATTGGTATTAGCTCTTTCTAGGATGTTTGGTAGAATTCAGCTGTGAAGCCATCTGGACCTGGTCCCTTCTTATTTGGGAGGTTTTTCATGACTTTGTCTATCTCTTGTAACTTGACTGTTGAGTTCATCTATTTCTTCTTTCATCAATGTAGGCTGTTTGTGAGTTTCTAGAAACTTGTCCATTTCCTCTAAATTATCATTCTTGTTTGCATATAATTTTTCAAACTATCCTCTTATGATACTCTTTATTTCTGTGGTGTCAGTAGTGATATACCCTTGCTCATTCCTTATTTTATGTATTTGCACCTGTTCTCCCTTTTTCTTTGCTAGTCTGGATAAGGGTTTGGCAATTTTATTGATATTCTTGAATAACTAGCTTTTGGTTTTGTTTATTGTTTCCAGCGCTTTCTTATTCTCTATTTCATTTAGTTTTGCTCTAATCTTTGTTATTTCCTTCTTTCTACTTCCTTTAGGTTTAGTTTGTTGTTATTTTTCCAATTCCTCTGAGTATGCAGTTAGGTCTTCAATTTTAGCTCTTTCTTCTTTTTTAGTATATAAATTTATGGCTATGAACTTCCCTCTCAGGACTGCTTTCACTGCATCCCATAGCTTTTGATATGTTGTGTTGTTGTTTTCATTAGTTTCAAGGTAGTTACTGATTTCTTTTGAGATTTCCTCTTTGACCTACTGTTTGTCTGAGAGTGTGTTGTTTAACTTTCATATCCTTGTGGTTAACTTGTTTCTCTGGCCCTTAGTGATTTCCAATTTCATTCCATTGTGGTCAGAGAAATTACTTTGTATAATCTCAGTCTTTCTGAATTCATTGAGAGTTGTTCTGTGGCCTAGCATGTGGTCTATTTTGGAGTATGTTCCAGGTGCACTAGAGAAGAATGCTAATCCTGCTGTATTTGGGTGTAGTGTTCTGTATATGTCTATTAAGTCCAGGTCTTCTAATGTATTGTTGAGTGCCTTTGTTTCTTCATTGATACTCCATCTAGATGTTCTGTCTAGTGATGATAACGGTGTATTGAAGTCCCCCGCTATAATTGTAGAGGAATTTATTTCTCCTCTTAGTTTTTCCAGAATTTGCCACACGTATTTTGAGGCACCCTGGTTAGGTGTGTAAATGTTGATGATTGTTTTTTCTTCTTGAGAGATTACTACTTTTACTAATATGTAGTGTCCATCTTTGTCTCTTACAATAGTTTTGCATTTAAACTCTATTTTGTCTGATATTAGAATAGCTAGTCCTGCCCTTTTTTGACCATTGTTGGCTTGTAAAATTCTTTTCCAGCCATTCACTTTCAGCCTCCTTGAATCCCTGTATCGAGGTGGGTTTCTTGTAGACAGCATATAGATGGATCATATTTCCTTATCCATTCTTCCAATCTGTGTCTCTTGATTGGTGAATTTAACCCATTAACATTCACTGTTATTACTCGTAACGAATTTCTTACTTCAGCCATTTTTCTTTGGGTTAATATATGTCATATGTTGTTTTGTTTCTCTTTTTTTCTTTTCAGTTGTTTTTAAACTCTCTTCCAACTCCCTCTCCCTTGTTTTTTCCTTTCAACTTGTGGAGATTCCTTTAGTATTTCTTGAAGTGTAGGTTTCTTATTGACATACTCTCTTAATTTCTGTTTATCTGTGAATATTTTGAACTCTCCATCATTTTTGAATGCCAGTTTTGCTGGATAGAGAATTCGTGGAAGGAAGTTTTTTTCTTTTAGTATTTTGACTATGTCATACCACGTCTTCTTGCCTCCACGGTTTCAGCTGAGAAATCAGGACTTAATCTTATTGTGCTTCCCTTTTATGTGATGGTTCCCTTTTCTTTTGCTGCCTTGAGTGTTTTCTCTTTGTCTTGATCATTGGACATTTTGACAAGTATATGTCTTGGAGTCGGCCTGTTGGGATTTATACTATTTGGGGTGCGCTGTGCTTCCTGAATCTGCACATTCATCTCTCTCAATAGGACTGGGAAATTTTCAGCCATTATTTCCTTCAACACTCCTTCTGTTCCCTTTCCCTTCTCTTCTCCATCTGGGATGCCCATAATGTGTATGTTTGTGCATTTTGTGTTATCGGTTAATTCCCTGAGTCCATGCTGGATTTTTTCTATCTTTTTGTCTATCTGTTCTACTATCTCTTTGATTTCAGTTGTATTGTCTTCCATATCACTAGTTCTTTCCTCTGCCTGTTCAAATATGCTGTTATGTGAATCCAGTGTCTTTCTGATTTCTTGGATTGGATTTCTTGGATTGTGTCATTGTTCACCATCATATCCATTATCTTCCAATTTCTTCAGTTTGTTCTCCCAGTGTCTTCTTTATATCCTTAATCTCTTCCTTCACTTCTTAAGTTGGTCCATGATATTTGTTTGGATAGCTTTCATTAGTTGTTCAATGTTCTGCATCACTTCCTGGTTTTTAATTTGTTCTCTGGACTGGTCCATGTTTTCATGTTTCTCAGAGTTATTTGTATTTTTTTGTTGCCCTCTGGTCTTCATATTATATTGATGGGTTTGTTCAGTTGATTAGCTTTTCTCTATGCTCTAGTGTTTTATTTAGCTGGTGGTTCTGCGTGTGTGTTAAGTTTTCCCTTTGGCACTTTTTCTTCCTATTTTATTTCCTTGCTTCTTTCTATGTTCCCTTGAAGGCAAAAGATTAGGGCCAGAGGAATCCAAAGATGTAAGGAAGGCAGAAGGATAATAGTAATAATGATAAAAGTTAGAAGATGGCTCAAATGAGACTTAATGAGATGAATGTTTAACTCCTGTAGGCAGTGTAGAGTAATAGGAAAAAAAGTGGAGTTCCTACATGGGATTGGGAAAACAAATAGAAGAATATATATATAGTGATTTAGAAGGCTAGAATTATGAGGAGGGAGAGAAATAGTGAAGAAAGGGCTGAAAGGAAAGAGTTAATACTAATAAAAAAAAGAAGAAAACAAAATAGATGGATTAAAAATTGACACCCTTGAGTTGTGGGCCTATGAATAAATGTTGTATCTTAGAGACACAACAGAAAGCAGAAGGCAGAAAGATGAAGGAAGGAGAAGTGACAGTTTGGAATACAAAATAAATATAGACAGAGAGTGGGAAATTTTTGAAAAAGAAGCACAGCAAAGAAGCGACAAGCTAGCAGCACCTAATTTTAAAAAATGAAAGAAAAAAGAAAGGGGGGAGGAAAGAGAAAAGAAAAGCAAGAGACAAGAAATAAACATAGAAAAACTGAAGAACCATACAGGCAAGCAGTCAAACAGAGCTAAGGAGGGTCAATGATTCCCCTAGGGTCCACGTGGATCCTCTCTGCCCACTTGTGTTTATCAATCAATTTCCCCACAGGGTTCTATATGCAGGTCCTGAAACTGCTTTTAGCTATTAAACTAAATTAAAAAGAATTTATTATTCATTTATTGAAGTGACCTCACTTTTTTTTTGGGGGGGGGGCAAATACAGGACCCAAAATAATTCCTCTTCTAGACCAACCCCCTTTCTGAAGGGACCCTAGCTGGGCTCGTGGAAATTAATCAAGCACGTCCCAGTTCCTGGACTTCCCAGGGTAGCTCTAGCTCTGATGTTAGTCTGTGCAGAATGCTAAAGATGGCTGACTCCACCCCTTCTGGAGCTGAGCCCCAGCATCGCTGGGTTGCTGTGTAAATCAGGTTGACTCAGCAGATTTACCTCTCCTCTCAGCCTGATGCTACTTCAAGTTGGCTTATCTGCTCCCCAAAGCTATGGGTGGTCCAGGCAGCCAGATCTATTGAAAAAAAAAATTCCCTTCCCTGTCCTCCAACAGAACCCTCCCTCTTTTAAAGAGTGCCCCCTCTTCCAGGCTCTGCAGTGGCCCGGGGCTTATCCCTGCACAGCTAGGCAAATCAACCCCCACCCCGAACAGAATCTCCCCTCTCCTCCACTGGGTGCCAATTCACTCCGGCTGTTCTGTTCACCCAAGGTCCAAGGGGATCCTGACAGCCAAATCTCCAGAAAATAAAACTCTCTCGCCCCTTTACCAGAGCCCCCCATCAGAGAGTGCCCCCTCCCACTAGGCCCAGTCTCTCAGTTGCCGAGCCCTGCTCATGGCTCCAACTGGCCATTTTTTTGTTTGTTTGTTTTTCCTAACCATGGTTCTCAGCCATCCATGTCAACCACCACTGGCAGGCTTAAGACTCATGATTCTCTACCATTCCGTCCATGCCATTGATCCGCACAGATAGTTATCCCCAGCTTCTCATTCCATGCATGCACAGCACAGACCCCCAGGCAGGACCCCATCTACAATCCGCCTTGCTCTGGGAGCTTGCAGTGTGTGCCCTCCTACACTAATGCCATCTTGGCCCCCCTCCTCCTGCATATTTTCTTTTAAACTCTTCCAATTTACAAGGTTTCTTTTCAACTGTGTCAATGAGTTGTTAAATCCCACTATTTCCTCTTTAATTTCAGCCATTATATATTTTCCTTTTCAAATTTCTTTCATTAAAGTTGTTAGCCATTTTTGTGTT
>JAKSZT010001663.1:519576-529886 GCA_026826555.1 Tolypeutes matacus
ATATATAATGGCTGAAATTAAAGAGGAAATTGTTGGATTTAACAACTCATTGACACAGTTGAAAAGAAACCTTGTAAATTGGAAGAGAGTTTAAAAGAAAATATGCAGGAGGAGGGGGGCCAAGATGGCATTATTGTAGGAGGGCACACACTGCAAACTCCCAGAGCAAGGCGGATTGTGGACGGGGTCCTGCCTGGGGTCTGTGCTGTGCATGCATGGAATGAGAAGGTGGGGATAACTATCTGTGTGGATCAACGGTGTGGATGGAATGGTAGAGATTCATGAGTTTTAAGCCTGCCAGTGGTGGTTGACATGGATGGCTGAGACCCATGGTTAGGAAAAACAAACAAACAAAAAAATGGCTGGTTGGAGCCATGAGCAGGGCTTGGCAACTGAGAGACTGGGCCTAGTGGGAGGGGGCACTCTGATGGGGGGCTCTGGTAAAGGGGCGAGAGAGCTTTATTTTCTGGAGATTTGGCTGACCGAAGCCCTTTGGACCTTGGGTGAACAGAACAGCCAGAGTGAATTGGCACCCGGTGGAGGGGAGGGGTGATTCTGTTCGGGGTGGGGGTTGATTTGCCTAGCTGTGCAGGGATAAGCCCCGGGCCACTGCAGAGCCAGGAAGAGGGGACACTCTCCAAAAGAGGGAGGGTTCTGTTGGAGGACAGGGAAGGGAATTTTTTGTTTTTTGTTTTTTTTGCAATCGATCTGGCTGCCTGGACCACCCATAGCTTTGGGGAGCAGATAAACCAACTTGAAGTAGAGTCAGGCTGAGAGGAGAGGCAAATATGCTGAGTCAACCTGATTTACACAGCAACCTTGTGATGCTGGGACTCAGCTCCAGAAGGGGTGGAATTGGCCTTCTTTAGCATTCTGCACTGACTAACATCAGAGCTACAGCTACCCTGGGAAGTCCAGGAACTGGGACGTGCTTGATTAATTTCCACAAGCCCAGCTAGGGTCCCTTCCAAAAGGGGGTTGGTCTAGAAGAGGAATTATTTTGGGTCTTGTATTTTGCCAAAAAAAAAAAAGTGAGGTCACTTCAATAAATGAAAAATAAATTCTTTTTAATTTAGTTTAATAGCTAAAAGCAGTTTCAGGACCTGCATATAGAACCCTGTGGGGAAATTGATTGATAAACACAAGTGGGCAGAGAGGATCCACGTGGACCCTAGGGGAATCATTGACTCTCTTAGCTCTGTTTGACAGCTTGCCTGTATGGTTCTTTGTTTTTTCTCTGTTTATTTCCTGTCTCTTGCTTTTCTTTTCTCTTTCCTCCCCCCTTTCTTTTTTCTTTCATTTTTTAAAATTAGGTGCTGCTAGCTTGTCACTTCTTTGCTGTGCTTCTTTTTCAGAAATTTCCCACTCTTCTGTCTATATTTATGTTGTATTCCAAACTATCGCTTCTCCTTCCTTCATCTTTCTGCCTTCTGCTTTCTGTTGTGGCTCTAAGATGCAACATTTTTTCATAGGCCCGCAACTCAAGGGAGTCAATTTCTGTTCCATCTATTTTGTTTTCTTCTTTTTTTAATTAGTATTAACTCTTTCCTTTCAGCCCTTTCTTCACTATTTCTCTCCCTCCTGATAATACTAGCCTTCTAAATCACTATAAATATATTCCTCTATTTATTTTCCCAGTCCCTTGTAGGAACTCCACTTTTTTTCCTATTACTCTACACTGCCTATTCGAGTTAAACATTCATCTCATTAAGTCTCATTTGGCACATCTTCTAACTTTTATCATTATTACTATTATCCTTCTGCCTTCCTTACATCTTTTGATTCCTCTGGCCCTAATCTTTTGCCTTCAAGGGAATATAGAAAGAAGCAAGGAAATAAAATAGGAAGAAAAAGTGCTAAAGAGAAAACTTAACACACGCGCAGAACCACCAGCTAAATAAAACACTAGAGCATAGAGAAAAGCTAATCAACTGAACAAACTCATCAAGATAATATGATGACCAGAGGGCAACAAAAAAATACAAATGACTCTGAGAAACATGAAAACATGGACCAGTCCAGTGAAAAAATTAAAAACCAGGAAGTGATGCAGAACATTGAAAAACTAATGAAAGCTATCCAAACAAATGTCATGGACCAACTTAAAGAAGTGAAGGAAGAGATTAAGGATATAAAGAAGACACTGGGAGAACAAACTGAAGAAATTGGAAGATAATGGATATGATGGTGAACAATGGATATCATGGTGAACAATGGCAAAATCCAAGAAATCCAATCCAAGAAATCAAAAAGATGCTGGATTTACATAACAGCAGATTGGAACAGGCAGAGGAAAGAATTAGTGATATGGAAGACAATACAGCTGAAATCAAAGAGATAGTAGAACAGATAGACAAAAAGATAGAAAAAATCCAGCATGGACTTAGGGAATTAACCGATAACACAAAATGCACAAACATACACATTATGGGCATCCCAGACGAGAAGAGAAGGGAAAGGGAACAGAAGGAGTTTTGAAGGAAACAATGGCTGAAAACTTCCAGTCCTATTGAGAGAGATGGATGTGAAGATCCAGGAAGCACAGCGCACCCCAAATAGTGTAAATCCCAACAGGCCAACTCCAAGACATATACTTGTCAAAATGTCCAATGCTCAAGACAAAGAGAAAATACTCAAGGCAGCAAGAGAAAACGGAACCATCTCATAAAAGGGAAGCACAATAAGATTAAGTCCTGATTTCTCAGCTGAAACCGTTGAGGCAAGAAGACAGTGGTATGACATAGTCAAAATACTAAAAGAAAAATACTTCCAGCCATGAATTCTCTATCCAGAAAAACTGGCATTCAAAAATGATGGAGAGTTCAAAATATTCACAGATAAACAGAAATTAAGAGAGTATGTCAAGAAGAAACCAGGACTTCAAGAAATACTAAAGGACTCTCTACAAGTTGAAAGGATAAAACAAGGGAGAGGGAGTTGGAGGAGAGTTTAAAAACAACAGAAAAGACAAAAACAGAAAAAAAACAACATATGACATACATTAACCCAAAGAAAAAATGGCTGAAGTAAGAAATTCGTTACGAGTAATAACACTGAATGTTAATGGATTAAATTCACCAATCAAGAGACACAGATTGGCAGAGTGGATAAGAAAATATGATCTATCTATATGCTGTCTACAAGAAACCCACCTCGATCCAGGGATTCAAGGAGGCTGAAAGTGAATGGCTGGAAAAGAATTTTACAAGCTAACAATGGTCAAAAAACGGCAGGACTAGCTATTCTAATATTAGACAAAATAGACTTTAAATGCAAAACTATTGTAAGAGACAAAGATGGACACTACATATTAGTAAAAGGAGTAATCTCTCAAGAAGAGAGAACAATCATCAACATTTGCGCACCTAATCGGGGTGCCTCAAAAATACGTGTGGTAAACTCTGGAAAAACTAAGAGGAGAAATAAATGCCTCTACAATTATAGCAAGGGACTTCAATACACCATTATTATCACTAGGCAGAACATCTAGATGGAGAATCAATGAAGAAACAAAGGCATTCAACAATACATTAGAAGACCTGGACTTAATAGACATATACAGAACACTCCACCCAAATACAGCAGGATTTGCATTCTTCTCTAGTGCACCTGGAACATACTCCAAAATAGACCTCATACTAGGCCACAGAACAACTCTCAATGAATTCAGAAAGACTGCGATTATACAAAGTAATTTCTCTGACCACAACGGAATGAAATTGGAAATCACTAAGGGCCAGAGAAACAGGTTAACTACAAGGATATGAAAGTTAAACAACACACTCTCAGACAAACAGTGGGTCAAAGAGGAAATTTCAAAAGAAATCAGTAACAACCTTGAAACTAATGAAAACACAACATATCAAAACCTATTGGATGCAGTGAAAGCAGTCCTGAGAGGGAAGTTCATAGCCATAAATTCATATACTAAAAAAGAAGAAAGAGGTAAAATTGAAGACCTAACTGCATACTTGGAGGAATTGGAAAAATAACAACAAACTAAACCTAAAGGTAGTAGAAAGAAGGAAATAAGAAAGACTAGAGCAAAACTAAATGAAATAGAGAATAAGAAAGCACTGGAAACAATAAACAAAACCAAAAGCTGGTTCTTCGAGAATATCAATAAAATTGACAAACCCTTATCCAGACTAGCAAAGAAAAAGGGAGAACAGATGCAAATACATAAAATAAGGAATGAGCAAGGGGATAGCACTACTGACCCCACAGAAATAAAGAGTATAATAAGAGGATACTTTGAAAAATTATATGCCAACAAGAATGATAATTTAGAGGAAATGGAAAAGTTTCTAGAAACTCACAAACAGCCTACATTGATGAAAGAAGAAATAGATGAACTCAACAGACCAATTACAAGTAAAGAGATAGACTCAGTCATCAAAAACCTCCCAACTAAGAAAGGAACAGGCCCAGATTGCTTCACAGCTGAATTCTACCAAACATCCTGGAAAGAGCTATCACCAATTCTACTTAAGCTCTTCCAAAAAATAGAAGCAGAAGGAATATTGCCTAACTCATTCTATGATGCCAACATTACCCTAATACCAAAACCAAATAAAGATACCACAAGAAAGGAAAATTACAGATAGATTTCTCTAATGAACCTAGATGCTAAAATCCTCAAAAAAATACTTGCTAATCGCATTCAACAACATATCAAAAGGATTATATACCAAGACCAAGTGGGTTTCATCTTGGGTATGCAAGGATGGTTCAATATAATAAAATCAAACAATGCAATACACCACATAAAGAGATTGAACGGAAAAAACCACATGATCATCTCTAAAGATGCAGAAAAAGCATTCAACAAAATACAGCACTCTTTCCTCTTAAAACCACTACAAAAGATAGGAATAGATGGAAACTTTCTGAATATGATAAAGGGTATATATGAAAAGCCCAAAGCTAACATCATTTTCAATTGTGAAATCCTAAAAGCCTTCCCTCTGAGATCGGGAACAAGACAAGGAGGCCCACTATCACCACTCCTATTTAACATTGTCTTAGAAGTACTTGCGCAAGCACTGAGACAAGAAAAGGACATAAAAGATATCCAGATTGGAAAAGAAGAAGTAAAAATTTTATTATTTGCAGATGACATGATCCTATACATAGAAAGCCCTAAGAAATCTACAAGAAGCCTTCTAGAACTTATAAAGGAGTTCAGTAATGTTGCAGGCTATAAGATCAATGCTCAAAAATCAGTAGCATTTCTGTACACCAATAACGAGCAAACTGAGGAGGAAATCAGGAAAAAAAATACCATTTACAATAGTAACTAAAAGAATCAAATACCTAGGAATAAATTTAACTAAAGATGTAAAGGACTTATATACAGAAAACTACACAACATTGTTAAAGGAAATCAATGAAAACTAAAATAAATGAAAAAATATTCCCTGTTCATAGATAGAAAGACTAAACATCATCAAGATGTCTGTCCTACCCAAACTAATCTACATATTTAATGCAATCCCAATAAAAGTCAACACTGTATTTTTTAAGGAACTGGAGAAACTAATCACAAAATATATTTGGAGAGGCAAGAGACCCCGAATTGCCAAATACATATTGAAAAAGAAAAATGAAGTTGTAGGTATCACACTACTTGACTTTAAAACATACTACAAAGCTACAGTGATCAAAACTGTGTGGTATTGGCACAAGGATAGACCTACTGACCAATGGAACCGAATTGAGAGTTCTGATATAGATCCGCGGATATACTGTTATCTGATATTTGACAAGGCCATGAAGCCCACTCAGTTGGGAGAGAATGGCCTCTTTAACAAGTGGTGCTTGGAGAACTGGATATCCATATCCAAATGAATGAGAGAAGAATATCATCTCACACCTTATACAAAAATCAACTCAAGATGGATCAAAGATCTAAATATAAGAACCAAAACCATAAAGACCTTGGAAGATAATGTAGGGAAGCATCTACAGGACCTTGTAATAGGAAATGGTTTCATGAACTTCACAGCCAAAGCACAAGCAGCAAGAGAAAAAATAGATAAACGGGATCTCATCAAAATTAAAAACTTCTGCATCTCAAAGGATGCTATTAAGAAAATAAAAAGGCAGCCTACCCAATGGAAAAAAGTATTTGGCAACCATATAGCTGATAGGAGCCTAATATCCTGCATATGAAAAAAAATCTTACACCTTGAAAATAAAAAGACAAACAACCCATTTAAAAAATGGGCAAGTGACCTGAAAAGACACTTCTCCAAGGGAGAAATACAAATGGCTAAAAAGCACATGATAAAATGCTAAACATCGCTTGCTATCAGGGAAATGCAAATCAAAACTACAATGAGATACCATCTTACACCCATCGGAATGGCAGCTATTAGAAAAACAGCAGACACTAAATGTTGGAGAGGATGTGGAGGAATAGGAACCCTCATCCACTGCTGGTGGGACTGTGGTATGGTCCAGCCACTGTGGAGGACAGTTTGGCGGTTCCTCAGAAAATTAACAATAGATCTTCCGTATGATCCAGCAATTCCACTGCTGGTTATATACCCAGAAGAACTGAAAACAAAGACACAAACAGATATATGCACACCAATGTTCATAGCGGCATTGTTCACCATTGCCAAAAGTTGGAATCAGCCCCAGTGCCCATCAACAGATGAATGGATAAGCAAAATATGGTACATACATACAATGGAATATTTCTCAGCTGTAAAAAGGAACAAAGTGCTAACACATGGAATAACGTGGATGAATCTTGAAGACCTTATGTTGAGTGAAGCAAGCCAGGTATTGAAGGATGAACAGTATATGACCTCACTGATTTGAACTGAGGAAAGTGAGCAGTCTCTGAGAACCATTGTCTGAAATATAGGTTAACAAGGGAGAGAAAGAGGAGAGCAGGCTTTGAGCCAGCACCCATATGGACATAATCTATGGTAAAGGGTTAGAGTATAGTTGTATATTGGATAGGACAGATGGATAGTGATATTACTGGGTTTGGTGGTGCAGCATTGAAAGGTGGGTAGATTAGGAAGGGCATGTTCAAATACCCAGAGCATGAATCTATGAATCTTGACATTCCATGTGTCAAGACAGGGGAGTGTCATATTCCCCAGGGGGGTTGGAAGGAAGGAACAGTTAAGATCTAATGGAGTATTTAGTGGTCATGGGAAAGGTTTTTCATTACCTTACAGGAATGGACACAGGACATGGTAAATATCATCAAAACTTATTAAACTGTGCCATCTAAATTGTAAAGTATACTGTAAACCATTGACAATGTTTAGTTGCTATATTTTTCTATCTATATAACAGTTATGAAAATGCTAACATCCAAAAAAAAAAGAATGTTAATATAGGCTGGGGAACAGCGGGGGGAGTGGTTTGGTGCCTGAAGTCTCTGGTATTCCGTGTGTGACTTTGCTGTAACCTAAAACTTCTTTGAAAATTAAATGAATATTTCGGAGACACTGGGGATTGAGAAGGGTAATGTGTCATGGCACACTGGACATCCGATAACACAGTGATAAAAGGAAAAAAAGAATTTTTTTTTTAAAAGACATTTCTTTTTTTTTGCCATTTTTTGAATGTCTCAATCCGCTAATTATATTTTGTTTTGTTTTTTGTTTGATTGTTTGTTTTTTTGTTTTTTTCCCTGAGTTTCTTGTGTTTGTCTCTTACATGTAAGCTTATCATTGCTTTTTCTTTTTCCTATTAAATGTATTTGATTATTATATGGGCTACATTTTCATGGAAGATTTAGATCACAGAAGGGTTACAATGGGTGCTGCAGGGGATTATTAGTGGGGGGTGTCTGGGAGGGGGGATTCATGGGAGTAAGTTCATCTGAATATACATGAAAGATATACAAAATTGTTTAAATGATCAAAGGATGGGGCATGGTCAAACATCAATAAATGAGGGAATCTGAATTCCTAGCCTGGAGAGCTCTGCCACATTCTCCAAGGGAGCAGAAACAGTCTTCTGAGTGCAGGGACAGTGTCTGTCAAAAGAGGATGGCCCACTGATGAGTTCTTGTTATTGATGACTACCCTTATGAGTCTTTGCTCTTGTAACTGAAACTTAGCTCACTGTTATGGGGTGCCTAAGGGTTGCCACCTGAGAGCCTCCTTGTTGCTCAAATGTGGACTCTCTCTAAGCCAAACTCAGCATATGAATGCATTAGCTTCCCCCACCCCAACGTGGGACATGATTCCCGGGGATGAGCCTTCCTGGCCATGAGGGATTAATACGAAGTGCCAACTGGCAACACGACTGGAAAAAGACCTTGAATAAAAGGGGGAAAATGTAAAGATAAATGAGTTCAAGTGGCTAAAAGACTTCAAAGAGAGTTCGGAGTTCATCCCAGAGGTAACGCTTATGCACACCTGAGTTGGATCTCATAAAATATCAAAGTGCATATCACCCCAAACAGAGGGGCTCCTGAAGGCTCTGGAGACACCCAGGTCCTATATAAGGGGGGATAGCCCCAGAGACTGACGCCTTATCAGTCGGCTCTATTTTGGAGTCTGTGCTTCTGAGAGTGACAAAATTGGACTCAAATAAGTCCTCCCTGCACATGGTTCATCAATCCCTTCTATTCAAACCTATATGTGATGCTGGAGTTTTTAGGTATACTTCCATATACTGGACCCTCCGGCCTACCTATGTGCCAGGTGTGCGTGGAATCTTGGTGGAGCTGCAACACCTACCCTACAGCTCAATGGACTCATCCAAGTCACCTGGTGAGGAGACAACAATGGGCAACCGCCATCCCAGGGAATGGAGAGGGCCTGCATCTGCAGGCAGGATCATCCCACCCACCATGTCCATGGGGTATAAGCCCTCTCTCACTTGGAGGTGGAGTGGACATCAACATCCCAGTCCCCTCAGGATTAGGGGAAGAACTATGGACTAGAGTGGACTTAACGGTATTCTGTTGTACACATATGGTGATTCTAGCAATGGAAGAAATTATAACAGTGAGGTGGAGCCGGTGGCCACTGGACACTTTCAGGGCAGGGAGGGGATGTGCAGTTGAAATACAGGGGCTTTTTCAGGACTTGGGGGTTGTCCTGAGTGCAATTGTGGTGACAGATGTAGGCCATTTTAAATCAGCACACATCATTCAGAACTGTTTGGGACAGAGTGTGGTCTATGATGTGAACTGTGGTCTATGGTTGATGGCAAGGCCCCAGGATGTATAGTTCTATTGAGGGTGATGGAGCACACTTGTGGGAGATGTTTGTGTGGGATGTTGTGGGAGGTGTGAGAGGTGGGGAACATTGAAATCCCTGAAGTTTCTGTGTATTATTTAAGTAATCTAAACACCTTTTAAAATATATAGATAACATTTTTGTAAGCAAAAGCATATATATACATATATATTTATATATCATTTTACAAATATTTGTATGTATTGTGAAAAATTTGATTTTTACCCACAATAAAAATTTAAAAAAACCAAAGGGAAATAACTAGAGAAAAAAGAGTCTAGTAAAAGAAAAATGGAAATAAGGAATAATATAAAGAATGAAGTCTTTTTGACAGATTATGTTTATTAAATGTAGAGTGATGTTCACCACCATTAAATTAACAAGAGAATGATAAGATTTTTGTGTATTTGTTTGTGTTTATAATTTAAACATGTAAATAAATACTAATTGGATCAGGTAACTTAATCACTGTACATTAATATGACAAAATATGATGTAACTATTACTTTCTGCTTTGCCTTTATATGGTATGAAATGTCAATACCATTTTCTTGGAGAAAGACTTACAAAAGTAATTTAACAGAGTTAATGGGTCAAGTGATAAAGCATGAAAGAACGTCAGGGGAAAGATTTATACCTCAGCCTGCCAACCATTTTATCTTGTAAAAGGTGTGATTATGGGTGGTTTAAAATCTCTTTATACTTTTCTGTACTCATTATTATAATCATGCCTTTTCCAGAATGTTATAAGACCGTCAGAATCTCTCCAGTTCAGGGAGAGGCTTTGTCTCCTGTCTCCTGGAACAGCTGCTCTGTAATAAATCTTTTTCTTTCTTCAAAAAGAAAAGAAAAGAAAAGAAAAGAAAAGAAAAGAAAAGAAAAGAAAAGAAAAGAAAAAGAAAATATTCAGGCCTCAGGTGAGAGAAATAAAAATATGGACAATATAGAATGCAGCATAAAATGATTAAAGGTCACAATGCTTAGCTCTAATACATAGTTAGTTTACTTACAATTCCATAAAGAGAAGTAAAGATAATAGGCAAAATATTTGAACAGGTAATGGAAGAAACTTTTTTACAAATGTTGAAA
>JAKSZT010001663.1:538072-607979 GCA_026826555.1 Tolypeutes matacus
AAGAAAGAAAGAAAGAAAGAAAGAAAGAAAGAAAGAAAGAAAGAAAAAGAAAGAAAGAAAGAAAGAAGAAAGAAAGAAAGGACATATTTATCGTCTTTTAAATAAGGCTCTGCATTGACTGGTGTTATTCAGAGTTTAGTCAACCTACCAAGAATATCACAGCTCAAGGTAAAAGTGAAGTGCAGTGTCTCTTTTCTAAGCCTGAGTCTTGTCCTGGCCTTTAATTGATATGGCCTTGAGAATTTTGTTGTTTACAGGAAACCAGATTTCAGTAATCTTTTGCCCCAGGCCACTTTGACTTAATTGTTTTGTGCACTGCTTTAGCTGTCCACAGTCTGATTTTTCCAATATGGCAAGTTCTGACAGAGCCAGTAAAAACTTTCCAGGTTCAGTCTTTCAGGCTGCCACCTGGTAAGACTGACACCCACATTAGGTACCCCCATGCACAAAGGGGATATTCTGCTCCTTCTGGAGCAGGGATATGGACCCACAATGGGAATGCAGGCTGCTCCACATCATAATGTGAAGACATTAGGGGAGGGGCCAGCAAAAGTACCATAAGTTTCTCCTACCATTTAAAAAATTGTTATTTATTTCTTCCCATTGCCCTTGTTGTTTGCAATTGCCGTGTCTGTTCATCTTCCTTATTTCTTTAGGAGGCACCTAGAGCCGAACCTGTGACCTCTGATGTGGGAGGGAGGTGCCTAATCACTTGAGCCACCTCTGCTCCCTGTTTTTTGTTGTGTTTCTCTTGTTTTTCCTCCCTGCATCTCTTGTTGCATAATCTTGCTGTGTCAGCTTTCCATGACTGTCCCTTGCATCAGCTCACTGTCTTCTTTAGGAGGCATCAGGAACTGCTGCTCCCTGCCTTGTTGTTTCTCTTGTTTTGTTTTTTCTTCTTGTATCCCTTGTTGTGTCAGCTTGCTGCTCCTGCCCATCATGCCATCTTGTTGTCTTCATTAGGAGGCATCGGGATCCAAACCAGAAACATCTCATGTTGTAGGCATGAGCCCAGTTGCTGAGCCACATCCAATTCCCTCTCCTACCATTTTTAAAGCTGCATTTTCTTGATTTGGAATTCACCCAGTTACTGCACTGATTTCATTTTTTTTCTGGAGTTTTGAGGAAGATATCTCTGCCAGGTTTTGTTAGTCATTCAAAGATTCTATTGGAGAACAGAACTTTGGAGTGTCTCACATTTCCATCATGGTTGTTTGCATCCAATATTTTCCTTTTGTGTCTAGATTATTTCACTCACCATGGTGTATCAGAACTTCATGCATTTTTACAGCTGAATAATAATCCAATGTGTGTATATAGCACATTTTTCTTGTTTATTCATGTGTTGATGCATACTTGGGTTGTTTACACCTTCCAGCTATTCTGAATAAGGCTGCTAATAGATTCATCTGATCTTTACTTTTAAGAAATAATCAACTGCCCATGTAGGGAAAACAGCACTCTCAGTTCCTACCTTAAACAGAAACATTCTTGGTCTGTTCAGTTAACTAGTTAACCAAAACCTTTGCCTTTACCTTATCTTTGACATAAGCCACTATATGTCTTCATTATCTTACTGCCTGGATTGATTGTGTTGTTTTAATGACCCTTCACATACACACTGCCTATTTGCCTCTTCTCACGGACACCCTGACCTTTACTGTGAAAAAAATTCTGAATAAAAATTGTGCTGGGAAACAGCTCAAGAAGACAGATCCTTTAGCTGTTCTCCCCCTTACATCTCTTAATCAGTATGTTCAGAGTAATTTCATTGCACCACCATGAACTCTGCTAGTCAGAGCTTCACAAGACTTGTCAGGATGGATTCCTGCACATAGAAAAGTAGTAAATCTTATGGGAATGAAAGGTACAATAAATGAACTTAAAAATATCCTGGAATCATAAAATAACATATTTGAGGAGGCAGAAGAAAGAACTGGTGAGCTAGAAGAAGTGGCCTCTGAAAGTGAACATACAAAAGAACAGATGAAGAAAAGACTGGAAAAACTTAAACCAGGTCTCAGGGGATTAAATGACAGCAAGAGACATCCAAACATACGTGTCATTGGTGTCCCAGGAGAAGAGAAGGGAAAAGTGACAGAAGGCCACTTTCATTTTTCTTACTCTGTATTGCATATTTTCTAGAGAGCTAGATATTCTGAGTATGTTGCAACTATGGAAATCTAGTCCTCCCACTCATGTGGGATTTCAAAGGGATGCTGTTTTTGTTATTCTTGTAGTTTATGACTGGAGCTATAAATTAGTGTTGTTTCCAAAAGATTTTTGCTACCAAATGGGAATAGAAAGACTCAAGAAAGAAACAAAATGGTACTGCCTCTTTAAGAATCCTCTGCTGGTTTTCCTTGAAATGATAGAAAAATGGGTGCCAAAAGAGCTGGCCACCCAGCAATCTGAAGTAGTTGATCAAAAGCAGTGATCAATGATCAAATCATACACCTCTGGGTTGTGGAGGACCAGGTCATTAAAAATCACCTATGCACCATGAAGCTGCACCAGCAGCCCAGAAATCCTCACAGTTGTCAGTCAGGTAGATGGTGAATGGAGGATGGTAGCCACTGCTGGGAGGTGAAATTCACCAATATTTACCAAAAACAACCAGCCTCTTCCTCAAACCCTTTGCTGAATGGTCTACAGTGTTCCAATAGACTGCAGTGTTCCAAGACAGTTGACTCATATATTTCCAGTCATTTCAATATCCATGGAGTTGAATGCCTAGGTCAAAGGCCCTAAGGACAGGACTTGTTTCAGAATTCAAGGCCAACAAGGAAGCCTGTGTGGCAGTGGGATGAGGAACAGTAAGAGTGGTCAGCAATGATTTCAGAGATAAGAAGGACATATTGGACTCGCTGATGCTGAAACTTCAAGACTCAGGGAGTTGCCTATGCACATGTTGTAGTTTTTGTACTTTATTAAATTGTTTGCAAAGCTTTCCCTCAAAAAGCCACCCCTATTTCTATCTATACGTTTGCATTGACCCACAGGAATTTATGAGCTCATTTATCTCTTCTCTACAATTTCTAATACATCACTTAAACACAAACCCACAATCACACAATGAAAAAAGAACATACAATGGCTTCCTGGGGTGTGGTATCACTATGTTCTTCTCAACTCCAGCCTCATGATTTGGTTAGGAGTAATTACAAAGCAAGCTCACAGCATCAGATTGCCTTTTCCCAATACAGTTAAAAATGGTATCCAGGAATTCCAACTGCCATACATCCTGAGAACATGTAAACAATGGAATTCACTTTGTTGCAGCCATTTTCTGAAATGTGTTTAAAAAACATAAAATCTGCTTAGTAATCAGAGGGAGACAGAGAACAATGAAATGAACATGGGGATAAGGAAAAGTTTTAATGTCAGATCTAATTGCAGAGACTATGATGATGAAAACCTTATTTGGTTTTGGCTGCATTCCGATCCAAGTTCTATACTCTGGATGCCCAAAAAGACAAATAAAACATCAAAAGACAATCACAGTGATCTCTTTTTATGGTTTCAGGCCATTAATATTGCACAACCCAAGAGTAAAATGAGCAAATGTAATACACCAACATTTCATAAAAGAAAATTCAAGTATTGACAAATGTTGGGAATCTTTTACAATAACAGTGTTTTAAATGATATTAAATGTAAAAATATTGTAATAAAAAAAAACTTGGCTTTGAATCCCTAATAACCACATATTATATGATGAACTGTGACAGGAAGCAAACCTATCTAAGTCTTAATATCTTCTTTGACAAATTAGGTATTATGGCTTCCACCATCCTAGGAAGGTTGACAAATAGTTTTCCCTGTCAGAAAATGAATGGTTTTCACTGGGGATGAGATGAGCCTGAATTTTCTTATACTTCAAATTCCCCATTCTTTCTTCAACTTCCTGTCTCAATAACATGTTCCTATTTCATTTTCTTCTCATGTCTCCCAGCAATTGCAAATTGAGCAACCTTGTGTTCAATGATAATAGCTGACATTCCCATTGACCCAGAGGGGTCTTTCTACATGACAAAGGTGATCTTGAAATTCTACAACATAAAAATGACTATGATTCACAACTGGACAATGAAGCCAAATGCCACAGTTACAATGCAAGTTTGACCCTCCCTGGCCAATCTACTACAGTCCCCTCACTCTGTGGGTTGTCCTCATGGACACTGACCTCCAAAATCTGGAACCTGACTGGCATCTTAGACAGATCTCCATAGTTTCTATACTACGAGGATTTATATAGGTTCTTCCCTCTGTATAGGTCTCTTTGATGGTTCCATTTATAATTTTTTCACTCCCTTTCCTTCTAGAAACTCCAACATCCATTCAAGTTAGTCTTGAGTTATCTTCTTTCTGAAACTTATCTTTAATATTCCATTATGACAATGATATATCCTTACATGCACATAATTTGTATGGTGGAGATAGTCCTTATGTGTTACATTTATTAAACTCCAGGCATTTTCTCCCTGCTATACTGAGTGCCTCAAAGCGTGAACCAATGTTCTACATTTTATTCCGGTAAGCCAGATCAGTTGGTGCCTGGTTTATAAAAGAAACTGAAAAGCTTATATGGTTAAGAGATTTCCAAGTAAGTTGGTAGGTCATTCCAGAGATTGTGCTTATGCACATCTCAGCAGGATGATTTTGACTATCAAAGTAAATATTGACTCAAATAGTGGGGCTCCTGAGAGCTCTGGACACAACCAGACACTATAGACAGAGTAGACAGCTCAGGAGTTTGGTGCTTTGTCCAAGAGATGTTAATCTTTGGGCTGTCCATGTTTGAGTTGGGCCCTGAATCTCAACAGAGTTTCAACACCTACTCTCTAGCTCATTGGACTCACCCAGGACAACTAAAAAGGAGATGATACTGGACAATGACTCTCCCAAAGAATAGAGAGAGTCTGCAACTGCAGGCAAGATAGTCCCATCCATCTGCTCCATGGATTATAAGTCCTCTCTCAATTAGAGGTGGAGTGGCCATCACCATCCCAGAATCCTCAGGATTGGAAAGTGAACAATGGCCTAGAGTAGAATTACTGTTATTCTACTATAGACTTATTGTGCTTCTAGCAATGGAAGAATTGTTATCATTGATGTGTGGGCACTGACCAATGGAAGTTCTGAGGGAAGGGAGAGAAAAAATAGGTGTAATATGGGGGCATTCTCAGAACTTGGGAATTGCCCTGAAAGACTTTGCAATGGCAGGTACAAGCTATTATATATCTTGTTATAACTTACAAAATTGTGCTGGAGAGAGTATAAAATACAATGTAAACTATAATCTATGCTTACTGACATTGCTCCAAAGTGTGTTCATCAATTTTAACAAATATGCCACACTAATGAAGGATATCATTAATGTGGGAAAATTTGGAAGGCATAACAAGTAGGGTATATGGGTCTCCCCTATAGTTTTTATGTAAGATTTATGTAATCTAAGTATTTTTAAAAAATAAAAAATATATATATATAATGAAACTGAATAAACATATGCTTTGTAAATGAATGACAGAAGGTAGATTCACAGACTTGGAAATGATGAATGAGAAGAAGCAGGGAAATATTAAATATGTGTGAAAACATTCAGGGAATATGCTTTCCAAATATAGAGATGATATGTAGGATCAGACTACATTTTGCAAGATTTGTAGAAGAGAGTAAATAAGACACCATAAGAAGTAGAGTGCCCCAAACATAGTATGGGTAAATATAAATCAATTTGTGAATCTCTCTGATCAGCTGTGTCTGTGTGTCTATGTCTGCACTGGGTATCACAAGATTAATACATTTTTGATGCTGAGAAATCGTCAAAAGTTTGGAAGTCATTGAACTAAAGGCAAGGAAAGATAAAAAAAGCAGGCCATTCCCTGATAATGGAAAAATATTCTATGAATGGAGAGACAATGTAAGCGTGAGGTTGGAGAGAGAATACACAGCCAGCATGGGACCTGAGGCTCCTCCAGAATAAAGGGTCACAGATGGAGCAGGTGTTCTTGCAGCACCTGCCTTGTGATGGTCTCCAATTCAAGTCCTGATCTACCCATGATTCCTGTGTCTGTACTATGTTTATTAGAACACACTGGTTTTGTCTGATTCAGTAATAGTAGAAGTCACTCCCTGTCTCACCTTTTTCAAGTGGCATTCTCTTCTTTTTATTGTTCTAGAGCTTTGGGTTTTGAACTCTTTCTTAAAAAATAAAATAGACACACTCTAGTCATGATTCTGTCCCTTGCACAAGTCATTCCTGGTCCTTTTTTCTAAAATGATTAACTTCTTTCATAGGATATTGCTCTCAAGTCTTTATGCAATGTCCATATTTATTAACTTGTACTCTAATTTCCCCAGGATAATGTAAGATCCAAATGAGCAGAAACTTTACCCGCATTTTTCTGCCTTGAGTTTTCACTAATATGAAAATATGTACTTTAATATAAACAACAAACTTAAAGATAATGTAAAGTTATTACAAAATTATCAGGGAGATTGAAACAAGGTTAAATGCAGCTGTTTCCAAACAACCTTATTAGAAAACAATGAATGGTATATCAAAAAGAAACTTCTAAAAACAACTGAGAAAATAAATATTTTAAAATATCAAAATGCATTTATAATTAAATAAATATTTGAGAATAAAAATAAGTATATACAAATATGCATTTTTTTAAAGCAGGGAGAAAGCAATATCAAAAGTCACAATTTCATCCCATATAAACATTTATGGATTCAAATATACTAATAGTTAGATTAAAGATAATGGGTAGTTGAATGGTAATGAATGCCTTCCATAAGATGGTAGAGTTAATGCAACTTGTAAAAATTAATTAAACTACAAAAGGTAAAGAAACGATGAGGGAAAGTGAGATGTGAAAAGAGATGGCAAAGTATTTAAAGCATGAATTATAACTTGAACAAAGAAGACTTTTCTAGACTGAAAAGCAGTTGTAGGAATAAAATATGTAACACTGATTTATTTAATTATGCAGAATTTATAAACTTATGAACATTCCTTCAAGTACATCTATACAAGCATAAAAGACCAAAAAGGCTGACTAAAATGTTGGTGATAAAACCTGCAGATTATGTTCCACAAAATGCAATTATAAGCAAGAATAAGACTTCAGACGCAAAAATAGGTAAGCAAAAATGAGAACAAAATTATGCAACAGAGAAAATGCGTGAAACATGAACAGGCCTATTGAACACTACCAATAAAGGGATATTTGCTGGGTAAAATTTTAGTAAAGCCCTTTCAATCCAATAAATAAAAATTACCATTTTTCATATGAAAACCCAACATGAGAGCATATGTCTCAGGAACTGCTATAGCAATATAAAATCTATTTCCATTGGACTGCTTCTCTACCATCAACACAGAAACATGCTCCTCTACACCTTACTTTAAAAATAAAAAATGAAATGCCCTCATTTTACTGCACATCCCTCCAGTCTGTTACCCCCTTTTCCTAACCCCCTGAAATGCATAACTTCTTGGAGAGATGTTTTACTTTTCCTAGAACATTTTACAATCCTATTCCCTCTTCTAATTGGACATCCATTTCCATTACTTAATTGTTAGCAGTGATCATTGCTTGCTGAGTCTAATGGATACCTACTCTTAAAAAATATTTTGCAAGATTTTATTGCAATACTTGAAGACATCAAAAACTCTATATAAAACATTCAGCAATGAATATGTTTATCAATAAATTTTGTAATACTTCATTAATATAGACTATATTTTACTGTTTTAAAACAATAGAGAGAGGCAAGATGGCACAGTTTAGGAGGGTACTCATTGACTGGTTCTCTGGGGATGTCCGATTGTGGATGGGGTCCTGCCCAAGGGTCTGTGCTGTGGATGCACGGAGCAAAAAGCTTGGGTCATCTAGAAGCGGGCAGATCAACTGTGTGGAGCAATCGGTGGAACTTTGTAACATAGAGAGAAGCAAGGAAACAAAATAAGAAGAAAAAGTGTCAAAGAGAAAACTTAACACACACACAGAACCACCAGCTAAATAAAACTCTAGAGGAAAGAGATAAGTTAATCAACTGAAGAAACCCAGCAAGATAAAATGATGACTAGAAGGCTACAAAAAATTATAACCCACACAGAAAAAAAAGGAAGACATGGACCACTCCAAAGAACAAACTGAAAATGAGGAATATATGCAGAACATCGAGCAACTAATCAAAGATTCTGAAACAAATATCATGGACCAACTTAATGAAGTGAAGGAAGAGATTAAGGATATAAAGAAGATGCTGGGAGAACATACTGAAGAAATTGTAACATACCCAAAAACATAACTGATATGATGGTGATCAATGGCACACTACAAGAAATCAAAAAGACACTGGATTCACATAACAGCAGATTTCAACAGGCAGAATTAATGAAGTGGAAGACAATATAGCTGAAATCAAACAGATAGTAGAACAAATAGACAAAAAAATAGAAAAAATCCAGCAGGGACTCAGGGACTTAACTGACAACGCAAAACGTACAAACATATGCATTATGGGCATCCCAGAAGGAGAAGAGGAGGGAAAGGGAACAGAAGGAGTGTTGAAGGAAATAATGGCTGAAATTTTCCCAACCCTATTAAGAGAGATGTATGTGCAGATCCAGAAAGCAAAGTGAACCCAAACAGTATAAATCCCAACAGGCCAACTCCAAGATATATACTTGTCAAAATGTCATCAATGCTCAAGAAAAAGAGAAAATACTCAAGGCAGCAAGAGAAAAGATAACCATCCCATACAAGGGAAGCACAATAAGATTAAGTGCTGATTTCTCATCTGAAACCATGGAGCAAAGAAGACAGTGGTATGACATAGTCAAAGTACTAGAAGAAAAAAACTTTCAGCCACGAATTCTCTATCCAGCAAGACTGGCATTTAAAAATGATGGAGAGTTCAAAATATTCACAGATAAACAGAAATTAAGAGAGTATGTCAATAAGAAACTGGCACTTCAAGAAATACTAAAGGAAGGTCTACAAGTTGAAAGGAAAAATCAAGGGAGAGAGAGTTGGAGGAGAGTTTAAAAACAACTAAAAAGACAAAAACAGAAACATATGACATACATTAATCCAAAGAAAATATGGCTGAAGTAAGTAATTTGATGCTAGTAATAACACTGAATGTTAATGGATTAAATTCACCACTCAAGAAACACAGATTGGCAGAATGTATAAAGAAATATGATCTATCTATATGCTGTCTACAAGAAACCCACCTTTGACCCAGGGATTCAAGGAGGCTGAAAGTGAATGGCTGGAAAACAATTTTACAAGCTAACAATAGCCAAAAAAGGGCAGAAGTAGCTATTCTAATATCAGACAAAATAGACATTAAATGCAAAACTATTGTAAGAGACAAAGATGGTCACTATATATTAGTAAAAGTGGGTAATCTCTCAAGAAGAGAGAATAAACATTTATGGACCTAATCGGGGTGCCTCAAAATACATGAGGCAAATCCTGGAAAAGTTAAGTGGAGAAATAAAAGACTCTACAATTATAGCGGGGGAAATTAATACACCATTATCAGCATTAGACAGAACATCTAGACAGAGAATAAACAAAGAAACAAAGACTGTCAAGAATACATTAGAGGACCTGGACTTAATAGACATATACAGAACAATACACGCAAATATAGCAGGATTTAAATTCTTCTTGAGTGCACATGGATCATACTCCAAGATAGACCACATATTAGGCCACAGAAAGACTCTCAATGAATTCAGCAAATTGAGATTATACAAAGTAATTTCTCTAACCACAACGGAATGAAATTGGAAATCACTAAGGGCCAGAGAAACAGGTTAGGCAAAAGGATATGGAAGTTAAACAACACACTCTTAGACAAACAGTGGGTCAAGGAGGAAATCTCAAAAGAAATCAGTAACTACCTTGAAACTAATGAAAACGACAACATAACATATCAAAACCTATGAGAGGTGGCAAAAGCGGTCCTGAGGGGGAAGTTCATAGCGACCCATACTACAGACCTCATACAAAAATTAACTCAAAACATGTCAAAATATAAGAGCCAGGACAAACTACTGGAAGTTTGGGTATAGGCAGTGATTTCTTAGAATATAGATCCAAAGCACAAACACTGAAAGAAAGTATAGATAAATGAGACCTCCTGAAAATTAAATATATTTTACTCAAAGGAATTTGTCAAAAAAGTGAAAAGGCAGCCTACTCAAAGGGAGAAAATATTTGGAATGCATTTCACATGTTTGATAAAGTTTTAATTTATAGGATATATAAAGAGATCACATAACTCAATAACAAAAAGACAAACAACCAATTTAAAACTGGGCAAAAGTCTTGAATAGTCATTTTTTAGAAAAGAAATACAAATGACTAAAAAGCAAATGAAAAGATGCTCAACATCACTAGTTATTAGGGAAATGCAAATCAAAACCACAATGAGATATCGGTATCACACATACTAAAATGGTCATTATTAAAAAACAAAAACAAAAGCAAAAAACAGAAAACTGCAAGGGTTGGAAAGGATGTGGGGAAATAGGAACATTTATTCACTGCTTGGGAAATTTAGAACTGCACAGCCACTGTGAAATACATTTGTCAGTTCCTCAACTAAGTATAGAATTGCTGTATGATCTGGCCATCCCACTACCAAGTATATACTCAGAAGAACTGAAAGCAGGACATGTACAGACTTCTGCACACCAGTGTTCATGGTGGCATTATTAACAATTGTCCTAAGATGTAAACAACCTAATTATCCATCACCTGATGAATGAATAAACACATTTGGTATATACAAATATTGGAATATTATTCAGCTGTTAGAAAGAATGAAATCCTGATGCATGTGAAAACTTGGAAGAACCTGGAGACATTGTTTTGAGTGAAATACACCAAACACAAAAAAGATAAATATTGTATGATCTCTCTAACATGAACCAATTATAATAAGCCACTTTATAGACTTATTATCCAAAATATAGGTTTCCAGGGGGTAGAATGAGGGTAAAGAATGGGGAGCAGATGCTTAATATGTACAGAATTGGTAATAAGGTTGATTGTAAATGTTTAGAAATGGATAGAGGTGATGAGAGCACAAATTATAGTGAGTGTAATTAACAGCACTAAACCATATGTGTGATTGAGGTTAAAAGGGAAGTTTAGGGTCTTGTACATCACTAGAAGGAAAGCTAGAGCAAGAGACCTGGGACTGCATAACAGTGAAACCCTTTGTGTACAATGCAAGTTTTTAATAGCACAAATAAGAATATTATTCCATGAACTAGAACAAATTCATGACACTATTACAACACGTTAATAATAGGGAATAGAAGGGACTGATGAACCACGTGCAGGGAGGACTTATTTGAGTCCAACTCTGTCACTCTCAGAAGCACAGATTCAATAGTATAGCCCAAAGATAAGGCATCAATCTCTGGAGCTCTTCCCCCTTATATAGGACCTGGGTGTCTCCAGAGCCCTCAGGAGCCCCTCTGTGTGTGGTGATATCCACTTTGGTGTTCTATGAGATCCTACTGAGGTGTATGTAAGCATTACCTCTGGGATGACCTCTCGACTCTCTTTGAAATCTCTTAGTCACATGAACTCAATTCTCTTTACCTTTTCCCCCTTTTATTCAAGGTCTTTTTCCAGTCGTGTTGTCAGTTGGAACTTGGTATTAATTCTTCATTGCCAGGGAGGCTCATCCCCAGGAGTCATGTCCCACATTTGGGGGAAGGTAATGCATTCATGTGCTGAGTTTATCTTAGAGAGAGGCAACATTTAAGCAACAAGGAGGATCTCAGGTGGCAACCCTTAGGCACCCCATAACAGTAGGCTAAGTTTCAATTACAAGAGCAAAGACTCATAAGGCTAGTCATCAATTACAAGAACCCATCAGTGGGCCATCCTCTTTTGCCAAACACTGCCCCTGCACTCAGGGGACTGTTGCTGCCCCCTTGAAGAATGTGGCAGAGCTCTCCAGACTGGGAATTAAGATTCCCTCATTTATTGAGTGATTGTCTACCCACTGTGACCATGCCCCATCCCTTGATCATTTGACCAATTTTATATCTCTGTCATGTATATTCAGATGAACTTACTCACATGAATCCCCCATCCCAGACACCCCCTGTGATGGTTAGGCTAATGTGTCAACTCGGCCAAGTAGTTGTGTCCAGGTGTTTGTTCCAGCAAGCACTGGGCTAATTGTAATACAAAAGCATTTATGGACTTCAATCACCAGTGAGTTTACTGTGTGGATGGCTGATTACATCTGCATCAATCAGGGAGATTACATTATCAATGGGTGGTGCTTTTATCCAATCAGTTGAATGACTTAAAAGTGGAAGTGATTTCAACATTCAGAGAAAATTCCCCAGCTCGTTGTTGGACAGACAACTTCTCCCAGAAACTCATCAACGACCTTTCATCGGGCTTTCTTTGGAGCCACTGGTTTGCAGCCTGCCTGCAGAACCTGGACCTGTGCATCCCCATGGTCACGTGAGAGACTCTTTTAAAATTTCATATTATTGATAGATATCTCCTGCTGATTCTGTTTCCCGAGAGAACCCTGAGTAATACACCCCCCAACAATGATCCTCTGCATCCCCCAATGTAACTTTTCTGTGATCTAAATCTTCCTTGAATATGAAGCCCATATAATAACCAAATACAATTAATGGGATAAAGAAATAATAATGATAAGCTTAAATGTAAGATATAAATACAAGGAAACTCAGAAGAAAAAAAAAAACTAAACTAAAAATAAAATATAATTAGCAGATTGGGACATTCAGAAAAATGTGAAAAAATTAAAAAAAATTCCCTTTTAAAAACATTATCCTTTTTTCCTTTTATCACTGTATTATCGGACGTCCAGTGTACCATGACACCTTCCCCATCACATTCCCCATTGTCTCCCAAATTTTCATTTAATTATCAAAGAAATTTTAGGTCACAGCAAAGTCACACACAGAATACTAGAGACTCCCACATACCCAACATCCCCCCCCACCCCATATTAAAAATTTTCTTAATGGATGTTAGCATTGTTATAACTGTTATACAGATAGTAAAATATACCAACTAACCATTATCCATGGCTTACAGTATAGTTTACAATTTAGATAGTACAGTTTAATAATTTTTTATCTTATTTAACATGTCCTGTGTTCATTACTGTAAGGTAATGAAAAACCTTTCCCATGACCACTAAATACCCCATTTGATCTTAACTGTTCCTTCCTCCCCACCCCCCTTGGGCATATGACACTCCCCTGTCTTGAATCACGAAATGACAAGATTCATAGTTACATGCCCTGGGCATTCCAACCTGCCCTTCCTAATCTACCCACCTGTCAACCCTGCACCCCCAAACCCAGTAATATCACTACCCATCTGTCTTATCAGACCCATCTGTCTTATATATGCAACTATACTCTATCCCTTTACCATAGATTATGTCCATATGGGTGATGGCTCAAAGCCAACTCTTCTCTTTCTCTCCCTTGTTAACCTATCTTTCAGACAATGGTCCTCAGAGACTGCTCATTTTCCTCATATCAAATCAGTGAAGACATATACTGTTCATCCTTCAATGCCTGGCTTGCTCCACTCAACATAAGATCTTCAAGATTCATCCACGTTATTCCGTGTGTTAACACTTTATTCCTTCCTACAGCTGAGTAATATTCCATTGTATGTATGTACTACATTTTGCTTATCCATTCATCTGTTGATGGGCACCGGGGCTGATTCCAACTTTTGGAAATGGTGAACAATGCCACTATGAACATTGGTGTGCATATATTTGTTCATGTCTTTGCTTTCAATTCCTCTGGGTATATACCTAGCAATGGAATTGCTGTATCATACAGAAGATCTATTGTTAGTTTTCTGAGGAACCGCCAATCTGTCCTGTACAGTGGCTGGACCATTCCACAATCCCACCAGCAGTGGATGAGGGTTGCTATTCCTCCACATCCTCTCCAACACAGAGTCTGCTGGTTTTTTTTAATAGCTGCCATTCTGATGAGTGTAAGATGGTATATCATTGTAGTTTTGATTTGCGTTTCACTGATAGCAAGTGATGCCGAGCATTTTTTCATATGCTTTTAAGCCATTTGTATTTCTTCCTTGGAGATGTGTCTTTTCAGGTCACTTGCCCATTTTTTAAATGGGTTGTTTGTCTTTTTATTTTGAAGGAGTAGGATTTCTTTATATATGCAGGATATTAGGCTCTTATCAGTTATAGGGTTGCCAAATATTTTCTCCCATTGGGTAGAATGTCCTTTGAGGTGCAGAAGTTTTTCATTTTGATGAGATCCCATTTATCTATTTTTTCTCTTGCTGCTTGTGCTTTGGATGTGAAGTTCATGAAACCATTTCCTATTACAAGTTCCTGTAGGTGCTTTCCTACATTATCTTCCAAGGTCTTTATGGTTTTGGCTCTTATATTTAGATCTTTGATCCATCTTGATTTGATTTTTGTATAAGGTGTGAGATGGTATTCTTCTCTCAATCTTTTGGATGTGGATATCCAGCTCTCCAAGCACCACTTGTTAAAGAGGCCATTCTCTCCAAACTGAGTGGTCTTGGTGGCCTTGTCGAATATCAAATGACTGTATATTCAAGAATATATATCAGAACTCTCAATTCGGTTCCATTGATCAGTAGGTCTATCCTTGTGCCAATACCATGCAGTTTTGATCACTATAGCTTTGTAGTATGTTTTAAAGTCCAATAATGTGATACTTCCAACTTCATTCTTCTTTTTCAATATGTCTTTGGCAATTTGGGGCCTCTTACCTTTCCAAATATATTTTGTGGTTAGTTTTTCCAGATTGTTAAAAAATATAGTATTGATTTTTATTGGGTTTGTATTAAATTTATCAATTAGTTTGGGTAGGATAGACATCTTGATGATGTTTAGTCTTCCTATCCATGAATGGCATATTTTTCCATTTATTTAAGTCTTCTTTGATTTCCTTTAACAGTGTTGTGTAGTTTTCTGTATATAAGTCCTTTACATCTTTAGTTAAATTTATTCCTAGGTATTTGATTCTGTTAGTTACTATTGTAAATGGCATTTTTTTCTTGATTTCCTCTTCTGATTGCTCAGAAATGCTACTGATTTTTGAGCATTGCTCTTATAGCCTGCAACATTACTGAACTCCTTTAGAGAGGTTCTTTAGAGAAACTGGTCTGTAATTTTCCTTTCTAGTGGTGTCTTTGTTTGATTTTGGTATTAGGGTAATGTTGGCATCATAGAATGAGTTAGGCAATATTCCTTCTTCTTCTATTTTTTGGAAGAGCTTAAGCAGAATTGCTGTTAGATCTTTCTGGAATGTTTGGTAGAATTCAGCTGTGAAGCCATCTGGTCCTGGGCTCTTCTTAGTTGGGAGGTTTTTGATGACTGAGTCTATCTCTTTACCTGTAATTGGACTATTGAGTTCATCAAATTCTTCTTTCATCAATGTAGGCTGTTTGTGTGTTTTTAGAAACTTGTCCATTTCCTATAAATTATCATTCTTGTTGGCATATAATTTTTCGAAGTATTCTCTTATGATAACCTTTATTTCTGTGGGGTCAGTAGTGATATCCCCTTGCTCATTCCTTATTTTGTGTATTTGCATCTGTTCTCTCTTTTTCTTTGTTAGACTGGCTAAGGGTTTGTCAATTTTATTGATCTTCTCGAAGAACCGGCTTTTGGTTTTGTTTATTTTTTCTAGTGCTTTTTTGTTCTCTATTTCATTTAGTTCTGCTCTAATCTTTGCTATTTCCTTCTTTCTACTTCCTTTTGGTTTAGTTTGTTGTTGTTTTTCCAATTCCTGCCAGTGTGCAGTTAGGTCTTCAATTTTAGCTCTTTCTCCTTTTTTTAATATATGTATTCATGGCTATAAACTTCCCTCTCAGGACAGCGTTGGCTGCATACCATAGATTTTGATATGTTGTGTTGTCATTTTCATTAGTTTCAAGGTAGTTACTGATTTCTTTTGAGATTTCCTCCTTCACCCACTGTTTGTTTAAGAATGTGTTGTTTAACTTCCATATCCTTATGCCTAACCTGTTTCTGGCCCTTAGTGATTTCCAATTTCATTCCATTGTGATCAGAGAAATTACTTTTTATAATCTCAATCTTTCTGAATTCTTTGAGACTTGTTCTGTGGCCTAGAATGTGGTCTATCTTGGAGTATGATCCATGTGCACTTGAGAAGAATGTAAATCCTGCTGTATTTGGGTGTATTGTTCTGTATATGTCTATTAAGTCCATGTTCTGTAATGTATTGTTGAGAGTCTTTGTTTCTTTAGATTCTCTGTCTAGATGATCTGTCTAATGATGACAATGGTGTATTAAAGTCCCCCACTATAGTTGTAGAGGTATTTAATTATACACTTAGCTTTTCCAGAGTTTGCCTCACTTATTCTGAGGCACCCCGATTAGGTGTGTAAATATTTATGATTGTTCTCTTTTCTTCAGAGATTATCCATTTTACTAATATATAGTGTCCATCTTTGTCTCTTACAATGGTTTTCTATTTTTTTTTTTAAGATTTTATTTTATTTATTTATTCATTTATCCGCCCCTTGCTGCTTGTGCTTACTGGGTCAGCTAACCACGCCGTGCGGGCGGGCTTGCCTTTCACCAGGAGGCCCCGGGAACTGAACCCGGGACCTCCCATATGGTAAACGGGAGCCCTACTGATTGAGCCACAGCCTCTTCCTGATAGTTTTGTATTTAAAGTCTATTTTGCCTGATATTAGAATAGTTACTCCTGCCCTTTTTTGGCTAATGCTAGCTTGTAAAATTATTTTCCAGCCATTCACTTTCAGCCTCCTTGAATCCCTGGGTCGAAGGTGGGTTTCTTGTAAACAGCATATAGATGGAACATATTTCTTTATCCATTCTGCCAAGCTGTGTCTCTTGAATGGTGAATTTAATCCATTAACATTCAGTGTTATTACTCGCAATGTATTTCTTACTTCAGCCATATTTTCTTTGGATTAATGTATGTCATATGTTGTTTTGTTTCTGTTTTTGTCTTTTTAGTTGTTTTTAAACTCTCCTCCAACTCTCTCTCCCTTGATTTTTCCTTTCAACTTGTAGACCTCCCTTTAGTAGCTATTGAAATTTCTTATTGACATACTCTCTTAATTTCTGTTTATCTGTGAATATTTTGAACTCTCCATCATTTTTGAATGCCAGTTTTGCTGGATAGAGAATTCGTGGCTGAAAGTTTTTTTTTTTAAAGTACTTTGACTATGTCATACCACTGTCTTCTTTGCTCCATGGTTTCAGATGAGAAATCAGCACTTAATCTTATTGTGCTTCCCTTGTATGGGATGGTTATCTTTTCTCTTGCTGCCTTGAGTATTTTCTCTTTTTCTTGAGCATTGATGACATTTTGACAAGTATATGCCTTGGAGTTGGCCTGTTGGGATTTATACAGTTTGGGTTCGCTTTGCTTTCTGGATCTGCACATACATCTCTCTTAATAGGGCTGGGAAATTTTCAGCCATTATTTCCTTCAACACTCCTTCTGTTCCCTTTCCCTCCTCTTCTCCTGCTGGGATGCCCATAATGCGTATGTTTGTGCATTTTGTTTTGTCAGTTTAATCTCTGAGTCCCTGCTGAATTTTTTCTATTTTTTTGTCTATTGCTTCTACTATCTGTTTGATTTCAGATGTATTGTCTTCCACATCACTAATTTTTTCTTCTGCCTGTTCGAATCTGCTGTTATATGAATCCAGCATCTTTTTGATTTCTTGGATTGTGCCATTGATCACCATCATATCAGTTATCTTTTTGCATATGTTTATCATTTCTTCAGTATGTTCTCCCAGTGTCGTCTTCATATCCTTAATCTCTTCCTTCACTTCATTAAGTTGGTTCATGATATTTGTTTTGGAATCTTTGGTTAGTTGTTTGATGTTCTGCATATATTCCTGGTTTTTAGTTTATTCATTGGAGTGGTCCATGTCTTCCTTTTTCTCTGTGTGGGTTGTAATTTTTTGTAGCCCTCTAGTCATCATTTTATCTTGCTGTGTTTATTCAGTTGATTAACTTCTCTCTCTCCTCTAGAGTTTTATTTAGCTGGTGGTTCTGTGTGTGTGTTAAGTTTTCTCTTTGACGCTTTTTCATCTTATTTTGTTTCCAGCTTCTTTCTATGTTAGTTTGAAGGCAAAAGATTAGTGCCAGAGTATTCGAAAGATGTGAGAAAGGAAGAAGGATAATAGTAATATTGATAAAAGTTAAAAGAGGTGCCAAATTGGACTTAGTGAAATGAATATTTAATTTGTGTAGGCAGTGTAGACTAATAGGAAAAAAAAATGGAGTACCTACAATGGACTGGGAAAACAAATAGAGGGATATATATATATATATATAATGATTTAGAAGGCTAGAATGATGAGGAGGGAGAGAAAGAGTAAAGAAGTGCTAAAAGGAAAAAGCTAATATTAATTTAAAAAGAAGAAAACAAAATAGATAGAATAGAAATTGACAACCTTAAGTTGTGGGCTAATGAAAAAGCGTGGTGTCTAAGAACCATAACAGTAAGCAGAAGGCAGAGAGATGAAGGAAGGATAAGAGATACCTTGGGTTACAATATCAATATAGACAGGGAATGGGAAATCACTGAAGAAGAAGCACAGCAAAGATGAAGTAAGCTAGCAGCAACTAATTAAAATAAAATGAAGGAAACAGAATGGGGGGAGGAAAGAGGAAAGAAAAGCAAGTGACAACAAATAAACAGAGAAAAACCAAACAACCACACCAGCAAGCAGTCAAACAAAGCTAAGGTGGAAGTGTTCTAGGATCCTGGTGGATGCTCTCAGCCTGCTGGTGTTTATCTTTATCAATTTCCCTTCAGGGTTCTATCTGCAGTTTTTGAGGCAGATTTTCGGTATTAAACTAAATTAAAAAGAGGAATTCATTTTTTGAAGTGACTGTCTTCTTTTTTTTGGGCAATATAAGGGACCCAAAAGAAGTCCTCTGCTAGATCACTCCCTTCACCAAGGGGACCCTAAATAGGCTCCTGGAAACTGATCAAGCCCTTCCCACTTCCTGGCATCCCCAGGGGAGCTGAAGCTCTGATGCTTGTCAGTGCAGAGCGATAAAAGTGGCTGACTTCCACCCCCCCACCACCCCCCCACCCCCGGCCAAGCCTCGGTGTCAGTGGGCTGCTGGTTAAATCAGGTTTCCTCAGCAGATTTACCTCTCCCCTTAGCCTGGCGCTGTTTCAAGCCAGCTTATCTGCTCCCCAAAGCTATGAGGGTGTCCAGGCAGCCAAAGCCACAGAAGTGAAACCCCTCTCCACCTGCTGTCAGAGCCCTCCCTCTCTCAGAGAATGCTCCCTCACACCGGGAGAGGAAGTCGTATGTGCGGGGTTCGCGGCTCAAACCAGCCATTTTCCCTGCGGGTGGGGCTCAGCCATCTGTGTTAACCACCACAGGCAGGCTTAAAACTCACGAATCTCTACCGATCGCTCCATGCCCTCAATCTGCCTGCTGCTCGATGACCCAAGCTTCTCGCTCCATGCGCCCACAGCACAGACTCTCAGGCAGTACCCTGTCCACAATCGGCTGTCCTCAGAGAGCTACTCAGTGAGTGCCCACCTAAACCGACGCCATCTTGCTTCTATGATACATACATTTTAACATTGAGTAATCATATGAAAAAATGATAATTTTAATTGCAGACAAATGGTATATTAACCCTTTTTCTTGACAATTATTCTTTTATTGGTGAGGTTGAATATATGCTGGCTTATTAGTCATTCACTTTCTCCACTGCAAATTGTTTGTTCTGTTCTGTTTTGGTTTAAGCTGTATCTCTACGTTTTTATTCTTGTTTATTATTACACTTTTTAAAAAAAACTACATGTTTTTCATGTATTTTAGCCATTGATTTCATTTATATCTGTAAAGATGTAAGTGTGCTGGAAATGCACTTCTCAGGTCCCCTTGTGTTTCTTGTCTTCTCAAATTTGAGTTGTCTGTGCAAATGTCCCCTTTTCTTCTTGTCTCACCTGCACAGCCAATCAAAAATACCCCGTCAATCATCTCTTCTTTTTACTTGAATTCTTTTTGTTTTAGCACTTGTCCTTTTTTGACATGTTGTATGGTTGATTCTTATTTGCTTATATTCTTTTTCCATCTTCAGATTGTACGTATCGCTTAGACAATGTGTAACACAAAGTCAAAGCTCAATAATATTCCTCAGATGTATAAATATATTTCTCATAAACTCTGTAGAATACATAAATTTTTGAGGAAAAACTATCAGTGGGACAGGGAATGCTAATTAGAGACAACACTAGAAAAAACAAAAAGAGGACCAGATTATAAACTAAGTAAGGACTTTAATTTACTGACTGTAATATATAAATTATACCATTATTGCTAGATTAGTAATACTTAGTTCTGTGAAAATTACCAATGCCCCTTCTCTCTTCTTTGATAGTCAGAGCCCCCACATGGAATGAGAAAATAATACAGGAATTTCAGAATTTCTTCTTCTGGGATTTTCAGAGGGTCCAGAATTAAATCCTGTTCTCTTCATGCTGTTCCTGTCCATATACCTGGTCACCATCTTTGGGAATCTGCTCATGGTCCTGGCAACCTTCACAGACTCCCAGCTCCACACACCCATTTAATTCTTCCTTTCTAATCTTTCCTGGTGACACACTTTTCATCACTACCACTGTCCCAAAAATGCTGTTGAATATCCAGGCACAGAGCAAAGCCATTTCCTATGCAAGGTGCCTCATCTAGATATACTTTTTCTTACTCTTTGTAGGGCTGGACAACTTTCTCCTGGCCATGATGATCTATGAACATGTCATGGCCATCTGTTACTCCCTGCATTAAACAGTCAGCATGAACCCCTAGCTCTGTGTCCTACTGGTTCTGGGGTGCTGGATCATGAGTGTTTTACATTCCTTGTTACAAAGTTTAATGGATTTGAGGCTGTCCCTTTGTACACATTTGGAAATACCCCACTTTTTCTGTGAACTTAATCAGATCATTCACCTTGCCTGTTCTGATGAATTTACCAATGTCATAGTGGAGTATTTTGTAAAAGGACTGCTGTGTGTAGTACTTTTGCTGGGATTTTTTTCTCTTACTCTAAGATTATTTCCTCCATTCATGTAATCTCATTGGCTCAGGGGACATCTAAAGCATTTTCCACCTGTGCAACTCACCTCTCACCATTCCCTTATTTAACTGTACAAGTTTATGAGTGTAACTTACTTCTATTGTTTTGCATAATGTATTCAAGTGCTCCAGCTTCAGTGATGTACACTGTGGTTACACCCATCTGAACCCCTTCATCTACAGTCTGAGGAATAAAGACATAAAGGAAGCCCTGAACAAATTTGAGAATAAAGCCATAAAGAAGACATTTGTTCTAGTGCTAAAGAAATGAAGGGATTTATGGGCATAAAACCTCCTTCAGGGAAGAAATTCATTTTTGATAAGTTCATGAAACTAGAACCTGCCATAGAACCAGATATGAACTTAAATATAAAGAAATAAATATTTAAATCAAACCTTGCTTTCCTTAGAAAAGAATTGTTTTTTCTACTTACATTATATTTTTGACATAATAAATCTCCAATTGCTTATGTAAAGTGTTTATGTATGGGGTGCAGGGCCTATTTGCATGTTTTGCATTATCTTATTGCATAATAAATAAGAATGTTTCCAATTATGTAAATTGAATATTCCCCCTTTTTCTAAATTTCACCATAAACACTGAAGGGAATGTGGGTGAACATTAACTTATCTCCTTTATGTTCAAAACTGTCTTCAATCTTCATGACCAGAGACAACTTTCACAAGCATTGAAATCTTGTGCAGTAATTTCTCAGGGAATGGACCTGTTCTGACTCAGGGACACAAATAAGTCCCGAACAAACAGAAATAGGCTTCCAATATCTCTGTATTACCAGGAATATATTCTCAACCATGGTCACCTGTTAATGTAGTTATCAAAAAAAAAAAAAAATCAAAAATTGTGTCGTCATGGATGCTGTCTTCAAATATCTGAGCAAATGCTCAAAATAAGAAGGAACCAATTATTCTGAGGTCTAACAGTTCTGTTCACATTGATTGTTGTTTCAGTTAGCCATTTCATATTGAGATTACTTTTATTTTATTTTTTGTCTAAGTGCTCTAGCAAGTATTTCTAATACAATTTTAAGTAAGAGCAGTGACAGAGGGCATCCTTATCTTGTTCCTGATTTTACAGGGAAAGCATTTAGTCTTTCTACATGGAGTATATTACCTGTGGCTTTTTCATACATATTCTTTACCATGTTGAGGAAATTTCCTTCTATTCCTATCTTTTGTAGTGTTCTATCAAGCAAGGACACTGTACCTTGTCAATTACTTTTCCTGCATCTAGATGACAATGATTATTTTTGGTCAATTTTTAATGTGGAGAATTACATTGTTTAAGATTTTCTTATGTTGAAATAGCCTTGCATACCTCGATATCAAATCTGTCTAATGGTGATAATGGTGTCTTAAAGATCTCCATAATAATTGTAGTGGCATCTATTTCTCCACATACCTGCAGAGCCTGCTGGTTCTGTCCCATTAAATCTATCCCTGAAAAAGCTGCCAAGGAAAACATGGTTTTCAGGAACAGGTAAATTCAAAATCAGGGGAAACATCTGGGAGGAGGAAAGGCTGTTTCAGCCAGGGTGTGCATGTGTGTACTTGTGTTTGTGTAGTGGAGGAGGTGAGTGGCTGCAGCCTGGAGCATAGTGTGCCTTCTGTACCTGTGAGAGAGGAAGCTAAAGAGAAGTCCATTCATGGCTGTGCTGAGCACTCCTCATGCAATGCCTTGTGAAAAGCTTTCCCTGCTTCTTGCCCTAATATCAGAAATCAGCGGCAAAGTTCAGATCTTTAATGTGGTGTCTATAGGCATAAGGTCAGAACTGCACAAAAGTCCTGCTGGCTGAGGTAATCACAGCAACTCTCCCTTCTCCAAAGCCCCAAAACAAGTGGATTTAGTCTTATCCCAATGATGCCTGTTCCTAGGATCTTGAGAGTGAAAACCTGACATGAAAATTCCTTGTAGCTCTAATTCCAGAGGCGAATGACCACAGAGTCTTGGCTGCTGCAGGTTCTCTGCCCAAAATCTACTTCCTCCCTCCCTCTCTTTCCTGAACTCACCATTTCCTGACACTGATCATGGACTGACCTCCAAACCCACCCAATTTTCTACAGGGCACATGATATCCAAAAGGGAGCAAAGAATGAATTTAGGGGTCAAAATATGAGAGAGCTGAGTAAAACAACTATCTTAAAGAGAAACAATGGGGCATGGAATGACCTGAGAAGTAGATGTCTAAGAATGGATGGATCAAAATTTCAAAATACTAACATATAATGATAAATATAACAAAACAAAGAAGAAGACATAGTAAATATGAAAAAACTTGAAAAGAACAATTTAGAAATATTATATAAGAAAAACATAATATTATCATTAGTAGCTGTTGTGATTTATTTCTTATAGATCACTGAGGTTAATAATGAATTAATTTTCATATTTTGCTCACTGTGCATTTTCATGTCTGTATTTATATGTCCTTTTTTCTGTTTTCATATCTTTATATGTATCTTTATCTGCATATCTCTAGCTTTTTACTTCTACTTCCATCTGATTAAAAATTAACAACCACAGTTTTGGCAAAACAATTAGAATAATATAAGATTTGAATTTCTTTTCTCTTTTTCTTTACAGATTGATCTGTTTTCAAGGTTGAAGAGAATTTTCCCTCAGTGATGTTGCAGATACAAATCACTATTTTAATTAACCCACCTATTTTATTGATTTCATCCTGTATTATTTTAATTATTTCTTTAAATTCTAACCTAATTATACATGCAATATAATTTATGATATTCATTGTGACAAGTAGCAATAGTCTTTCTTTAACCTCATACTCCATTCTTCCTTCCATAGAATTATCTGCTTCCAGCTGCATTGGCTGATACTTTTGGGAACTTATTTCTCTTTATAACACATGCATTTTTTTTTCTCAATCTCTCACCTTACCACATATCGGAAACTTTATCATCTACCCTCAGTCTCGCAAAATAGTTATTTTTTAAGGTTACTGTTCTGAGACCAAGCAAATTTGACATTTTATTGTATTCTTGAACTGGTCTCTACCTTTCATTGAGACTGTCCTCAGATGTGTGGAAAGCCCTGGTTTTTTCATATTGAGGAGTGAGAAATTAGAAGTGACTTGATACATTGAAAGTGTGAAGTCTTCAGTGAGGCCCTCACTCTGGTGTGCTCTAAGATTGTCCTTTAGGATACCCTATTATCAATCTAACTAGGTGTTTGGTCACAGAGACCACACTGGGAAATCTTCTAAAATGCATGTCCCCTGTTATCTACAATATCACCAGCTTCAGATTTAAGGAATAATCCATTCTAGGAATGATGTCCTTGTTATTTAAGTTAACACTTCACAATTTTAAAACATATGAAAAGAAGAGAATAAAAGTCACTGGAATTCCATTTTGAGAAGATAAAGGAACTTAACAGAATGAATAATTCAAAGGAAAATTTCATATAATAAAAAGGATCCCAAGAAAGTAAGATATTTAAGATCATGACTTGAGGATAAATGGACCTGTGTTCTAGTCATGCTACTGGTTTATGGCACCTGAAAAATTTTGGCTATGTATTCCAATATTGCATACTGGACAGAGCTTTTTATGGAGAGCTAATAGGTAAAATAAATAGCATGCTTCAAGTTAAGTACCTAATATAGTACCTGTCATATGATAAAACTTCAATAAACAAATATAAACTTACATGACACATATTTTCCTATTTTATAAGGCCATGATTAACCTTAACCCATAGAATCCATTTTCATTAAGCCAGAATTTTATCAAAATTGCCATCAGGTTTGGGAGCAGGTATAGCTCAGTGGTTGAGTGACTGCCTCCCATGTATGAGGTCCCAGGTACAACCCCCACTAACCTCATAAAAAAACTGATAGCAGGAAAATTGACTACAATAAGTGTGTGTGGGGTGGCATTATTACTTACTGTTCCCAGCCTAGTAAACCAAGCCCCTGGTAGAAACAAGCTCAAAAGCATCCTAGAGTCATAGAATATATTTTAAAAAACAAAATTAATTCTATCAAAGCATAGTTTACTGTGAGAGCCCAATTATTTTAGAACCATAAAAAAAGTGACAAATCAAAGCATCCAAGTGCAGAATAGGAAGACCCTCAAGGTCATTATTGCAAATGAAGCAAACGTCACATATGTAGAAAAAAATGGAAGACATTTTGAGAACATAAATACATTTTCTAACTTATTAAAATACTTGAGACCAGAAGTGTGTTTTCTAATAATGAAATGATCATTTCTGAAATAAAATAACAGGAAGAATTAGTTAAGTAGAAAACAGTCTCTGTAGTTTAGTGGTTGTTAAACATGGATGTACTTAGGAACCAGCTGGAGAACCTGAAAAAATATATAGAAAATTGGGGGCCTTATTGAAAATGCTGTGATAATGGGAAATATTATTTTTATAATGTTAATTTTTAAAATGTTTACCTAAGATATTATGGCTTGAAGAATCAGTGAAAACGAGGAAAATTTGAAATACGTGGAAAGTCCATTCTTACATAAAGAGAAATCTGGAGTGCTGATGCATAAATTAGTAGTAAAAACAGAACAAAGATAAGTGTGGAAGAAGATGTAGGAGGAAGCAAGTCACAGATGAATTGCAAGTGTACTTTTCCAAGAGGAGGATGGTTTCCTAATTTGCATATCCACAGTCACTTCCTTAAAATAGTGGCAAGTTGCATGCACTGTAGGTGAAGACTCTTTGGTCTTTACCCCTGAGAAAGAAAAACAAACAGAATGTTCATTAAAGGATGGAAAAAGAACAGTTACATACACCAACATGAAAGAATCTTACAAATCTAATCTTGCACAATATAAACAAGTCTTGGAGAGACATAAAGCTTGAAGTCATTAATGGGTAAAGTATGTGTGAGCCATAAAGAATCTCCTTCCTGTCTGAGGATTGAGCTTGCCTCTGCTTCTACCCCCACCTCAGGCATCCTTCCCCATAACTCTTTGGTAGCACACCCAACCTTAGCCGCTATTACCTTAAACTCTGCATAGCCGGAGTGCATCTTGTTTTGAGAAAAGAGTACATACCAAGATGTTTTCCCAATACTTAAATGCAAGCCTCTGGCATTTAGCCACTTTTTCCCCTGGCCTTATAAAATTTAAAGAGTATTTGCCCAAGATGAGGATATACTTGAGTGAACTTCTTGCCACATTGCTTTCTGTCATGAGGTAGCTGCACTTTCTGTAAGTTCCATTAGTAAATGCTTAACCTTGGCACTTAGTGCCTTTAATGAGAATCTCAACAAGCCCAATTGTGGGGCAGTTTGGAGGCAGTCCTGGCTGGCCTCCCCTTATTTCTTTTTTTTTTTTTTTTTGGCATGGGTCCTGCTGCTGGTTCAGTGGAAACCAATAAGTAGAAGATAAAGCAAACAATTCAATAAATTGTTTGGAGGATCTTAAAATTTGATGAATCTTTAACAAAGACCAAATAATTGATAATCACAAAAGTAAGGGAATTAATTATGTCTGGGTATGAGGGAAGGGGATATGAGTATGGTGCATGCAGAATGCAGAATAGATATTGTTCTATTTCTCATGAGTTGGTGAATAGTCTGTGCATTGTTTTATAATTATTCCAAATAGTTTAGATATAAATTTTATATATTTCCTTGAAATGTGGCTAGTGCAAGTGAAAAATGAAATTTTAGTTTAATTTAATTGAAATCAAAATCATCGAAATATAGTAACTAGTGACCACCATATTGGAAAGACCAGCTCTAATGTGTCTGATATTTCATTTTTTAAGTGGTGAAAAATAACTATCTGAGGCAAAGAAATTGTTACAAAAGGGCTATCTAATACAAGACAAATTATTAAAAGAGAAACAGCACAAATTCTTTACAAAGAAACTGGGAGGAAAAAGGAAAAGGAAACAATAACATAAATAGGAGTTCATTATGAACACTTCTGAGAAAACCATGTAACAGAAAAAATGAAATCTAATAGCACAATTTGATCCCAAAGTAATAAAGTTAATGAAGTTATCACTTGTATAAACATGAGATAAAAGGAGAGATCCCAAGGCTTAGGCAGGAGCAGGCAAGAGAACAGTTGGGCTGAAATGGAGGTGATTGAGCCCAGAAAAAAAGAAATGCCAGTTTCTGATAATGACATACAGTAAGAGAATGACATAGTATGAGGGGGTATGGAGCTGCTGTTCTTTGATAAAGAATTCTACTTATTTAGTCCTTTAAAATCGGTGTGAACTGACACTAATTCCTGGAGATCCAAATCATCACTGTGATATAAGGTAGAGCTTTATGGAAGTCAGGCGATCAATGTAGTTTAAGCTAGGATCTGTCCCAGAGTGGGTCCAGTGGGTCCATTAACCCATCGTGGTTATTCCCCTATTCCAGAATGCATATTTGGAATAGACATACTCAGCATTAAGTAGAATCACCACATTGATTCCCTGACATGTGGAGTGAAGGCAATGGTATGAAGGTCAACTGGAAATCAACAAAACTGCCTCTAGCTAGAAAAATAGTAAATAAAAGCAATACCTTATTCCTAGAAGGATTAAAGAGATTATTGCCACCATTAGACTTGAAAGTTGCAGGGGAGATGCTTCCCCCCCATATCCCCATTCAATTCTCCTGTTTGGCCTCCACAGAAAACAGATGGACCGTGGAAGATGACAGGGATTATTGTAATCTTAACCAGGTCATAATTCCAAGTGCAGCTACTGTTACAGAGGTAGTATCATTGCTTGAGTAAATTAACACCTCCTATGGTAACTGGTATGCAGCCATTAATCTGGCAATTGCTTTTTTTCTTGATGCCTGTTGTTATACATGACCAGAACATTTGTTCTCTGCTGTCAAGGCCTGCAATGCATCTTTTTTTTTTGCCCAAATTTACTTTTGTTTAGCATACATAGGAAAAGGACACTATAAAAAGAGAAGGGGAAAAATGAAATAAATGAGCCAAGTGTTGCTGAGGAAAACACACACAGATCTTCCAATTTGCTCCCAACCACCAACTCTCCAGTGTTGGAACTCACTGTAGGAGGTGGGTAAATTCCACCAACAGGACCAAGGAAGCAAGAGTGGCTGGGAAATATCACTGCAAGTGGAATTTCAATATATACTGAGTATTAGTGGTCACTGTTTCAGGGAAAAGGTAATCTATCTTACAAAAATATGAGGATATAAAAATGTTGAGCTTACGAATCATTCAGCCTCTTAAGATATTTTGCTATCAGAAAGATAGACAAAATTTAGTCATAGACATTCAGGTGCCTATTCAGCTGTGCTCTGGCCAATTGGGGCAGCAATTTGAAAAAAAGTAAAGGGAGAAACTGACATTAAAAGTGCAAAAAAAATAAATGGCCTGGCGAGAAATGAACTTTTTGGACCCATGTATTTGTTCCTTGATTGTAAACAGCAAATGCTGGGCCTTGTCTCCTTGTCTCAATTCCGGAGTGGGAGCGGCCGGGGGGGCAATGTAGTCATGACTGGAGTTCACAGGTCATACAAGGAGGTCAAAGACATGGGCAGCATCTGGGTTCACAAATTCCAAGGGTGGTAGTTTTGCTTCCTTCGGAAGCTCCCAGATTCCTTGTCTTTAGAGTAAATCCTGGAGCAGTGAGATCCGCCCTGTTCCTATTCCTCAGCCTGTACCCTGACAGTGCCTGGATACCAAGCTCCTCCATCTGGGAAATGGAAACATGCAGAATCCCCTCCAGTGAGAGGTCCCCACACTCAAGTTCCAAGAGTGATAATTTCTTATTTGAGAAATAAGCACCACCCTTTTTGGGTGACTGCTAAGGTGTATGGTGTTTTCCTTTTGGAGTAATGAAAATGTTTTATAATCCATTGTGGTGACAAATGCACAACTCCGTGGTTATACAAAAAGCCACTGATTGTATACCTTCTGTGGATTGTATGGTACATGAATATATCTCAATAAAACTTTTTTTTTTAAAGCACCCCCCTTTCCTTCCAGTTGTTACACATATCAGGATTTAAGTGCCTCAGCTACACTGCTTTGTTCTCAGCCAACACTGTATGTGAGGTCTAAGACTAGGTTTGAATGCACTATCAATACTACAAACTACTAGAGGAATTGAGCATCCCTGCTCACTGGCAACTCTAGATGGCTGGCCAGGGGTCTGCATTTGCAAACACACCTTCATTCTATTTCTGATTAAATTGTCCTTTTTGCTTTCTGTTTTTCTCAGTAGGCTCCTGTACCACCTGCTGAGATCAAACCCAGCCAACCATGGGCATGCCCCAGGCTGTGGCTGGCTCACTGTGTTCCAGCTGGGGCCACTCTCCTTTGCTCTTCTATTGGGCCTAAGTGTGGCCAGACATGACCCTGAATGGAAGAGCTCTGCTTTGGAAGTGTTCATCCCAGCCAACAACGCAGATCAGCCTTTGGTTGAAGGCAGGGAGCCCCTAGGCCTGAGAAAAGCCCAGAGACCGTTAACTTCCAGGAAGACACACCTGGAAGCCAGTCTTTAAGCGCATGATGCTGTAAAAGGGGCTTCCAAACAACACAAAAAGAAAGAAGAAACATTTTTGTTCAAATCGAACCAGGAGCTCCTTAGACACAACATTCCAGTCGATGGGGAAGGAAGAGACTTTCCATTCATTTAAATTAATTTCCTTTGAGATTTTCAGGTAACTGTAGACACCCAGTCTAGGCCTGGCTCTGGAACTCATCTCCCTGTGGTGCAGGGCTCTGCTTTCTCAGCCCTGTCTGTGCAGAAGGGAGCTGATCTTCAGGAGGAGCCATTACAATGTGAGTGGAGATAGGGAAGCTAAGAGGTTTCTTCCTGGGAAATGTGTCTCTCACCACAGACCAGTTATTAGGTCAAACATTAGCCTACTTGTTATTCTGAATGTATTTTTTAAATGAGATTTGCATCTAAAAAAAGTTGATTGCATCTATCATCAATAAGAAATTACTCTTTGAAATGGGGGTAGTCTCCAATACAGAGTTTGTATTAGTCAGGGTTTCCTAGGGAAACAGAATCAACAGGAAATATCTGTCAATAATATGAAATTTTATTAGTCTCTCACATGACCGTGGGGATGTACAAATCCAGGTTCCGCACGTAGGCTACAAACCAGGGCCTTCAATGGAAGTCCAATGAAGGTTCTTGATGAGTTCCCAGGAGACATTGGCCATCCATTGATGAGCTTGGAAATTCTCTCTAAATGTTGAAATCACTTCCTTTTTTTTTTTTTTTTTATTGTGGGTAAAAATCAAAATTTTCACAATACATACCAACATTTGCAAAATGATATATAAATATATATGCATATATGTGCATTTGCTTACAAAAATGTTATTTATGTATAGATCTAAATATATTTTAAGAGGTGCTTAGATACCCAAAATATTACACGGAACCCACTGGGATTCCCATGTTGCCCACCTCCCACACCTCCCAACACATCCCACACAAACATCTCCCACAAGTGTGGCCCACCACCATCAATGGTCTTAAACATCCTGGGGCCTTGCCACCAACCATAGACCACAGTTCACACCGTAGACAACACATTCTCCTACACAGTTCTGAGTGGTATCTGCTTAAGGCATTCAAATGATAGGATAAAGTGTCACTAATTGCTGAAGGCAATCTTCCTGAATGATGCAGATGTAATCAGCTATCTATGCAGTAATCTCACTGGTGTTTAAAGTCCATAAAAGTCCTTTTATTACAATTAGCCCAGTACTTGCTTGACTAAACTCCTGGGACAATTACCTGGCTAACTTGACACATTAGACTAACCATCACAGAGTTCTTAAAAGGAAAAACTGAGGATTTCAGCAGTCTAAAGAATGTCTTCCTAAACATCAAGAGTGACTCTTAATAGAATTTCCAGCCAATCACTGTCCCCTTGGGAACTAGGGAAAAAGGATTTCAATATTAATTTTATTGTAGTTTCTAGCCTGCTGCTTTCCCTATAGAGTTCAAATTTGCCAACACCCATGGTCACATGAGCCAATCCTCTGGAAAACCCTGACTACATAACAGCTATTGTTATACCCTATGGCATGCACAGGGCTCATAGGGATTTTGAGGGAAATATAGTTGTTCTCTCTGATATCTTCTTGAAGTTGTAGCTGGAATATGGTTCTATGATAATTAGCAGCACCAATGTTAATGCTTTTCATAATTTATATACATGAAACCATTTGTAAAATATAAATCCAATTTATGTCATTGTTATTAACTAAATGTGTTTCATGGACAAATTACAAATATTTGTCTAGGACAGAAACAGGATTATGTCAATTCTTTGAATTTTACATCCAGTTAAAGGGAAAAAATATAAAGATTGTATATATGATTCCATGCTTTGTAATTTACATATATTTGTTTATTTATTCCTTAACATCAACTTGCTGTTTATGTTTCATTTATTCATTTGATATTTCAGGTGACAGGAGATTCAGAAAGTTTAAGTAATATGACAGATTTTCATAACTAGAAAATGTCTCAGCTAGAATTTGAAACTAGCTGTCTGCCTGTCTTCTGAACTCAAATTCCTAAATGTGCTCATTGTGAAGGGTGATTACCACACATAGGTTATGCCAGGATATATATATCTCAGGTCAATGATCAGAGCACCCATCCCATTACCACAACTTCTTCATTGTAGCTGACTGAAAAATTACTCCATATGTCTATGTTCTCCTCCCACCTCCCACAAGGAAGAAAAAAGGATCCATTTGGAGAAATTGGACAGCCAGGTTAGAGATGATTCTTTATTTTAATTTTAATTTTTATAGAAGAAGAGGAGTAACAAAGGTTGTGCTGAAAAAAAAACATGGATAAACATAAATCTCCACTTTTCCTAATTTTTACTGCTGAATTTAGTCCCCACTTATTCATTCCAACATATATTTTCTAAGACCAAAATATTCATGCCTTTTGATCCTTTCACCAAATCTGCTGATCAAGTCCCCAATCCCCAGTGACTGTAAAACCTGCCTATTCCATGGCTTCATATGACACACCATATAACTAGGAAATTGATCCAGGTCTAAATACAGTCACAAATACCTAATTGTTTTTGCATACACTGGAAATGCTATTATGCTTTGGTAATTAAACCATTCATCCATGTCTGTATATAGGTCAAACTTCTATGCCTTTTGAATCTCTTTCCCCTTTAACCTTACACTTGTAGCAGATAAGAGCAACTCTTACTACACAAATGAATTAATTAATTTGGCAAACTACCTCAACTCATTGTTATTAAATCTACAAATATTCATATATTCATAACCTTAGTTACTCCTCTTCTTCTATAAAAATTAAAATTAAAATTAAAATAAAGAATCATCTCTAACCTGGCTGTCCAATTTCTCCAAATGGATCCTTTTCTCTTCTACTTTCTCAGTAAATTTGAATTTTTGAAAATACATTAAATCTTCTTTACCAGCCACATCTCCAAATAGTTTTGTGCCAATTTGAATTTTGTGAATTCCAGAAAATATTATATTCTTCAATTAATCCATTCCTGTGGATGTGAGGCCTTTCGATTGCATTAGATTCAATTAAATGACTCTTTGATGAAATACTTTAATTTAAACTCCTTTTGGCCTTTTGATTAGACTATAACAATGAAGCTAGATCCAGGCTGGGACTCTGCTATCTTACTGTGTCTTATATAAACTGAGAACAGGCAGTGAAAAAGGAGATATAAAGAGGAATGGAGCTCTGCTTTTTTGACCCTTCAATATGAGAAAGAAGACTCTAGGTTCACCTACAGCACCAGAAAAACAAAGAAGCCCCAACAGTCTCAAGAATGTGAGGCCCAGTGAGAGATGCCTGATTGCCCAGAGCTAAGCTTAAGATGAAATCAGAGAGAGAATGTCAGACCTGCCATCCTCCCTTTCCATGTTGCCAGAGTCCAGTATCTGCTAGCAGCCAAACTTTGTTGAGAAAGCATCTCTGAGGATGCCTTGATTTGGACAGTTATGCAGCCTCAGATCTGTAAGCTTTTACCACAAATAAATTCCCTCCATAAAACTAATACATTTTTCATCCATCTTCTCACAACTTAAGCACAGTCTTCCATCCTGAAATCAAAACCAACTCTGAAACTATGATCTTCTCCCTCCTGCCCCATTTCTTTCCTCTTCACAATTGTGACAGTTTGAAGTTCTTTTATGAATCTGAAAAAGAGAACTAATCCATTCCTGTGGGCATGAGAACCTTTTCACAGGATTAAATCAGTAAGGCATGACTCTGGTTGAGTCTCGACCTTCTTGCTATGTCTGATAAAAATAAAGACACAGAGCAGGCACACACAGGAAAAGGGAACCACCATATTATATTTATTCTGCCATGGGAGAGAGAAGACACAGAAAAACAGAAATCCAAGAAGCTCAAGGAGCTGAGGCCCAGGGAGAGATGAGCCATATGCCTGGTAACCACAGCTTGTCTTGAGAAACTGCAACTGATGGGGAAATCTGAGAAAGAGAAAAGCCTTATGACTATTTGTCCACATTTGAGATCCAGTAGATGATAAATTCTGGATGGGAAAGCAGAGACCTCAGCAGAGATTGGTGGGCATCTTGCTTCACCACATGATATCACACCAGGATCAACAGCAGCTGACTTTGGTGAGAAAACATATCTGATGGTGTCTTGATTTTGCCATTTCATGGCCTTGGAACTGTGAGCTTTTACCTGAAATAAATACCCATTATAAAAGCCAGCCTAATATTACTGATACTTTGAATCAGCAGCCCTTTGGCAATCTAAACCAACAATCAAACTTATATGAGCTTATCCACATTTAGTTAGCATTTTCTCACATCCTCAATCTGTGAATTTCTAAGATAACTTATGGTTTCATCATAAGTAAATGCAATCATGATCACCATTGATCTCCTCAAAATTAACTCCAATGAATGTGTCTGCCTTTTACTTAGAATCAAACTACAATTGAACCATGACTTCTTTGGGGGAACATTGTTTTTCTTAAAATTTTCTTATATCTGAGGCTCTTGACTGTCTTCAAACTACACTACATTAGTCACTCCTTCCCAATGCCCTTGCCAAGAAATTCTGAAGAAATAATAGTGAATCTTCTCAAAACTAAATGCTATACACTACCTCAGAAATCTTATACATTTACTTAAATTTTGTCAGAAGCTCTTCTATGCTATGATCAAAACTATTATCTAAATTTATCACTAAGCTTTAAACTCAGCTTGTATTACAGACTTTTAAATTGAAATATATCTCAAACTTAAGCAATTAATTTTTCCCACACAAGTAAACAGTAACCTTCCTCAAGATTCCAGTAGAAGCTAATAGTTCCTCAAAAATCCAGAGATTAATCTTTGATACACCCTCTCTGAACCACAAAAACTCAAAGGAGCACTGATGTTGCCTCTACTTTGAGCACTATTGCCAACTTTCATTCCTACTCCAATCTCTACACAAACAATTTTACCACACATTCATTTTCCTACATTCTCATGTTAAATGACAGCTCATCAGAGATCCCTTCTCTGAACTTCAACCTAAGTTAGCTTTCCCTTCTCCTCTTCATTGGCTTACATATGACTGTACTACTACTCCTTTCAGCCATTCAACTAAATTGGCAATGTACTTTTATCAGTTTATATATTTTGTGTTGCCTTTCTAATCCACTAATTAATTTCTGAATAATAAAACCCTTTGATGCTAAGATTTAAAAAGCAACATTTGACCATTTATTATGGAATATAAAACAAGAGAAATTCCATATTCACAATAAACTGACTCTCTCTACAATTTGATTAAACAGTTACTTGCATATTAACAACTAATTTACCAAATTAAGGATGTCTGTTCCTCTATCACCCTTATTGTTGTAAATGTATCCATGTCTTTATTGGGAGTACAGTTTACCACACTTAGGAAATCAGAACTTTTTATTTCCATGTACAAAGCCCCATTTTGATGATTTTCTATCTCTCTATAAAGTCCATAACTTTATCAATCATATAATCCAAAATACACATGCTGATTAATTTGGATAGAAACATACAAATAAATGCCTTCAATACAATTTTCCCTTCTAATTAGTTAAGTCATGTAGATGCAATTCAGGAAAAGAGATATTTTCCTGTAATTCTGTAATTTTTCCAAAAGTGTCCAAAACCAACCTACGTGCTTTTGCCCAGAGACATTAAGTGTTCATCAGTTTTGTGCTACTTATCAAAAAGTATGATTCTCACATGCAATCTTGAGAGTTAAATAAGACTTATAAAAATACCCTGATCTCTTCAAAGAAAATTAAACTCATAAAAATACCTTATTCATTGTGGAATAAATACATATGCAGGTAAATAGAAGAAAGAACCATCATTTTCAGGGAAGTGTCAAGAGCAAGATGACCAGAGAGATATGGGGGCTGCTGCAATCTTATGCAGCCAGGTGAGGTGTTGTACCCCTTTGCTTCTAGACAGCACTGGTCTTGCAGCACTGGTATTGGGAAGGCCCAGGGTCTAGGGGGGAGCCAAGCAGACCTCCCCAGAGGGATAGGAACCTGGATCACCTGAAATCTTTCCTTCCTGCTCCTGCTATATCTCTTGACCCTATGCACCAAAGTGCCTTTGGCATCTCTAAAGTTATCCTCTACACACTAAAAAGACCTGCTGGTTAAGGCCTTGAGATCTGCATTCCCAAGTGTGGATTGCATTTCTGCCCCTCCAAGAACTGCATGTGTGACTATAATAGAAAGATTTAGTCTACATCCTCTTTGATAAATGGTTACAATATTATTAGGAAATTCATAGATTTGTGATGAGAATTAAATGCCAGAATATCTGTCCTCTGTAAATGTCCTATGCCATTGTCTAATACTGAACTAAAGACAAACCCTGTCCTTCAATACTGGCCCTTAGCCATTCCTTAAAGATGAAACAACTGGGCATTCTGGGCAGTTCCCAATCCAAAGGCCTAGAGCTGATGCCTGGCAGGATTCCCCTGGGGTTCCAGAGGTTCCAGGGCCTATAATGGTTCACACTGCATCCATATAAACTAGGTAAGGGAGAGGTTAATGTGTGATCTCAAATCCATTTTTATTGGCTAGGGGAAATGTAAGAGTAAGGTAGAACATGTAAGAAGGAAGGGAGATATAGAGACATGGAAAAGAGACAGAGGAAATCAGGGGATTCTGTCTACTTACCTTTGCTGAGTGAAGCCATGATGGCTACTAGCTGGGCTCTAGCCCCTGTGGAAGGAAAATCCTAGATCAGGAATCTAGGAACACACTCGCCCTGTCTCATTTCAGGAACATCCAGCTTGGATTCCCTGCTCTGGGGATTCAAGTCCAAGGACCTCACTAATCAGAGACAGAAACTGAAAAACAGAGCATGTTGCCATGGATACAATACCCCAGTCCTGTGAACAGGCCCCTTGCCAGTTTTCATAACATGTACCACTTCCTGCACAAAAAAGGTTCTCATTGACTGAACTCTTTTTTCCTCTAACTCACTTTCCAAGCAGTGTTATAGACCTATGAGGCAGAAGTTTAAGGTCTTCTAACACTCCAGAGGAAGGGGTGCTAATAAATGAAAGTTGAACGAGGAAGTTTCATTTCCAGTATTTCCCTGTACCATATTACTGCTCATTGACAATGATCAAAGTCTCCCAAGAGCTGTAATGGAGATGTACAATGAGATTAATGTTTTCATATCTGCTCACATAACATTCATTCTGAAGCCCATGTATTAAGGAATAATCTTGACTTTCAAATCCCATTTTTTAAGAAATGCATTTCATAAGGCTGTAGTTGCAATAGATAGTGATTCCTCTGATGTATCTAAACAAAGTCAGTTGAAAACCTTCAGGAAAGTACTCACCATTCTAGATGCCATTAAGAACATTTGTGATTCATGGGAAGAGATAAAAATATAAGTATTAACAGGAGTTTGGAGGAAGTTGATTCCAACCCTAATAGATAACTTTTAAGAGTTCAAGAATTCAGTGGAGGGAATGACCCCAGATATGGTGGAACTTCCAAGAGAAATGGAATTAGATGTGGAGCCTGAAGATATGACTGAATTTCTGTAATCTCATGATTAAACTTTAGCAGGTGAGGATTAGCTTCTCATGGGTCATGTTCTTTTATCCATTCTGCCAATCTCTGCCTTTGAATGGATAGCATGCTTGGTTGAATTATCTATTTCAATTTAAGCATGTTCTTAATCTCAATCTCTGTCCCTGTCTGTGTGAACCCATTACAAATGGGACTTTATGAAGAATTTGGTTAAGGAAAGGCCCACCTGAATGGGGGTGTGTCTTAGTTCAGATTACTAGAGGCCTCATATGAAGAATGCCATGGAGGCATGTAGGAGGATACCAAGAACACAGAAGATAAAGGAGAAGATATTGTCATGTCAAATGAGGCAGGGATACAAGTCAAGAATATTCAAGTTCATGGCAAGCCAGCCAGATAGCTACTTAACCCAGGAATAAACAGGGTTTCTAGCCTATGAAACCATGAAACAATATATCCCCATTGTTTAGGCCAAGTCATTGTGTGGTATTTGTCATAGAAGCCTGAAACACTAAAATAGAGTTTAATGTATTTACATTTAAGGTGATTAAGGTAAGATAAGGTAAGGTTTACTTCTACCATTTTGCTAATTGTTGTATATGTCTTATACCTTTTTTGGTCCCTCATTTCCTCCTCAATTATTGTCTTCCTTTTTGTTTACATGATCTTTAATTATGAGACATTTTGAATTTCTTCTCAATTCCTTCTGTGTAGATTTTTAGATATTCTCTTTATGGTTCATGGGTATTACATTATATATTGATTAAAGGGTCTATTTAACAAAAAGATTTAAGAATTATAAACATTTATGCACCTAATAAAAAGGTCTCATAATATATAAATCAAACATTGACAGAATTGAAGGGTGAAACAGTTCCGTAATAATATTTCGAGATTCCATTATGCTACTTTAAATACTGCATAGAATATCTAGATAGAAGATTGATAAGGAAATAGAAAATCTGAATAAGAGTGAAATTCAAAAAGATGTAAGAGAATATATAGAACACTTTATCCAACAACAGCATAATCGACATTCTTTTCAAGTACACCTGAATCATTTTCCAGGATAGACCATTAAACCCAAAAGGGACTGGCTAGCCCATGACCCAGTTGTGAGGAAAGCCTTGGGAGCCAGTATAGTGAGGAAAGCCCAGGAACCAGCATAGTTTCAGACTGCCCATTTGGACTATCTGGGCTGGGAGTTGAGGCATGTTTGTCTGAGTGTATATGACCAGAACTAAAGGCCAAGAAGACAGTGAAGGGAGCAGGGTCCAATTTTACTCTGAGCTCATCCTGCTTTGCCCACGTTCACAGGGGTTCATCTTGACTTGGTTTTCTTCCATGGGTGAAGGCAAGGTCATCGGGAGCCTATGGCCCCTGGCAGCGTGTTTTGCACAGGCCAGCTCATTCCCAGTGACCACAAACTCCAGATTTTGACAAAGCATAACTACTTGGGGAGTGAGAGGGTGAAGTGGGCTGTATTTGGGCTGTGTACCTAATGATTCTGGGGCAGAAAGAGATGAAGGTGACTGCTCTTATGGAAGTTCTTCCAGAGATATGAAGGGAGAGTTGGAGAACTAACCCCACCTCATTGATGTATCAAGAACTGAGTTCTTCACCTTGGTTTGGATGCTGTGCCATTACAGAGTCTAATCAACTTTAAGAACCCTCTGCAGGAAAACACAGTCACAAAATTGAATGTACACTTATGGGGGTGCAGCCCATGAAACCCACATAGGTTTTGTGGGAAAATGGTTTTTTAAACATGTCTACTTTAGAATTCCCAGAGATGCTTTTCAACACCTCAGATTACCAACTTCCACACCATACTTCCCAAAACAGTTTCTCAAGGGCTTGAACCCAGACAATGTAATTGTAAACATGTTTCCCTGTATACTTGGAAGCCCAGGATTGACTGCATAACAGCATGCACTGCATTGCATCATTCTGGCTCATCTCTCTTCTCCAGCTCTGTCAAGGATCATGATGGGTTTGAGAATCAAATGTATGACTATAGATTAGTTGAAGAGGAATATGATGAAGAAGAGGGAAATTCTCTCAAGCCAGTAAACTAGAGTGAGAAAGAGATGAAGATTGTGGACTATATGTGATGGTTTCCATGGTCCAACTTTGGTGATTCTATGACAAGGTGGGGAGTTATCTGGGCCTAATGAGAAAATCAGGACAAATTGTAGCTACACAGTGCTATCACAGTAGCCAAATGGACATGGGAGGGTCCTCTGTGGATTCTTGGATTCCATCAATACGTGCAACTGATTCTGGGACTGGCTATGAGAATATGGTGGGTGCGCACCTCCAGCCCAGGGTGGATAGCCATATTCCTTAAATGAGGTACTCTGGATTGGCATATCCATAAAACAGCTCATTGTCCAGCAGGCAGAACCAATACCAATCATCATTTTCTACCTGAGCCCAGTAAAAGCTTGAATTGGACATAGTACAGGAGGAGAATCTTGTCTTGGTTTGGGTTTCCTGATTCAGGTGGCATGGGAGATGAAAAGCACCTGTTCCATAATAAAGACTGCATTTGAATTTGAGCACCATAAATTTTTGGAAACTTTAGCAAAGACCAATCCCAGCTAGAATTGACTTTTAAAATACATTTTTCCCACAAATCTTGGTGACACAGTGGTAGTGTAAGAGGCAGAGGAGAGTGGCCTATTACCTTGGGGCATAGGGGTCTCTTGCAACCATCATTGGGTTCTTCATTAATTCTATGAATGTTGACACCAGTTCTTAATTTCCTCTCTTCTGGCTGAGCAGTATGAGAGCAGCAACAATTAACACAAAGTTCTGATCCAGAGGAATTGCATCCTCAAGTTCACCCGTTACTTTTCAAAATAGAAGAATTCCTGAGATGTTCACTGTGAGTTGGGGTGAAAGTAGAAGAAGGTTCAACAATATGACTGTTATTCCATGTGACTTCCAAAATGCAAAGAAAATCCCAATGCCTTGAAAGGAAGCAACACTCCAAGAACCCCACCCCTAGAAATCTCCCCAGACTGCCATCATCTTCATGAGTTATCTGAGGATGATTTTTTCTCCTGGAAAAAGTTCATCTTTGGAGGTTCCTAAATCTGAGAGACATTTCCATCCCCCTCCCTCCCTATGTCTGAATTAGGGGCCTCTGGGTGCTTCTGCTGAGCAAGAAGAAGGTGGGCATGACACTCCAGTTCCAAGCCAGGCATGGTGAGTTGCACATAGTCCACCAGCTGCTTGGGGCAGGGAAGTTCTGAAGACTGCAAGGAATCCTCTGGAGTCTGCTCCAGCCAGGTGTCCAGAAAGGAGGAGTTCCTCCTGGGGGTGTACAGGCAGGCTGTATAGTAAGGGGAAAGGCCTTACACACAGCCATCCAAACATTACTCTCATGGGGACTGGGCTCCTGTGTCTGCACATACTTATCCAGTGAAAAGTGTCTCACAATCCTGAACATATCATGTCCTGTGCTGGCTGTGGCAAGACTGGACTCCAGTAAGGAGCTAGAAAAGAGCCTCAGTTGTAAGATTTTGTCCATCTATAGTCTAATATACTCTTCCCTTTTTCAGAAAATTCTGTTATACTTTTTTTTTTCCCTGCTGCTGTGTTCCCCTGGAACTCCATGAGGTTGCAGAGGTGTTGTGAAGCTGATGATGCCTGGGTGCTAGCATACATTAGGAGCTTAATAAATATCTGTTCCATGAGGGAACTGAGTCTTTCACTTGCCTCAGCTATCCTGAACCCTGTGCACCCTCAATCTACAGCCCATGCCATGAGGTGCTGCCACAAACTCTGTGTGCCATCTGTGGGTCTCTTCTTTCCACTTGCTTTGTACTCCCAAAAGCCAGGTTTGCAAACTACCACATCCCCTAAACAGTTGAGCACAGAGGACTGAAGCTCAAAGCAGATGAACAGCACGTTGCTCATGGCACCTGCTGAGCTAGATCTGTGGTTGGTAAGAGTTGGTGGAAGAAAAGCTGGGATAGGGCTGTGCTGAGCACTGGTTCTCTCATCTAGCTCTGAGCCCCCAAGATTCTCTTTGTATTCAGTGACCCTGCATCCTGGGCACAGCTCTCCAGCTCTACCCTCCAGTGAGTGTGCACATAAGATGTATGAGACCCAGGACTATACCCACCCCTTCCTTGCATCAATGCCACATTCCTCATCTTGCTCTTAGGTAAGAGGTACTCTTCTCTCCTCATTCAAATTCCATCATTTTCTTGGATGCTGAAGGTATCCACTACACCCCTCCCAATGAGGGAAGGTTCCTCCACATCTAGAGGAGACCCTGACAGTGTCAAATTTCACTTACTGGGTATACCACCTGCTGATGACTAACATTACTGTAGGATGACCTGAATGGAAGAGACATCTGAGAAGGGTAGAATTTCTATCTGCTTGGTTTCCTGAATTAGGCTTAGGACTGAAAAATATGTTGGCACATATTAGTCACTTCATTTATGTTTGAAGAATGCAGGAGCTGTGAACACCCATTCCCAGATCTCTGAGTGAGATTGGCATCCCCTTCCAACACTCTGTGATCCCAGCTCTGGTTACATCAAGGAAGGGGTTGTCTTAAATGTCATCTCAAACCTCCTGTATGGATGAGAAAAGAGGTTGCCAAAGGTAAGTGTCAGTGAAGTTTGAGGCTGGGCTCCCTCAAAGGGTAGAGGAAAATGCCACACGGACCATTCCTGCTGCTTTGGCCACCCTTTCTGCAGAGCTAGACACAATGGATGCACTTTCCAGGGCTTCTCCGATTTAGTCCTAACATTTACTCCAGCAGGTTTATCCTCCTAACCCCCACTTTTCAGAGGAGCTAACTGAAGCTGTAAATTGATATTCACCAGACATGCTAGTGAGGGGCAGAGTCTCTACTGGGCCATGGGAGAAGAGGGGTTCTCATCTTCTGAAAAGCAATTCCAAGACTTGTTGGATACTTAAGACACTGTAGGTGCCCAGAAAGATGATGATATAGGACAAGTCCAGGAAGGCAGGCATTTGGTTCTTGCCTAGCATCTCTAATCTGCCTGGCTTGATGGACCACACTATTCAGGTCCCAGATCTGCTAAGGACCCATTTATATTCACAGAGGTTCATATACACAGTGGTGTGAAAAGGAGGGACATATAGTCAGAGGGAGCAGACTGTCATGCCAGGTGGTTCTAAGCTCCTTTCAAGATCCATTGATTTCCAGAGTGCCATCACTCTTGGGAGGATCTGACTGCAATCTCAGATATGTCCTGAGTCATCAGGCTAGGTGATCTCATCTGTGCAATGGAAAGAACAGCCTCAGCAGTGCTACTGGGGGTAAAGAAGAAGAGTGCACACAGCATACCTGCCTGGCATCTGACATTCAGAAGTGCCAGGAGGTTCTGAGTACCTTCCAGAGTGTCCCATTCAAGAAAGGGTGCAGTTGTCCTGAACTGCAGGTAGACAGTGAGGACATGGCAAAGCTAGAACTGCATCTTTCAGATTTTTTAGTCTTTTGATCAAATCAAAAGCCAAACCTGAACAGAGAGGAATATTCACCCTATTTGGGATCTAGGCATTCAGAGCAGAATTGGAACCCTGTGTTTTTTGCACAATCTCCCATCTTTATAGCAGCAGAGACTCATGACTAAGGAAGGAGGTCAAGAAGAGGGTGACCAATCTGACCTGAGAACCCACAAATTCTCAAACTCCCAATACTTCTCTTCAGCCATGAGCTTAGAAAGAGTCAGCCCATCACCACCAGAAGTGAGATTTCAAACCCTCAGCAGCCAAGATGCTCCTCCTGGACCTCATGGCCTTGCCCTTGGTGTGACCCTTAACTCCTATTCTGAGGACATGGACTAGAGCCAGCTGAGATAGGATGCTCTATCTTGATGTAGGCCAACTAACTTCTGCTTCTTAGCACGACAGGCCACAGAGATGGACAATGATATGGGTGACTCCAGAAACTGGAGTTAGGTATCAGGCTATGCTGATCTACCAAAGATACCAACCCATCTCCCTCAGGAACTCTCCTGACAACCTGAACACTATTCCTGCCACTTTAGTATTTAAAGAGGAGAATAAAACACATCTCAAGTCACGGGGAGAGACCCAGTTCCTCACTTGTGGCACATCACTGTTTCTCTCTACCTCCTGATCATTTATGAATGGATCCTGATTGTCAGGTAGGCAGGCCACCATGGGGCCAGGGTTAGTAGAGATAAGTGATATTGACAACTGAGGAGGGCCAACTGTTCCTGAGAGGGTCCAGGGAGGGGCAGGCTGTCAACCCAAAAAAACATGAAAACAGTAACAATTAGGGCAATCTCTGGGCTAGTGAGGATGTAGAAGAGAGTGTAGGTGAGTGTTTGGGATAGTGCTCAAAAGGAGTTTGGCCTCTCCTCCTGGAGTCCTCATAGAGCACAGGACACCTCCTGAAGCCTTGCTTAGGAGTCCCTAACTCTACCTTACCCTCTGGACTCGGCCCATTCCTGGGCCTGGGGCCCATACCTATTTCTCTCAGGGAGTCTGTTTTCAGATTTATAATGAGGACTTGGACTTACAGCTTAACAAATGTCTGAGGAGAGAGGATAGGCTGCCAGTTCTCTCCATATGGATGAAGTGTGGGCCTGTGGCATTTGCTACTCTTATCACCTTGGACTGGAGATGAGGGCCTGAGCAGGCCATCACCTGGCAATCATCCTCAGCCCAGGTCACTCTGTGACAGTCCCAGCAAAAAGCACATGGCTATCAGGAATTTCCCACCATTGACATGCTGGATTTAGACAGAGTAGGTGTACTGACCATTTTGGGCTGGGAGAGTCTCAGCCGCACTCAGCCACACCACTTTAGCCCTTTATGAGCCACACTCAGTTTGCATGCCAGGTTTTGCCATAAGTCCCACCCAGGCTTATCCCACATTTCTCTGAAAGTCTTGCTAAAGACAACCAGCAGGTGTGAGGGGCTGGCTCCAGGAAATACATGACCGAATGGACATCTCTTACTGCACTGCTTGCAGGAAGAGTCTGGTGTGATTCTTCCCATTAGCTGCTACCACTTGTTCTGTGCCCCAATGTCACTTGGGTTTTAGGGTCATTCCAAACTCAGTCAAGCAAGTCCTAACTAGCCCTTGGCCTGATGGACATGGAGAGATGGGGGGCATGGGGGACACTGAAAAATCTTTCTCTCTCCCTGGTTGCCATAGTTCTCAGATGCCATTCAGTGAGCTCGGTTAAGCAAATGCTGTTGAGAAAGGTGGACCTGGAAGCTGGCAACACATCCTGAATTTGGGCCTAAGAGAAATCTGTGTAGCCTCCCGCTTCTCCTTTCCTACCCCTGCCATATCCTTCCTGACAAGATTCCAGAGCAGAGGCCCAGTGGGTCAAGATGGTCTCACTGGTGAAGGGTGAGCTGGAGGGATCAGAAACATGGGTCCAACCACAAGGCTGAGTGTGTGAGTCCAGTTGCTGTTAAGGGGGTAGTGTCCTGGACACTCAATGATTTTGCCCCATTTTATAGATGAGCATCTTGTCCCAACTCAAAGGTCTTGACTTGGAAGGCAAGACTCAGGGTCTCCACTCTCACCTGTTACTCTCGCTGGTCATCAGAGGCATCCCAGAGATGGATGAGTCTTAGGGACACATTGTTTTCCTCCACCCAAGCACAGATCCCTGAGCATCAGGCAGAGATGAGGAGGCCTTCATAAATCTCCTTTGTATAGTGCATGCTATAGAGGCAGCATATTTGTCATGGGGTAGGAGGAGTTGGCAGTCTGTTTTGAGGCTCAGACATGGCTTATGTGTCAAAGTAGTCATTTAGGAGTGCTTAGTACCCAGAGAGGGTTTATTGGGGGCACCAGGAGGACACCATACCTACCTGACTCCCTCAATACCCTCCTGCATGTCCATGTGGATAGTACAGATGGCACAGTCAGCCCCTGCTGGTAACAGAGTGGAAGCAAGGAATTATGGTTGCAGCCCCTAAGAAGGCACACCAGTGGAGGTAGGATTGCAATGTGCAAGTTAGAGTGAAACCCAGGAGGAGGTTCAGCTGGAGGATGAGCTAATGCTTGAGGTCCTCAAGGATTGCAGGGAGGACACCTCCCAGAACTATGGTGTGCAGCTAGATCAGAAGAAGCCAAAGACCTGTCCAGATCCATGGGGCTTCTAAAAGTTTTATTCTGGAGCCAGGGCTTATTGACCAATTTTTAGAAGGAGATGGTGGAACTCTGCCACCAAGAATGGAGGGGACAAGGAAGGGATATTGGGGAAATGAGATAGAAAGTCACCCTTTCCTAGCCACAAGACCCTCTGGGATAAGGCCTTTATTCATCTCTTCCCCATGGGAGCTGGAGGAACCAGCCAAATGCATGCTGTTGTTGACTATGTCCCAGAGCAGCTGCACTGGAGCTGGTATCTGGGGTGGTTTTTCTCCTGGTACTTGACACTGAATTAGAGTTCTGGCATCTGGATGGAAGGTCTGGCTTGCATTGCAGAACTCTCCTACACCATGGCCAGCCCTCCTTATTATACCACTGCAGTTTGTATATCAGACACCAAGCTAAATGATCAATCAACAATTTCACATGCACTCCAGCTGTCTGAGATATCATTCAGCATCACCTCATACCCCAAACAAGGTTACTGAGATCCAAAGAGCTGAGGCATCTTGCACCTGTCACAGATTGGACAGGAGTGTGGTGGAAATCCAAGCACAGGCTCTCTGACTCCCAGGAACTATGCTGAGCCCCTAAACAGCCCCAACAATTGCAGCTGTGGGTCAGGCTCCCCCACCAGCAATTTATCCTGGCCTTGTTCTTGAAGGTGTTGTTGAGTAAAAGAAGCAGAGGATCCAGCTCCTAAGACAGGTGCTCACTGCACAAAAGGGCAGCCACTAAAATGCTATTAGGAGCCACAATCCAGACATCCCTTCAAGAGTTATCCAAAAAGTTGGAGTGTAGATGCCACATCTGCTCAGGCCCCCAGTCCCACTAACATCCAGATGGTCCTGGAGTGTTGTGTCCAGCATATACAGTCTCATGAGAAATTTTCCCTGGTAAGGAATGTCGTCTTGGATGACAAACTGTGGCATTATGTGGGTGGGGGTGGGTGATGACCCTTAGCTCTCAGGTGCCTACCCAAGCCATTGATGTGAAAACTCCTCAGCCTCATACTCCAACCCTCATCTAGACCTCCACTGGGAACATCTGGCATACCTAGCCACCTCCCACCGAGTACCCCACCCAGCCTCTTGGACACCAATTTCACTTCTAGTCATCTCTGAGATCAAGCTTTTGAAAAATCACAAATTGTATGTGGTTTGTGGACCTTCTCTTCACCAATTCACATAGGCCAAGTTCTTCTAGGCCATTGCTGTGATTGCTTGCAAATAGTTTCCTAATATACTAGACATTTATGGCACACCATTCTATGATCCAGAGCGTGTCGTGTCTACTGGAGGCTCTCCAACCATGGTAGTATGAGTAGGAAAAGGCTGAGCTATTGAGGACAAGTGACAGAGTGTGTCTGGAGACCTGGTTAAGCTGACCATTCCTGCCCTAGCCTGGTGTCTCTGTCACCCAAGTTTGGGCCCAAGGCTGTGCAAGATCTTCTTCTCCTAAAGGAACTCCTCAGGGCCGCAGACCCAATCCACAGTCCTTTGGACTCCTTTCCTCCTGAAGGGGAATTGTGCCAACTACCAATAGACCCCAAGCTGGAATCATAGGATGACTGTAGCCACGGTGCTGCTAAGCCTTCTCTGCCACCACCACATAGTGCTCACTATGGTCTATGGAAACAGGAGCTCCTACTTTCTTGACCCAAATGCATCCACTTTTTTTAGGAGGTACTGGGGATTGAACTGGTACTTTGTACATGGGAAGCAGGTGCTCAACCACTGAGCTACATCAGCTCCCTTACCCATTTTTTAAATTGCTCCATAGAGGGATATTTGATTGTGTCTCAACTATCTTTCTAAGTGTGCCACCTGCTGATGGTGTCAAATGTTACCGTTTAACTCATCAACTAGAAAAGGAATCTCAGGAGGCGAGGGAATTTTGTTTAATTTGTTCATTGAATTGGGCTATATTCTAAAGAATTCTTTGTATACTGTGACAGTTTGAAATGGGATGGATCCCAGGAAATCTTATTCTTAAAGTTAATTCATTCCTGTGCATGTAAATCTCTTGTAGTTGGGACCTTTTGATTAGCTTCATTAAAGAGAATATCTTTTTTACATGCCTTACATATTTAAGATACAAAAATGATTTTGGAAACTGTCTTCAAACATCCTACAACTTGCAATTACCATCAAAGTCCAACAGATTTGTCAGAAAGATAATTTGGTTAAATGCAAATATAATTGCTCTTCATTTTAAATACTTAGTATCATGCATTACAAGAAAAATGATAGCTCATAGGGGATGGTTTTTGGAAATATAAGCTTTCTTTAGTTTAGCATTTTAACAGTATATCAATGAAATGTACTGCGAAACATTTACAAGGACACATTTCTGAAACAGTTTTCTGGAGGCAAATTAGGAGTAGAACTCAATGCTGTCAGGGCTAAGCCATGATTTAATTGCAGGCTTACGAAAGTGGCTAGCATTTTTAAAATATTTTTCTCTTTTCCTTTTATAGAGTTGTTTGGTTCAAAAGTTTCCAAAGTTTACCAACAATTTTACTAATGTGAGTAGCCATGTCTAACTAGAATTAATTTGGAAACAGGACAGAGAACAGTCATGTTGTTATCCCTGGCTTAAAAATGGTTATTTTGTTTGTTTGTTTGTTTGTTTGTTGCTAATATTTCTCTTTCTTTTAAAACAATATAATAGAACTATACAAATGAAATAATGAAAACATGTTTTTCACAAGTAGATTTGTCTTAACACTTAACAAATCTTACTTGATGCTCTTTTGAAACATTAATAAACAATTTTTTAAGGCTTGTTTAGGGAGTTACTTTTTTTATGTCCAGGTCATTTACATTAATCACAAGCAGTTCTGTAAATTAAAAGTCTGAGAATTCAAGCTAAGTCTGAATGATAAGACTGAATTTTTTGCAAAACACATGTAGTCTTCTATAGTTTGGGGAATATATGTCATTATAGAAAGAAAGTTAGGCTAAGTTAGGACACAGAATGGAGAGGATTTCAAAGGCATCAGAAGCTTGGCTTCCACAATTTCTGGCAGTTCAGGATTACTAATATATATATAAGTATCATTTATCTTTGAACAATTTTAAATAGACATCTCTTAAGAATTTTTATTTGTTAAGTTGGTATTTCCATCCAGAGGCAGAAAAATACACATAAAACAGACAGAAAGTAAACACAAAACACAAAATCACAGAAGTATAAAACTTAGTAGTTTGAACTGTAATTTTGTACCCTTTTGTGCAAATTCTTATTCTGATACAAAGTTATAAAATATTTTATATATGGGGTTATAACTCATGTTTCTTCTCTTATCATATGTCTATTGTAATATAGTATTTTTCTCTATAGAATCATCTTCAGGCTCTTTCTACTCTGATTTAAAATCATATTAAAGCCAGTCAGTTTTGCATAGAAATATCATTCTCTTCTTTTTCAGAGGTTCATAACTAAACATTGGCCAGGTGTTTAAAATGAATTTAAGATGGTTTAAATTCTTCTTACTAGTACTACAAGTGTTCCCCATGCCCCTGGTAGAGCTTCAAATAATTTAGATTAAAAAATAACACATACAAGGATCCAGTAGCTAAAATGGGACTCTAACCTACAACCAATCAAATCAAAGAACAATGTGAGTCATTCACACACTTATTCTCATAAACCTTGGGATGCGTTACTGATAGCCAAAATGGACTGACTAAGGTGGGGCTTTAATTCACAATCATAAGCAATAGCAAATAACCAAAATGGGAATTGAACACAAAAGCAAACATAACAGACTTTGGCAAAAGAGTAGGTACATATGCCAAGTTATTCAGCCAAAAGCTATTTTGTTTTCCCTGAAGTGTTTCTGTCCCCAAAATGAAAAATGAAGCATTGTAGGTGTCTAAACCAACAAGGAAGGAAAGATTCCAATCACCAAACCTCTAGACTTAAAGGGTCGAGGCAGCCACATAGGACCAGTGTCTGGTGCTCATCACCTTGTGGGTTAATGGAAACCTTGGGCAGGGATTTCTAGGACCTGGTTTCTTTTGGGTCACCAAATTGGTTGTTTATATATATATATATATATAATTATTTTTTTATTTTTAAAGAAGCTTTAGACTACATACATTTTACATAAAAATATAAAGGATTCCCATATGCCCCACTCTCTCCCAGTCCCACATTTTCCCATATTAACAACATCCTTCATTAATGTGGTACATTTGTTACAATTGATGAACCTATATTGAAGCATTGCTACTAACCATGGACTACAGTTTACATTACAGTTTACACTCTGTCCTGTAAAAATTGTATTTGGCTATTTTAATTGCTTCATTTTGAAGAAGCTTTGGATCTCAGAAGGGGTACAACTGGGTCAGGGGGATACATGGGAGGAAGTTCACCTGGGCATATATGTAAGGTATATAAATACATCATTGCAATGTCATTCAGTACAAATCCCAAGTCCCCCAAAAGGCCTCGTATTACAACTCTTTTTCCCTTTGTCTGCCCCCAGAACCTCCAGGGGTCACTGCCTCTACATCAATGTTGTAATTTCTTCCAAAGCTAGAATCACAATATGTATATAGTAGAATACCAGTAATCCATTCTAGTCCATAGTTCATTCCCCAATACTGAGGATTTTGGGATGGGTGTTCACTCCACCTCTAATTGAGGGGCATACAAGTGAAGTAATTGCAAGTTGGTTTTGTGTATGTGTGTGTGTTCATTTCTCTCAGATATATACCTATGAGTGAAACTGCTGTGTCTAATGGTAACTCTATGTTTAACATGTCGAGGAACTACCAGACTGTTTTTCAAAGCAATGACACCATTTTACATTCCTACAGGCAATATATGAGGGTTCAATTTTCTCCACATCCTTGCAGTGACATCTCTGTATTTTTTATTGTAGTCATCTTAGCGATGAGCAGTTACCATTTTGGTTTTGAGTGTCAATTTAAAAAAAAATCGATTTTATTGATACATATTAATAAAGCATAAATTAACACAAAGTTCACAATCAATGGTATTTGGTAATCACACAGTTGTGCATTCATCACTTCAATTGTTCTTAGAGCACTTTTATTATTCCAATAATAATAATAAAGAATAAATAAAACTCATAGCTTCTCAATATCTTTATGCTTTCCCTGCAATAGACAGCTGCTATTCTTTTTTCATTCAAATATATTTGAATTTATATTTTGTAAAATAGTCATATCTGCAATATCTCCCATATTCGTGATTTGCATGAGGTTTCATTATCTTATACAGTCCCATGTTACAGTTTTTAGCTTTTCTTCTTGTAACATACATGAACTTAGACTCTTTTTCAACCACTGTCATACCCATATAATACCCCTGCTGGCTGAAAACACTATGATGTGTTTTCACCACTTCTATTCATTTCCAAAGTTTACAAACATCCTTTTTACCAATTCTGCAAAGATTAACCCTCAGTTTTCCATTCTTTACACTCATTCTTTTTTCTGGTAACTTATATTCTAATTATTAACTCCATGAATTTACATAATATATTTAGTTCGTAATAGCAAAATCATAGAGTATGTGTCTTTTTTGCCTGGCTTGCTTTATTCAATGTAATGTCCTCCAGGTTCATCCATGTTGTCATATGCTTCATGACTTCACTTCTTACAACTGCATAATATTCCATCCTATATATACACCACAATTTCTCTAGCCATTCCTCAGTTGATGGACACCTAGCTTGTTTGCAACATTTGAAAATTGTGAATAATGCTGCTCTGAACATTGGTGTGCAGATGGCTGCTCATGTCTCTTCTCTCAGTTCTGGGTAAATACCTAGTAATGGTATTGCTGGGTCACATGGTAAGTCTATATTCAACTTGTTTAGGAGCTGCCAAATGTCATCCGTGGTGAATGGATTATTCTATATTCCCACTAACAGTGAATAAGCATTTTTATCTCTCCACATTGTCTCTGGCATTTACACTTTTCCAGCATTTTAACAGTGCCCAGTCGAATAATAGTGAAATGATATTTTGTAGGTTTTATACACATTTCCCTAATTGCTAGTGATGTTGAACATTTTTTCATGTGTTTCTTCACCATTTGTATTTCTCCTTTCGACAATTCTGGTTTTTTTTTTAAGTCTTTTGCCCATTTTTTAATCAGATAAATTGTCCTTTATTATGTCCTTTATTTACTATGAACTCTTTGTATATCACAAATATTAAACCCTTATCAGATGTGTGATTGCCAAATATTTTCTGCCATTGAGTTTGCTGTCTCTTCACCCTTTTGACAAAGACCTTTGAGGTTAAAAAAAAAAAAAAAAAAGCAAAACACTGCTTTATTTTGAGGAGGCCCAATTTATCTATTTTCTTCTGTGTGTTTTGGCTGTAAGGTTTACTTGTTTTTATATTTAAGTCTGGATCCATTTTAATTAATTTTTGTATAAGGTCTGAGATAGGCACCTTCTTTCTTTCTTTTGGATATGGCTACACAGTTCTCCCAGCATCATTTGATGAATTAGACTCTTCTGGCCCAGCTGGGAGGGGATGACTCTCTTTGCAAAAATAACTTGACTGTAGATGTGAAGGACTATTTCTGGGCTCTTGATTTGGTTCCATTAGTCAATCTATCTGTTTTCATGCCAGTACCATGCTGTTTTTACCACTGTACCTAAGTAATATGCTTTACAATCAGGAAGTGAGAGTCCTCCAACTTCATTCTTGTTTTTCAATACATTTTTGGCTATTTGCCCTTCCAAATAAATTTGCTTATTGGCTTTTTGTTTTCTGTAAAAAAGGCTGTTGGGATTTTTATTGAGATTGCATTGAATCTGTAAATCAGTTTGCATTGAATTGACGTCATATCAATGTTTAGTTTTCCAATTCATGAACATGAAATGTCCTTCCCATTTATTTAAGTTTTCTTTGGTTTCTTATAACAATTTTTTTTCTTTTCTGAACATAAATCCTTTATGTCCTCAGTTAAGATTATTCCTAAATATTTTATTGTTTTAATTGCTGTTATAAGTGGATTTTTTTCTGATTTCCTCTTAAGATTCACATCAGTAATGTATAAAGTTGTTATTGATTTTTGTGCATTAATTTTGTATCCTACCACTTTGCTGATGTTTTCTATTAGTTCTAGTATCTTTGTTGTGGATTTTTCGGGAAAGTCTAGATATAGGTCCACATCATCAGAGTATAGTAAAAGTTTTAATTCCTCCTTTCCTATTTGGGTGCCTTTTTTTTTTTTTTAATTTTTAATTTTTTTTAGGGGGCAAGATCCCAGTTCTTATAGGAAGAAGTTGGCACTCAAGCAATAAGCCACATCTGCTTCCCTGAGTTGATTTTTAAAATCTGTTTTACTTGTTGATTTTTTTGTTTGTTTGTTTGTTTTAGGAGGCACCGTGAACCAAACCCAGGACCGCCCCTGTGGAAAGCAGACATTCACCTTCTGGAGTCACATCTGCTTCCGAGCTTTTAGTTCTTTATCTAGCCTAATTGCTCTAGCTAGAACTTTCAGCACAACATTGAATAATAATGGTAACAGTGTATATCATTGTATTGGTCCTGTGGGAAAACTTTCACACTTTCACCATTGAGTACAATGCTTGCTATAGGTTTTCCATACATGCACTTCATATTGAGAAAGATTCCTTCTATTCCAATCTTTTGGAGTATTTTTATCAAGCAAGGATGCTGTATTTTGTCAAATGCTTTTTCTGCATCAATCGAGAAGATTGTGTGATTTTTCTTTTTTTTTTTTTATTATGGGTAAAAATCAAAATTCTCACAATACATACAAACATTTGTAAAATGATATATAAATATATATGCATATATGTGTATTTGCTTACAAAAATGTTATATATATATACATACATATATTTTAAGAGGTGCTTAGATTACCTAAAATATTACACGGAACCCACTGGGATTCCCATGTTGCCCACCTCCCGCACCTCCCACCACATCCCACACAAACATCTCCCACAGTGTGGCCCACCAACCTCAATGAACTTACACATCCTGGAGCCTTGCCACCAACCATAGACTTCTTCAATTTATCAATGTTGTTTATTACACCAATTGATCTTGTGTTGTACCCCCTTGCATACCTGGGATAAAACCCACTTGATCATGGTGTATAATTCTTTTAATGTGCTTTTGGATTCCTTTTGCAAGTATTTTGTTGAGGATTTTTACATGTATATTCATTAGATATATTGGTCTGTAATTTTTTGTAGTATCTTTACCTGGTTTTTGTATTAGGGTGATATTGGCTTCATAGAATGAGTTTGGTAACTTTCTTTCCTGTTCAATTTTTTTGGAAGAGCTTGGGCAAGATTGGTATTAGTTCATCTTTGAATGATTGATAGAATTCACCTGTGAAGCCATCTGGTTCCTGACTTTTCATCTTTGGGTGGTTTTTGAAGAAGGTTTCCATCTCTTCACTTGTGATTGGTTTGTTGAGGTCTTCCATGTCTTCTAAAGTCAGTGGAGGTGGTTCATGTATTTATAGAAATTTGTCCATCTCATCTACATTTTCTAGTTTTTTGGCAAACTGTTATTCAATGTATGATCTTATGATAATTCTTATTTCTATGGGGTCAGAGGTATTGTACCCCCCTCTCATTTCTGATTTTATTTATTTGTGTCTTCTGTCTTTATTTCTATATTTCTGTCTATCTAAGGGTTTGTCAATTTTGTTGATCTTCCCAAAGAATCAACCTATGATTCTCTCTATTATTTCTTTTGTTCTCAATTTCCTTTCTTTGTGCTCTGATCTTTACTATTTCTTTCCTTTGGCTTGGTTTGGGATAATTTGCTCCTCTTTTTCTAGTTCTTCTAGGTGTGCAGTTAGATGATCAATATTCACTCTTTCTTCTTATTTAATATATGCAATGAGTGCTATAAATTTCCCTCTCAGTGCTGCCTTTGCAGTGTTCCATACTTTTTGATATGTTGTGTTCCCATTTTCATTCATGTCAAGATATTGGCTGAATTCTCTTGCAATTTCTTCTTTGACTCACTGATTGTTTAAGAGTGTATTGTTTAATCTCCATGTATTGATGAATTTTCCCTTTTTCCATCCATTATTTTGTTATGATCAGAGAAAATGTTTTGCATAATTTCAAACTTTTTAAATTTATTAAGACTTGTCTTGTGACCCACAATATGGTCGAACTTGGAGAAGGATCCATGATCACTTGAAAAGAATGTATATCTTGCTGATTTGTGGTTCAATGTCTTATAGATGTCTGTTAGGTCTAGTTTATGTATCACATTATTCAAGCTTTCTGTTTCTTTATTTAGCTTCTGTCCAGTTGTTCTATCCAATATTAAGAGTGGTGAATTGAAGTCTCCAACTCTTATTGTAGAGACATCTATTTCTCCCTTGATCTTTGCCAATGTGTTCCTCATGTATCTTGGGGTACTGAGGGTAGATACATAAATATTTAGAATAATTATTTATTCTTGTTGAATTGCCCCATTTATCAGTATATAATGATCTTCTTAACCCTTATTACAGTTTTGCATTTAAAATCTATTTTGTCTGATATTAATATCACTACTCCAGCTTTCTTTTGGTTAGTGTTTGCATGGAATATCTTTTTCCACCCTTTCACTTTTAACCACCTTGTGCCCATACCTCTGACATGAGTCTCATGTAGACAACCAATAGATAGCTAATTTTTTTTTCTATTCTATCAGTCTATCTTTTGATTAAGGAGTTCAAACCATTAACATTCAATGTTCTTACTGTAAATGCATTACTTACTTCATCCATTTTGAACTTTGGCTTTCTGTTGTCATATCAAAATACAGTCTATCTTATTTACCCTTTCTAATAGTCTTCATTTCTATACTCTTCTCCAAGTTTCTTACACTTGTTTTTTTCCTTTCAGGCTGTAGCACTCCCTTTAGTATCTCTTGTAATTCTGGTCTTTTGGTAACATATTCCATCAGTTTTTGTTTGCCCATAAAAAATTTGAACTCCTCTTCAATTTTGAAGGACAGATTTGACAGATGCGGAATTCATGGTTGGCAGTTTTTCTCATTCAATACCTTAAATATATCACACCACTTCCTTCTTTCCTTCATGAATTCTGATGAGAGGTAGGCACTTAATTTTTCTTGTATGTGATGCTTTGCTTTTCTCTTGCTGCTCTCAAAATCTTCTCTTTATCTCTGATATTTGTAATTCTGAATAGTAGGTGTCTCAGGGTAGGTCTATTCATGTTTATTCTGTTTGGGGTGCATTGTCTTTCTTGGATATTGATATTTATTTCTTTCATAGGGTAGGGAAGTATTCAGTCACTATTTCCTCAAATATCCTTTTGGCACCTTTTCCATTTTCTTCTCCTTCTGGGACACCGATAAAGCCTATGTTTTTGCATTTTGCATTGTCATTAAATTTCCTGAGACCCTGATCCATTTTATTTCATTTTCTTCTCTTTCTGCTCTCCTGTCTTTTCAATTTCAGGTGTTCTGTCTTTGAAATCACCAATGCTCTCTCAAGCAATTCAAATCTGCTCTTTTGTGGTGCTAATGTATTTTAATCACATCCTTTGTATCTTTCATTCCATTAAGGTCTGTTACTTTTATTTGTAGGCTTTCAAATTGCTTTTTTATGCTCACCCAGTGTCTTCTTAATATCTTTTATTTCTTTAGTCATATATTTTTAAAATTCTTTGAAGTGATTTAAAAGAGTTGTGTGATTATCATTTCTTAATTGTCTTAAATCCCGAATCTCTTCAGGATACTTGGTTTGTACCTTTGGCTGCACCATCTCTTTTTGTTTCCTGGTACAGCTTGTAATTTTTTGCTTATGTCTAGGTATCTGATATTTTTGTGAATTTACTCTGATATACAATTTCTCTGTCTTACCTACAGTTATTATTTTTTGACCACCTTTCTCTGATATTTGGTTCAACTTTTCCTAAGTCTTTAAAATTGCCCAGGTTAAGTTATCAAAGTCATGCCAGGGGTCCACTAATGGGGCCCTGATTTTCTCTAAGGGGTGGGGTAAAAATAGCTCTTAAAGCAGTTTTTGTCCATAATTTTCAGACTGACAAGCAGATGGTGCTCATTGGTGCACGTTTCCACAGAGGTGTCTGTGGCTTTTCCTTTGTTTTCCTCTGTTCACAGCCAAGATTCAAAGAGAGATCTGCTGGCCGAATTCACTGAAACCCACCCCCCAATACTTCCTCTCACTTTTCCTTGTAACAGCTGACAGTGAGTATAGGAGCTCTTTGGTTAAAACATCTTTGAAGAAGTTTAAGGCCTGTTTTACTGCACAAGCAGAAAACTGTTGCTATCAGGTTCTGCTGAATACAGTAGGAACATTCTTGCTTTCTTCTGTTACTTGGTTAGGGCTTTGTGCTTCTCCATTATCTCCTGCACAGCCCAGAACTTTCTGAATCCCTGCACATACACACTGACCTTGTGCTTTGTGAAAATAAAATAAAAACTGTAATGGGAATCAGCAAAGGAGAATAGTTCCTTTAACTGTTCTCCCTCTTGCCTCTCTCAACCTCATTGTTGAGTAATTCTTTGCACAATTGCAGGCTTTGCTGGACAGATCCCTGCAAGACTTTGCAGGATGGATTCCTGCAAGTGGTGACCCTGACATGATTTGAACCAGCGGAATAAATTGGCATGTTAAGGAGTGGTTATACTCCTCAAGATCAAAACTGAAACTAATCTTCCCAAGGTAAGGGAACAGAAACACCCACTGTGAATAGTTCAAAACTGAAACTAATTTTCCCAAGGTAAGGGAACAGCAACACCCACTGTGGGTAGTTGCCAATGTGTCTAGCACAGTGAGGGTCTTCTTTATCTTCATGGGACCAAGAATTTCCAAAGAATAGAATACTTTTATAAAAACAATACAACTCTTAAAAGCAGCTGATTGCACATTATGAAAAGGTCAATTCACTCCCTATTACAAACAATTCAAAAGTATTTTCCTTGGTTTCCTAAAAGAGGAGATTTAGATTTGGAATTATGGGAGCAGGTAGGAAAAAACTAAAAACAAAATATGAGCAAGGAGAAAAAATTCCCATTCTTACCCTAATAACCTAGAGCATAGTGAAAACAACCTTTTGTCTACTTTGTGTGCCTCATCCCATGGTGCCCTCAGAGGAGCTCCCAGTTAAAGACCCTCACTCCTTCTGAAGGAGGTCTCCTGCCCTCATGGTTATATTGATTCCCACACCCAGCACAATTCAAGACCCAGGTAACAGACAGCAACCTGGCATTATAACAACTGCTCTCTCACTGCAGCCAAAAATCTGTTTACTATTTCTTAACTTGAACAACTGGGAAAGGGGAAGCTGGAAGAAAGGGCATGTCGGGATGCATTTCCCACTTCCTTTCCATCTTCTTTTTTTCTTTCTTTATATGCCTCATCCAACCAACTTTCTACTGCTGACCATTTAAAAGAACAAAACACAAAAGGGGGTTATGTGGGAGCTCTTTGGTTAAAACACCTTTGAAACAGTTTAGAGCCTGTTTCACTGTGCAAGAAATGAGGATTGAGAGGAAGATGTCATTGGAGTAGCTCAGGCAAGGTGCATCTCTCTTGCAAAATATGGGAGAAAGTGTAGAAGTCATTCAATGGAGCTGCTTTGGAGACTTGCTGCAGGCATTGTCCATGAGGAATTGGGGATGGAAGGACAAAGGGGCCAAAGGGAAAACCATGAGCTGATGCCCCTATGGTAGTGAACGTCAACCATTACCCACTACAAAGGCAATCAGTCTTGGTAAATCTTGTGTCTGAGCAGCCAACAGAGAGTGGGAAAGACATATTCCTCCCTGGAAAGAGGAAAAGTGTGGCTGAGCACTGAGATTGGATTCTCTTTGGTGAATGTAACCACCACACTCATACCACTGGTTCAGAAGACCTAGTTAGTGATTTTGAAGGATTAATCTCTGTGGAAATGTTTGCTGAAGACCACCATCTAATGGCCACCCAGGAAAGTGAAGGAAGATAAGGCTTGTCACTTGTTTCTTTTTTTGCAGGCACCCTAGATCTGGTCTATGCCCTATTTTCAGCTCCCTGTTCTTGTTTTGATAACTTAAACAGGGCATCATAAAGTTTTAGAAGTATTTGAAACAAAAATCAAATGAGACCTGTAAAAGAAAACCTCTAGGAAAGAGAAAGGAGTTGATCAACAGAGTAAAATTATCAACATAATCACATGCTTAGATATTGACAAAAGAAAGCAATCCATACTAAGAAACAGGAAAATATGGCCTGGCAATGGAATAAAGCAAGAATCTAGATAAGACACAGGATTTAAGACAACTAATCAATATTATTCATGCAAATCTCCTTACTCAATTTCAGGAGATGAATGAAAATATTATCTTAAGAGATAAAGGATATTAAGATAACATTATGTGAGCATAAAGAACAAATTGAAAGCGTACCAGGAAAAGTAACAGAGCTTAATGGAATGAATGACACAATGGATGTGATTAAAAGTACAATAGAGAGGAGAAGATATAGCTCAGTGGTTGTGTGCCTGCTTTCTATGTATAGGGCCTTGGGTTCAATCCCCGGTACCTCCTAAAAAATATTTTAGAGACATAGAACAGCACATTTGAAATGCTAGAAGAATGAATTAAGAGAAATTGAGGACAGATTATTGGAAATTGAAAAGATAGGAGAAAGACAGTAAAAAAAAAATGAAAAAATTGAATGGGGTCTCAAGAATTGAATGGCAATATGATATGCACAAACATCAATTTATTGGTGTCCCAGAAGAAGAAGAGAATTGAAAATGGGTAAAAAGAATATTTGAGGAAACAGTGACTGAAAATTTTATAAAACTTATGAAAAATATGAATATCAATATTCAAGAAGGAAGACACCATACCTCAAACAAAATACATCCAAATAGATATATTCTAAGACATCTAATTTTCAGAATGTTAAATGCAAAAGATGAAGAGAGGATTCTGAAATTAGCAAGAGAAAAACAATGTATCACTTACAAAGAAACCAAAATAAGGCTAAGTGCCAATCTATCATCAGAAACCATGGAAGCAAGAAGGCAGTGGTATGATATATTCAATGTATTGAAAGAGAAAATCTGCCAGTCAATAATTTTTTTTCTGGAAAAACTATGCATCATAAATGAAGGCAAGTTTGAAGTCTTCACAGACAATCAAAAAACTGAGAGTTTGTACCCAAAGCACATGATCTACAAGAGATATTAAAAGGTTTGTAACAGCCTGAAAGGAAAAGACAAGAGTGAGAGACCTGGAGAAGAGAGTGGAAATGAAGATTATAATTAAGAGAAACTGAAAGGGTTAAAAGGCGATTGTAAGATATAACACCAGAATGCAAAGAGATAAAATAGCCAAAGGAAATTATTCCTGCTCAGTAGTAATAATGAATGTTAAAGGATTGAACTTATCAATCAAAATATATAGACAGATAGAATGAATTTTTTTTTAAATGAGCCATCTATTATAAACAAGAGACTGAAATTAGAAACACAGAATCAGATTGAAAGTGAAATGATAGAAAATGATGTTCTACACAAATAGTAATCAAAACAGATCTGGAATAATGAAACTAACATCAGATAAAATAAAGTATAAATGAAAAACTGTTATAAGAGATGAAGGTCATTATATATTAATAAACGGGACAATTAAACAAGAAGAAATAACAATAATAAACATCTACACACCTAATTAAGGCATCCCAAAACACATGAGGAACACAGTTACAAAACTGAGAGCTGGAATCACATGATTAATGAACTACGTCTAGTAGGAATTTATAGAGCATTACACCACAAAACAGCAGGATATACATTCTTCTCAAGAACACATGGATTTTTCTCCATGACAGACTATAGACTGGGACATAAGTCAGATCTCAATAAATATAAAAGGATTGAAATTATACAGTGCACTGTTCTGGTAATAATGGAAAAAAAGTTGGAAATAGATAACAGGCAGAAAAGGGAAAAATTCACAAATATATGGAGATGAAAACAACATAATCAAATAATAAGTTGGTCAAAGAAGAAATTGCAAGAGATATCAGTAAATGTCTCAAGACAAAAGGAAATGAAAACAAGACATATCAAAATTTATGAGAAACAGCCAAGGCAGTGTTGAGAAAGAAATTTATAGTCCTCAATGCTTATATTAAAAAAAAAAAAAAAAAAAGAAAGAAAGCTAAAATCAAAGACCTAACACCTGGGAGAACTAGAAAAAAGAATAGCAAATGTATCACAAAACAAACTGAAGGAAATAAATAATAAAATTAGAGAAATAAGTGAAATGGAGAATAAAAAGTAATAGAGAAACAACTCTACTAAAAGCTGATTCTTTGAGAAGATCAAAAAATTGAACAACCTTAGCTAGATTAACAAAGAAAAAGAGAGAAAATGTAAATAAATAAAATCATAAAAGTGAGGGCAGACATTGCCATTGACCTAGCAGAAATAAAAGAGATTATAAGAGGATACTATGAATAACTATATGCCAACAAACTCGGCAATATGATGAAATGGACAAATTCCTAGAAACACATGAACAACACACATTAAGCTTTGAAGAAAGAGAATACCTAAAAAAATTAATCACAAGTAAAGAATTTGAAACAGTCCTGAAAACCTCCCCAAAATCAGAAGTCCAGAACCAGAGGGATTCACAGGTGAATTCTAAAATCATTTAAAGAAGATTTAATACCAATATTGCTCAAATTCTTCCAAAATATTGAACAGAGGGGATGCTACCAAACTCATTCTATGAAACCAATGTCACCCTAATTCCAAAGTAAAATAAAGGTGTTACAAAAAATAAAATTATAGGGGGAAAAGGTGAAGACAGGTGAGTTCATATGGCTAAGAGACTTCAGGGAGAGTCGGGAGGTCATCCCAGAGGTAACGCTTATGCACACCTCAGTAGGATCTCATAGAAAACCAAAGTTGATATCACCCCAAACAGAGGGCCTCCTGATGGCTATGGAGACCCACAGGTCCTATATAAGGGGGGATAGCTCCAGAGATAGATGCCCTATCAGTGGGCTATACTTTGGAATCTGTGCTCCCGAGAGTGACAGAGTTGGACTCAAATAAGTCCTCCCTGCACATGGTCCATCAGTCCCCTCTATTCAAATCTATATGCGGTGCTGGAGTTTGTAGGTACACTTCCAGAGACTGGAGCCTTTGGCCTGCCCGTGTTCCAGCTGTGCCTGGAATCCCAGTGGAGCTGCAACTCCTACTCTATAGCTCAATGGACGCACCCAAGACACCTGGCGGGGAGATGATGATGGGCAACGGCCATCCCAGGGAATGGAGAGAGTTTTCTGCTACAGGCAGGATAAACCCATCCATCTTATCCATGGGATATAAGCCCCCTCTCACTTGGAGATGGAGTTGACATCACCATCCCACACTCCTCGGGTTTGGGGCAAGAGCTATGGATTAGAGTGAACTTACTGGTATTCTGTTGTAGACATAATGTGATTCAAGCAATGGATGAAATTACAACATTGATGTGGAGCCAGTGGCCACTGGGTGCTTTCGGGGCAGAGAAAGGGAAAAGCAGGTGTAATGCAGGGGCTTTTTCAGGACTTGGGAATTATCCTGAGTGCCATTACAATGACTACTATAGGCCATTTTACATCAGCATATAACATGCAGAACTGTGTGGGAGAGAGTGTGGTCTACAATATGAACTATAGTCCATGCTTAGTGGCAAAGCCCCAGGATGAGTATATCCATTGTAGGTGATGTGCCACACTAATGAAAGATGTTTATGTCGGAGGTTGTGGGAGGTGTGGGAGGTGGGGAACATGGAAATCCCTGTAATTTTTGTGTAACATTTATGTAATCTAAGCATCTTTTAAAATATTTTTTAACAAGATAGAAAATAAATAAATAAAATTACAGACCCATTCTCTAATGTACATAGATGCAAAAAACCTCAACAAAATATTTACTAATTGAATACAATAACACATTAAAAGAATGGTACATCACTATCAAGCGGGTTTTATCCCACATATGCAAGGGTGGTTCAACATAAGAAAATCAATCAGTGTAATAAACCACATTAATAAGTTGAAGAAGAAAAATCACAGGATCATTACAATAGATGCAACAAAGGCATTTCATAAAATAAAACACCCTTTCTTGATAATAAAAAAAAGTACTCCAAAAGATTAGAATAGAAGGAAACTTTCTCAATATGATAAAATGCATATATGAAAAACCCAAAGCTAACATTGTACTCAATGGTGAATGACTGAAAGCTTTCCTGCTGACATAGAAAAAAAGACAAGGATGCTCATTCTCTCCACTGTTATTTAATATTGTCCTGGAAGTGCTAGCTATATTACTTAGGCAAGGGAAAAAAAGACACCGTAATAAGAAAGGAGAACATAAGACTTTCCTATTAGCTAATGATATATGATCCTCTACCTAGAAAATCCTGAAAAGTAGTCTGATTTGGAAGTACAGGTTTCTCTAATATCGTTCTGAGTGTATTTCTTGCTCTGCAGATGTGCATGGTCTTTAATTCTCTCAATGTTCATGTACACTACAAATACCCTAGTATACCCAAAAAATTCTGCAACCCTTCCTTGCAGAACCCTGGTGTTCTTTATACACATCTCAACTATGTAATCTTTCCCCCATTTATGTCCGTTTAATACTTTCTAATATTAATTAGCTGTCATGCCTCCCACTTCTCTAGCCAGAGCATGTTCTGGGAGAGGTGAGACAGACGAGAGCACTTTGGATCAGATTCTCATCAGATGCCATCAGACAGGATTGAATATACATACCTAAACCTCATTCTCTGAAAATAGAAATACCTATACTTCATTCTGTGAATAATGTGGACTTTGTTAACTAGCCTGGTCTAGCATCCAAACTGGGAATGAAACCCTCACCAGAAAGTGGGTGGTAGTAGAATTAGTTAAAGCCCCAAGAGACATTCCTACAATATTTAATTTAACTTTTCCTTGATTCAACGTTCACTTGGTTTTTGTACAACTTTTTCTATTTTCCAAAGACCTGAGGAATTTGCTTCTGCCAGTTTTTGCTTGTTTTTCAATGCTTCTGTTAGGGGACAAGATTTTGTAACTTCTTTCTCTGCCATCTTGCTGATTACAATCACATAGACATATTTTTGACTGTGTCTTCAAAATGTTCATGTGATGCTTCTTGGTATGGAGTGGGAATAAGTAAAATACATTGGCTGCTATTTTTGCTAACATTCCAACATGGTTACTTACTAATCCCGTAAGGACTGGGAGAGTCAGTACATCAGCAGTTCTCTTCACTCTGTTAAATCTATTAAGGGAGTGGGTGTAGCTCAGTGCTTGGGTGTCTGCTTCCTGCTGAACCCAAGTTCAATCCCCAGTAACTCCTTAAAAAAATAAAAAACAAAGAAACATACAATTTGGGATTGGGTGTAGCTCATTTGTTGAGCATCTGCTTCCAATGTATGAGGTCCCAGGTTCAATTCCTGGAACCTATAAATAAATAAGTAAGTAAATAAATAAATAAATAAATAAATTTATCAAAATATTTCTCTAGATTAGTAAGAACAAAATTGAGTGAAAAAACTGAGTAATAACAATGTCAGCATCCCATCGAGACAACAATCCATGTTTGGTGTTTTTTCCTAGTAGGAGTGTGGGGATGGCAATGAGACATTGTTCCCAAGGTTGGTATGAGTTTCCCAAAAAATAGGGAAGAAAGAGGTTTTTACTCAGGGACTGAGGGAACACTCTTTTGACTGAACAAGTACTTTAAGATAAAAATTGGCAGAATTGATTTCAGAAGAAAATTCTAATTAATATGTAATTTTTCACTTATACATTTTATAGCTTAGAGATGAAATTCGTTGTTCCCATGTCAAGTTCTAAACTATTTTAAAAATAGATATTTAAAGATTTAATTATAACTTTATGGATTGTCAAATGTAGAGGTCATCTTTGAATTCTAAAGGAATAGAGGTTTTCAATGAAAGTAGCTTATTTACTGAATATAACCAGACCGATAACGGGGACCAAATTTTGACCAGAATTCTCCACATTTTGTGAATATATTTAGAAATAGAAACCTTAATTTCTATCCAATTAATTTCTCAATTTGGAATTGTTGGAAATCATTTCTTATCTAGCAAATGGAGGATATTTGTAGCACTGTACACTGTCTAGAAAGAATAAAACAATAGTTGAGCTCAGTCAAAACACTGAGGAATCTTTAACCAACTACACACAGGACAATGATTATAATATCCATGTTTCTCCCAAATTTGAAGCATATAGAACTTACCAGCACATGCTTGATAAAATCGGTTTTGTAGGACTGCCTGTGACCTATAGGCCAAAAATAAATATGGAAACAGTAACATAAAATCTTGTTTTAGAATAGCTGTGCACATAACTGACTATAAATTTACATAATGACAGCATTATATAGACCCAGTATATATCAAATTCCTTGATATTTTCTAAGTTATCAATATATAATGATTGTAGGAAAGAATAACTGAAATATAGATTAGCCTCGATGAAAAAGCTGAGCTTCAGACACGAATAAAAACTTTGTGTCTTCTTCAATCCAGAGTTTGCAAAGAGCTGCTGAAACTATCTTCCCAACGATGTTTTTGTAGTTAACATTCATGTATCACCTGGTGGACTGAGTGTTCACTTAAATTTCAGCATATATGTCTTCTAGAACCAGTGCATAGGTACCGTGTTGGAACACGGAAGTTACATTTTTGAGTGAAAAGTGTTGAAAATAATTAGCCCCATGGTCTTCATTAACTAGAGCTGCAGCTAGCAGAAAAACAACTCAGAGACTGAGAAGTCCTGAGAACTAAACTTTTTTTCTCTCATCTTTGAGATGTTGATCCTGCAAGACCTGAAACACTATAGCTAAAATTTTGAGGGAAAATATGTATCATGTGTAAGCAGTTGGGAGCCAATTTAATATTGTGAAAGGTGATAATATTGTGAAAGGTAGAAAAAGGAAGGGAAATAATCAAAGGTCTTATGATCCTTGAGTAACTACAACAGACTCAGTCTTTACATTTGATGAACAGGTCATTTTAACATGGATAAAAATATAATATACTTATGTATATATTCACCATTTCCAATAGCTGGCTATCAAAACAGCAAATTCACCTAAATTGATTAAATTTGAGCCAAAAAAAAAAATTGAATAGTCTCATATGACCTATATAACATTTCCATAGTGTTAAGTGAAAATTCAGGGAAGTGCCATGCCTCATACAATGCTATTTTAAAAATCTGAGTGTGGGGGGATATAGCTTGAACATGATAATACATAAATTCCATTTGACATAAACTCAATAATGTAACTATAAATAATATAATGTGATCATTTTAGGGGATCCTTTGTACCTCATATATGAATACTCATTATTGAATTGCTTGAGAGAACAAATGTTAAAATGCATTATATTAAGGCTCAATGAAGATTCAGCATTGCTGAATAGACATTGCACAATTCCAAAAATAGTTTGCAGGCATTTTAGGAGGAATATCTGAATCTCTATATGTGTCCATGTGTACATGCTTTGCATGTATTCATTTGGCTAACTAGTATAATGGACCACAGCATACAGTGGATAAAGGTACAATTATCCCTGACATTTTTATTTTTAATGCACTTTTAAAAGAATATTATGTTTCTGCACTTAATAACTATTCATGCAGTTGACATTGTAATGTAAAATAAGGATAAGATATTTAATTTGTTGCAAATATGAAAAGAAGTACATTCATTCTAATCTAGTAGATTTAGGGACAAAAAATTTGAAATACTGAAGATTAAGCCTGTTTTTCTCATTTGTTAACACTCATTATAGAACTTTGATTTAAAGGTCTATTCCACCTCTTTTGGGGGGATGTCTGTTCCCTTTGATACTGCACCAAAGATAAGGTGTCTCTCTGAAGCCTGGCCCCTTCTCTGTCATTAGGGGAGTTACATATTTCTCCATGCTTTCTAAACCTGTTGCAGGGTTAGAGAGCATGGGGTGAATCTTTGTTTTCCTAGTTTAGTCTCAGTCGTAGGTACTGAGTCCTGTCTAGGGTATAGGGAATTCTCAGGGATCCTGACCCTACACCATCTGCCTCAGAGGAAGCCTCATCAATGTCTACAGGTAAGGAGAGGCTACAATCCTATGGCAAGGCAAAATAGTACACTTCATAAGATCCCAAGATACAAGGTTATTGAGTGCGTCAACCAGATGCTTTATCCCAAGTCTTGAGATTTTACTCTTGCCCTATCAGTTATGTACTTCAGTGTAGATTTCCCAGGTCTGTGAAATCAAACATTTTCCTACTCTCATTTTGGTCAAATGATGATTAACCACATGAAATACCTCAGGAAATTGTGTAGAGCACTCTTTTCTGGACTATCCCATCTCAGGGTTGAGGAGATTGGAGTATTTATATACCAATTCTTATGAATATTTAGTTGAGGGCTGCTAGGAAGGGGTTAATCTCCTGGAACTTCTGTACTGCAGTAAGTGCTAGCAGAACCGACAGGCAGGGATTTAGAGAATGTTTTCAGACAGAGGTAAAGATGCTAGGATTTGGAAATCAGCCAGCATATTCTAAAACAGAAAAGTCCAAGATGTATGGACAGGAAACTGATAGTCACTCCTATATCCACCTCCATTATGTCCTACAAATGAGGAGCATTACAAAATTTTACATTTACATCCCCATAGAAATTTGTCATCCTTAATGGAGTTATGGCACTAATGTTTCTAGGCAACTTTCCTGGGTGCCCTTACCTCCCTCTTACAGCATTCTTCTCATGAAAGGGTCCGATTTTCCCCCTTCTTTCAAATCTTCCAATGCAACAATCATTCTTTCCTTCCCAGGAGCTGATATGCCTCCTAATTCACAGGAAAATAAAAGCTATCTCAGAATCACTTTCTTATCCTCCTTCCTACTATAAAAAATTTTATTTCTAAGACAAATTCTCATTTCTTTCTCACGCTCGTCACATTGGAACAGGTGGAAACGTTCTTGTTTATGTCACTTCTAGTTATGGTCAGAAACAATACTTCATCATTTCACCTTTATTTTGTTATCAATGTTTACTTTAAACCAACCTGACACATGCCTAAAAACCATGAACAGAATAGGGAAACAACACCTTCAGCTCTATCTCAGTTGCTACTCAGTTTTCTGCCAACCTCACTCATAGTGTTCCTCTCACCCCAAACTTCCAGTTATTATATGGTTTCCATTTCCAACATCTTATATTGGCTGTTTGGACCTGCTTTCTAAATTACCATCTCATTAAATGGTGGGGATATTCATTACAGGGCCTAGAGCTGTAGCCACATTGTCTACTGATCCTGGAAAGTCCTACTATGGTGCTGGCACCCAAAGGAAAGAAGCAGAAGAGAGAATTTTATTTCATATGAGTTTAAGGAGCTTTCATTTGTCCAGTTCTTTTCCTTTCTGATTAAGATAAATTACCAGAGTTGTTGATGTCTCCCTGCTCTCACTTGTAAGCTGATGTCATTTCAGCTGCCTCTTTTATGGACAGAATTCCTACCTGACAGATTGATAAAAGGCTGTATATGCATGATTCCATGGGCCCCTAAATATTCTTATTCCTTGTTCAAAGAAGTTATTTTCATAAGAGATTTTCTATAGATGGGGATTAGGTACTCATTCCCACTCTCCATCATCTTCTTAGACAAAGTCACAGGCTCTACTCAAAACACCAAGGTAGAGGGACAGACTCTGAATGAGGTGGGCAGTAAACAAAGGAACTAAATTGTTGACTGTTGAGAATAGAGGCTAAGGTCTCCTGGTTCATCAATGCCACAATCAGCACAAACCCTGTGATGAAGGTTGCAAACTGCTTTACCCAAGTTCATTCCAAACTATAACCAGAGACACATCTTATACCCAAGGTCACATGCATTTCTAAAACTGGCCTGTAATGATGTCTGTGGATGACAAGTGGGAGTGACAAACTTTGACTGATACTTTGGCAGAGATTAATACAGGGTCAATTAAAAATCCTCTGAAGACTTGAGAGATCTTTGCATTGACAAATCCTGTACTTTGTGAGAATCGATTTAAACATCTCTATAGTGTCAATGAAGAAAAAATTGCAAAGAAGAGCCTGTGAGTAAAGAAGAGCCTGCTTAATGGAACAATGTACTGACAAGGGCTGAAGATTTGTTTGTGAGATTCTACTTCAAAGCTTATAGAGTTTCTAGGGAAAGAGAGTCAGAAAGAGGATTTGAATTAGGAATTAGGAATTTTCTCCACACAGCTCATTGATTTTTTTGGTAACAAATTCATGAACGAATATATTTGAGAAAACAATGTCCAATCAAGTGGTTTTGATTCATTTGTACATTTTAAATTTCTAATACTAGACTATTCTGTTATGAAGACTTTTTGCTGTTCAATGGTTTTTAATCTAGGTTGAAAATATTTTACAAAGAAGTGAAAAAATATACATATAGTTGATAGATATATAGAGATTAGATAGATAGATAGATAGATAGATAGATAGATAGATAGATAGATAGATAGATAGATATGTAGATAGATAGATAGAACCATATATATTTCCATGGGATGCCAAAAATGGGAGTAAAATTGATTAAGTCCTTAAGAGACAGAAGTTTAGTTTCTTAACTAAAAGAGCTCATTTTCTGATTAGATCCAGAATAGTGCCGGAAATCAAAATAATCTAAAATGTCCAATATCGGAAGCAATATCTAAAGAGATAATTCCAATATTCTACTCAAATTTTAATTTGAAATTCTTTTCTAGAAAGCTTTTATTTCAAGCTTATGGAGTTATATGTGGCTGTTGAATATACTGTACAGGGAAAAAAGCAATACTTGGTCTTAATCTAAAAACTGAGGAATCTACAATCAAGTAGACCCCAGTCAGTGATAAGTAAATTTTGGTTTACACAAATTTCAAGCACATTAATTTAATTTAGCCAACTTATATTCAATGAAATAATTTTGTAGTTATGTTCCATAATATAATGACAGGAAAATGTCAATAGAAACCTTATTTGCAATGTTGCTGTCCAGTAATTATTAAGAACATTTATGTCTCACCAAAACAGACTGATTCTAGAGATTTCTGTTTGTGATAGTTTGAATTTTTTCCTTTCCCTTTATCATGACTCCCAGGTTGCTAAAATGAAGTTAAAATTTGTGAGTTAATGCTAAACAGAATGATTAACCACAGAGTCACCATCTACTAGAGCCATTGATAGAAGGAAAACAGCTCCCAAACTGAGCTCTTCTGAAAACTAAGACTTTTTTCGTGACCTTCTTTAAAGCTCAGAGGCCTTTGATGCTTTCTTTTATTTCCAGAAATTTGTAAGGAAAAATATGTGATTTTTTTGCCAGGGGTTGGTGAAGGAGAAAAATAAGAGAAGAAAAAATAAAGTATTTCACATTTCTTAGTAACAACAGCATTCATACACTCTTAAAAATCCATTTACAGAGTATCCAAAAAGAATAACA
>JAKSZT010001663.1:616264-626715 GCA_026826555.1 Tolypeutes matacus
TGTATATTCATTAGATATATTGGTCTGTAATTTTTTGTAGTATCTTTGTCTGGTTTTTGTATTAGGGTGATGTTGACTTCATAGAATGAGTTTGGTAACTTTCTTTCCTGTTCAATTTTTTGGAAGAGCTTGGGCAAGATTGGTATTAGTTCATCTTTGAATGATCAATAGAATTCACCTGTGTAGCCATCTGGTTCCTGGCTTTTCATCTTTGGGTGGTTTTTGATGAAGGTTTCCATCTCTTCACTTGTGATTGGTTTGTTGAGGTCTTCTATGTCTTCTAAAGTCAGTGGAGGTGGTTCATGTGTTTATAGGAATTTGTCCATCTCATCTACATTTTCTAGATTTTTGGCAAACAGTTATTCAAAGTACCATCTTATGGGTGTTCTTATTTCTATGGGGTCAGCGGTAATGCCCCTCCTCTCTTTTCTGATTTTATTTATTTGTGTCTTCTGTCTTTATTTCATTGTCAGTCTACCTAAGGGTTTGTCAATTTTGTTGATCTTCCCAAGAATCAACCTTTGATTCTATTATTTCTTTTGATCTCAATTTTCTTTCTTTGTGCTCTGATCTTTACTATTTCTTTCCTTTGGCTTGGTTTGGGATTAATTTGTTCTTCTTTTTCTAGTTCTTCTAGGTGTGCATTGATATTCACTCTTTCTTCTTATTTAGTGTTTGCATGAGTGCTATAAATTTCCCTCTCAGCGCTGCCTTCACAGTGTTCCATACGTTTTGATATGTTGTGTACCCAATTTCATTCATGTCAAGATATTGGCTGAATTCTCTTGCAATTTCTTCTTTGACTCACTGATTGTTTAAGAGTGTATTGTTTAATCTCCATGTATTGATGAATTTTCTTTTTTCCATCCATTATTCTGTTATGATCAGAGAAAGTGTTTTGCATAATTTCAAACTTTATAAATTTATTAAGACTTGTCTTGTGACCTACAATATGGTCGATCTTGGAGAAGGATCCATGAGCACTTGAAAAGCATGTATATCTTGCTGGTTTGGGGTGCAATGTCTTATTGATGTCTGTTAGGTCTAGTTTATGAATCATATTATTCAAGCTCTCTGTTTCTTTATTTAGCTTTTGTCCAGTTGATCTATCCAATATTAAGAGTGGTGAATTGAAGTCTCCAAATCTTATTGTAGAGACATCTATTTCTCTCTTGATCTTTGCCAGTGTATTCCTCTTGGGGCACTGAGGATAGATACATAAATATTTTAAATATGTATTTATTCTTGTTGAATTGCCCTTTTTATCAATATATAATGACCTTCTTAATCCCTTATTACAGTTTTGCATTTAAAATCTATTTTGTCTGATATTAATATCGCCATTCCAGCTTTCTTTTGGTTACTGTTTGCAGGAAATATCTTTTCCCAACCTTTCACTTTTAACCTGCTTGTGTCCTTACCTCTGACATGAGTCTCGTGTAGACAACCAATAGATAGCTCATACATTTTTTTCTATTCTATCAGTCTATCTTTTGATTAAGGAGTTCAAGCCATTAACATTCAATGTACTTACTGTTAATACATTACTTACTTCATCTATTTTGACCTTTGGCTTTCTGTTGTCATATCATACTACAGTCTATCTTTTTACCCTTTCTAATAGTCTTCATTTCTCTACTCTTCTCCAAGTTTCTTACACTTGTTTTTTTACCTTTCAGACTGCAGCACTCCCTTTAGTATCTCTTGTTATTCTGGTCTTTTGGTAACATATTCCATCAGTTTTTGTTTGTCTGTAAAAACTTTGAACTCTTCATTTTTGAAGGACAGCTTTGCCAGATGTGGAATTTGTGGATGACAGTTTTTCTCTTTCAATACATAAATATGTCATACCACTTCCTTCTTTCCTTCATGGATTCTGATGAGAGGTAGGCACTTAATTTAATCAAGTTTTCTTGTATGTGATGCTTTGTTTTTCTCTTGCTGCCTTCAAAATCTCCTTATCTCTGATATTTGTAATTCTGAATAGTAGGTGTCTCAGGGTAGGTCTATTCATGTTTATTCTGTTTCGGGTGCATTGTCTTTCTCGGATATTGGTATTTATTTCTTTCATAAGGGTAGGGAAGTATTCAGTCGCTATTTTCTCAAATATTCTTTTTGCCCCTTTTCCATTTTCTTCTCCTTCTGGGACACTGATAATGCCTGTGTTTTTGCATTTTGCATTGTCATTAAATTCCCTGAGACCCTGTTCCATTTTTCTTCATTCTCTTCACTTTCTGCTCTCCTGTCTTTTCAAGTTCAGGTGTTCTGTCTTTGAAATCACTAATTCTCTCTTCAAGCAATTCAAATCTGCTCTTTTATGCCTCTAATATATTTTTAATCACATCCTTTGCATCTTTCACCCCCTTAAGGTCTGTTACTTGTATTTGTAGGCTTTCAAAATTTTTTTTTATGTTTACCCAGTGTCTTCTTAATATCCTTTATTTCTTTAGTCATATACTTCTAAAATTCTTTGAAGTGATTTAGAAGAGTTGTGTAATTATCATTTTTTAATTGTCTTAAATCCCAAATCTCTTCAGGATACTTGGTTTGTTCCTTTGGCTGGGCCATCTCTTTCTGTTTCCTGGTATAGCTTGTAATTTTTTGCTTATGTCTAGGTATCTGATATGTTGGTGAATTTACTCTGATATCCAATTTCTCTGTCTTGCTTATGGTTATTATTTTTTGACAGCCCTTCTTTGATATTTGGTTCAACTTTTCCTAAGTCTTTAAAATTGCACAGCTTAAGTTATCAAAGTCATGCCAGAGGTTGACTAATGGGGCACTGACTTTCTCCCAGGGGTGGGGTAAAAAGAGCTCTAAAAGCAGTTTTTGTCCATGTAATTTTCAGACTGACAAGCAGATGGTGTTTGTTGGTGCATGTTCCCGCAGAGGTGTCTGTGGATTTTCCTTTGTTTTCCTCTGTCCACAGCCAAGATTCAAAGAGAGTTCTGTTGACCAAATTCACTGAAACCCATCCCCTAAAACTTCCCCTCACTGTTCCCTTGTAACAGCTGACAGTGAGTATAGGAGCTCTTTGGTTAAAACATATTTGAAAAAGTTTAAGGCCTGTTTTACCGCGAAAGCAGAAAACTGCTGCTGTCAGGTTCTGCTGAATACAGTAGGAACATTCTTGCTTTGCTCTGTTACTTTGTTAGGACTTTGTGCTTCTCCATTATCTCCTGCACAGCCCAGAACTTTCTGAATCCCTGCACATACACATTGACCTTGTACTTTGTGAAAAGAAAATAAAAACTGTAATGGGAATCAGCAAAGGAGAATAGTTCCTTTAGTTATTCTCCCTCTCGTCTCTCTCAACCCCATTGTTCAGAGTAATTCTTGGCACCATTGCAGGCTCTGCTAGACAGATCCCTGCAAGAGTTTGCAGGATGGATTCCTGCAAGTGGTGACCCCGACGTGATTCAAACCAGTGGAATAAATTGGCATGTTACGGAGTGGTTCTACTCGTCCAGATCAAAACTGAAACTCATCTTCCCAAGGTAAGAGAATAGCAACACCCACTGTGGATAGTTGCCAATGTATCTAGCACAGAAAGGGTATTCTATCTCTTCATGGGACCAAGAATTTCCAAAGAACAGAATACTTTTATAAAAACAATACAACTCTTAAAAACAGCTGATTGCACATTATGAAAAGGTCAATTCACTCCCTATTACAAACAATTCAAAAGTATTGTCCTTGGTTTCCTAAAAGAGGAAGTTTAGATTTGGAATTATGGGGGCAGGCAGGAAAATAATTAAAAACAAAATATAAGCAAGGAGAAAAATTCCCATTTTTACCCTAATAACCTGGAGCATAGTGAAAACTACCTTGTGTCTACTTTGTGTGTCTCATCCCATGGTGCCCTCAGAAGAGCTCCCAGTTAAAGACCCTCACTCCTTCTGAAGGAGGTCTCCTGCCCCCATGATTATGTTGATTCCCACACCCAGCTCAATTCAGGAGCCAGGTACCAGACAGCAACCTGGCATTACAACAACTGCCCACTCACTGCAGCCAAAAATCTGTTTCCCATTTCTTAACTTGAACCACTGTTCCCAGGGGAAGCTGGAAGAAAGGGCATGTCAGGATGCATTTCCCCCTTCCTTTCCATCTTCTTTTTTTCTTTCTTTAAATGCCTCATCCAACCCATTTTCTACTGCTGAACATTTAAAAGAACAAAACAAAAAAGGGGGTTATGTGGGAGCTCTTTGGTTAAAACATCTTTGAAACAGTTTAGGTCCTGTTTCACTGTGCAAGGATAAGGATTGAGTGGAAGATGTCATTGGAGTAGCTCCGGCAACGTGCATCTCTCTTGCAAAATATGGGAGAAAGTGTAGAAGTCATTCAATGGAGCTGCTTTGGGGACTTGCAAACCAGAAGAGTGCTGCAGGCATTGTCTATGAGGAATTGGGGATGGAAGGACAAAGGCGCCAAAGGGAAAACCATGAGTTGATGCCCCTATGGTGGTGAACATCAACCATCACCCACTCCAAAGACGATCAGTCTTGGTAAATCTTGTGTCTGAGCAGCCAACAGAGAATGGGAAAGACATATTCCTCCCTGGAAAGAGAAAAAGGTTGGCTGAGCACTGAGATTGGATTCTGTTTGGTGAATGTAACCACCACACTCATACCACTGGTTCAGAAGAACTAGTTAGTGATTTTGAAGGATTAATCTCTGTGGAAGACCACCATCTAATGGCCACCCAGGAAAGTGAAGGAAGACAAGGCTTGTCTCTTATGTTTTTTTGAAGGCACCCTAGATCTGGTCTATGCCCTATTTTCAGCTCCCTGTTCTTGTTTCAATAACTTAAATAGGGCATCATAAAGTTTTAGAAGTATTTGAACCAAAAATCAAATGAGATCTGTAAAAGAAAACCTCTAGGAAAGAGAAAGGAATTGATCAACAGAGTAAAATCATCAACATAATCAGATGCTTAGATATTGACAAAAGATAACAATCCATACTAAGAAACAAGAAAATGTTGCCTGGCAAAGGAATAAAGCAAGAATCTAGATAAGACACAGGATTTAAGACAACTAACCAATATTATTCATGCAAATCTCCTGACTCAATTTAAGGAGATGAAGGAAAATATGATTTCAGAGATAAAGGATATTAAGATGATATTGTGTGAGCATAAAGAACAAATTGGGGAAGCAGCTGTGGCTCAATCAGTGGGGCTCCCGTTTACCATATGGGAGGCCCCGGGTTCGGTTCCCGGGGCCTCCTGGTGAGGGCAGGCCCGCCCGCATGGCATGGTTGGCTGACCCAGCGAGCACAAGCAGCAAGGGGGGGATAAATGAATAAATAAATAAAATCTTTAAAAAAAAAAAAAAAGAACAAATTGAAAGCCTGCCAAGAAAAGTAACAGAGCTTAATGGAATGGATGACACAATGGATGTGATCAAAAAAACATTAGAGAGGAGAAGATATAGCTCAGTGGTTGAGTGCCTGCTTTCTATGTACAAGGCCCTGGGTTCAATCCCCGGTACCTCCTAAAAAATATCTTAGAGACTTTGAACAGCATATTTGAAATGGCAGAAGAATGAATTAGAGAAATGGAGGACAGATTATCGGAAATTGAAAAGATAGGAGAAAGACAGGGAAAAAAGAATGAAAAAATTGAATGGGGTCTCAAGAATTGAATGGCAATATGATATGCACAAACATACATTTATTGGTGTCCCAGAAAAAGAGAATTGAAAATGGGTAAAAAAAATATTTGAGGAAATAGTGACTGAAAATTTTATAAAACTTATGAAAGATATGAATATCAATATTCAAGAAGGAAGACACTATACCTCGAAAAAAATACAGCCAAATAAATATATTCTGAGACATCTACTTTTCAGAATGTCAAATTCCAAAGATGAAGGGAGGATTCTGAAATTAGCAAGAGAAAAGCAATGTATCACTTACAAAGGAGCCAAAATAATGCTAAGTGCCAATCTATCATCAGAAACATGGAAGCAAGAAGGCAGTGGTATGATATATTTAATGTATTGAAAGAGAAAATCTGCCAGCCAATAATTTTTTTCTGGAAAAACTATGCATCATAAATGAAGGCGAATTTGAAGTCTTCACAGACAATCAAAAACTGAAAGTTTGTACCCAAGGCACCTGATCTACAAGAGATATTAAAAGCTTTGTAACAGACTGAAAGGAAAAGACAAGATTGAGAGACCTGGAGAAGAGAGTAGAAATGAAGATTATAATTAAGAGAAACTGAAGGAGTTAAAAGATGATTGTAAGATATAACACCAGAAAGCAAAGAGATAAAATGGCCAAAGGAAATTATGTCTGCTCAGTAGTAATAATTAATGTTAAAGGATTGAACTCATCAATCAAAATATATAGACTGATAGAACAGATTTTTTTAAAATGTGCCATCTATTTGTTGTATACAAGAGACTCATATTAGAAACACAGACAGAATCAGGCTAAAAGTTAAATGATAGAAAAAGATGTTCTACACAAATAGTAATCAAAAAGATCTGGAATAATGAAACTAACATCAGATAAAATAAAGTAGAAATGAAAAACTGTTATAAGAGATGAAGGTCATTATATATTAATAAATGGGACAATTAAACAAGAAGAAATAACAATAATAAACATCTATGCACCTAATTAAGGTGCCCCAAAACACATGAGAAACACAGTTACAAAACTGAGAGCTGGAATCATGTGATTAATGAACTACGTCTAATAGGCATTTATAGAGCATTACCCCACAAAACAGCAGGATATACATTCTTGACAAGAATACATGGATCTTTCTCCATGATAGACTATACACTGGGACAAAAGTCAGGTTTCAATAAACATAAAAAGATTGAAATTATACAATGCACTTTTCTGGTAATAATGGAAAAAAAGTTGGAAATAAATAACAGGCAGAAAATGGAAAAAAATCACAAATATATGGAGATGAAAACAACATAATCTTAAATAATAGGTTTGTCAAAGGAGAAATTGCAAAAGATATCAGTAAATGCCTCAAGACAAAAGCAAATGAAAACAAAACATATCAAAAATTATGAGAAACAGCCAAGGTAGTGTTGAGAAAGAAATTTATAGTCCTCAATGCTTATATTTTAAAAAAAGAAAGCAAAAATCAAAGACCTAACACCTGGGAGAACTAGAAAAAAACAGCAAATGTATCCCAAAACAAGCCAAAGGAAAGAAATAATAAAATTAGAGAAATAAGTGAAATAGAGAATAAAAAGTAATAGAGAAACAACTCTACTAAAAGTTGATTCTTTGAGAAGATCAAAAATTGAACAACCTTAGCTAGATTAACAAAGAAAAAGAGAGAAAATGTAAATAAATAAAATCATAAAAGTGAGGGCAGACATTGGCATTGACCTAGCTGAAATAAATGAGATCATAAGAGGATACTATGAATAATTATATGCCAACAAACTCGGCAACATGATGAAATGGACAAATTCCTAGAAACACCTGAACAACACACATTAAGCTTTGAAGAGAATACCTCAAAAAAATGATCACAAGTAAAGAATTTGAAACAGTCCTGAAAACCTCCCCAAAATCAAAGGTCCAGAACCAGAGGGATTCACAGGTGAATTCTACAAACATTTAAAGAAGATTTAAATCTAAACTTGCTCAAATTCTTCCAAAATATTGAACAAAGGGAATGCTACCAAACTCATTCTCTGAAGCCAACATCACCCTAATTCCAAAACAAAATAAAGGTGTTACAAAAAATAAAATTACAGGGGGAAAAAGTGAAGACAGGTGAGTTCATATGGCTAAGAGACTTCAGGGAGAGTCAGGAGGTCATCCCAGAAGTAACACTTATGCACACCTTAGTAGGATCTCATAGAACACCAAAGTGGATATCACCCCTAACTGAGGGGTTCCTGAGGGCTCTGGAGACACCCAGGTCCTATATAAGGGAGAATAGTTCCAGAGATAGATGCCTTATCAGTGGGCTACACTTTGGAATCTGTGCTCCTGAGAGTGACAGAGTTGGACTCAAATAAATCCTCCCTGCACATGGTCAACAGTCCCTTCTATTCAAACCTATATGTGGTGCTGGAGTTTGTAGGTGTACTTCCAGAGACTGGAGCCTTTGGCCTGCCCATGTGCCAGCTGTACCTGGAATCTCAGTGGAACTGCAACTCCTACTCTACAGCTCAATGGATTCAACCAAGACACCTGGTGGGGAGATGATGATGGGCAAAGGCCATACCAGGGAATGGAAAGAGTCTGCAGCTGCAGGCAGGATAATCCCATCCATCTTATCCACGTGATATAAGCCCCATCTCACTTGGAGATGGAGTGGACATCACCATCCCACACTCCTCGGGTTTGGGGAAAGAGCTATGGATTAGAGTGGACTTACTGGTATTCTATTGTAGACATACTGTGATTCAAGCAATGGAAGAAATTACAACATTGATGTGGAGCCAGTGGCCACTGGATGCTTTTGGGGCAGGGAGAGGGAAAAGCAGCTGTAAAGCAGGGTTTTTTTCGGGACTTGGGAATTATCCTGAGTGACATTACAATGACAAATATAGGCCATTTTACATCAGCATATACTATGCAAACTGTGTGGGAGAGAGTGGTCTACAATATGAACTATGGTCCATGCTTAGTGGCAAAGCCCCAGGATGTGTATATCCATTGCAGGTGATGTGCCACACTAAAGAAAGATGTTTATATGGGAGGTTGTGGGAGGTGTGGGAGGTGTGGGAGGTGGGGAACATGGGAATCCCTGTAATTTCCCATGTAATTTATGTAATCTAAGCATCTTTTAAAATATTTTTTAAAAAGGTAGAAAAAAATAAAATTACAGACCCATTCTCTAATGTACATAGATGCAAAAAACCTCAACAAAATATTTACTAATTGAATAGAATAACACATTAAAAGAATCATCCATCACTATCAAGTGAGTTTTATGCCATATAAGCAAGGGTGGTTCAACATAAGAAATCAATCAGTGTAATAAACCACATTAATAAGTTGAAGAAGAAAAATCACAGGATCATTTCAATAGATGCAACAAAGGCATTTCATAAAATAAAACATCCTTTCTTGATAAAAAAAAAAAGTACTCCAAAAGATTAGAATAGAAGGAAACTTTCTCAATATGATAAAATGCATATATGAAAAATCCAAAGCTAACCTTGTACTCAGTGGTGAATGACTCAAAGCTTTCCTACTGAGATAGAGAAAAAGACAAGGATGCTCACTCTCTCCACTGTTATTCAATATTGTCCTGGAAGTGCCAGCTAGATTACTTAGGCAAGGAAAAAAAAGACACCCTAATAAGAAAGGAGGATGTAAAACTTTCCTATTAGCTGATGATATGATCCTCTACCTAGAAAATCCTGAATAGTAGTCTGATTTGAAGTACAGTTTTCTCTAATATCGTTCTGAGTGTATTTCTTGCTCTGGAGATCTGCATGGTCTTTAATTCTCTCAATATTCATGCACACTACAAATACCCTAGTATACCCCCAAAATTCTGCAACCTTTCTTTGCAGAACCCTGGTGTTCTTTTTCACATCTCAACTATGTAATCTTTTTCCCCATTAACATCCATTTAATATTTTCTAATATTAATTAGCTGCCATGCCTCCCACTTCTCTAGCCAGAGCATGTTCTGCGAGAGGTGAGACAGATGTGAGCACTTTGGATCAGATTCTCATCAGATGCCACCAGACAGGATGGAATATACATACCTAAACCTCATTCTCTAAATAGACATACCTATACCTCACTCTATGAATAATGTGGACTTTGTTAACTAGAATGGTCCAAGCATCCAAACTAGGAATGAAACCCTCACCAGAAAGTGGGTGATGGTAGAATTAGTTAAAGCCCCAAGAGACATTCTTACAATATTTAACTTTTCCTTGATTCAACTTTCACTTGGTTTCTGTACAACTTTATCTATTTTCCAGAGACCTGAGAAATTTGCTTCTGCCAGTTTTTGCTTGTTTTTCAATGTTTCTGTTAGGGGACAAGATTTTTAACTTCTTTCTCTGCCATCTTGCTGATGACAACCAGACAGACATATTTTTGACTGAGTCTTCAAAATGTTCATGTGATGCTTCTTGGTATGGAGTGAGAACAAGTAAAATTCATGGACTGCTATCTTTGCTAACATTCCAACATGGTTACTTACTAATCCTATAAGGACTGGGAGTGTCAGTACATCAGATCTCTTCACTCTGTTAAGTCTATTAAGAGAGGGAGTGTAGCTCAGTGCTTGGGTGTCTGCTTCCCACTGAACCCAGGTTCAATCTCCAGTAACTCCTTAAAAAATAAAAAAACAAAGAAACAAACAAATTGGGATTGGGTGTAGCTCATTTGTTGAGCACGTGCTTCCAATGTATGAGGTCCCAGGTTCAATTCCTGGAACCTATAAATAAATAAATAAATAAATAAATAAATAAATAAATAAATAAATAAAT
>JAKSZT010001663.1:626725-690565 GCA_026826555.1 Tolypeutes matacus
AATAAATAAATAAATAAATAAATAAATAAATAAATAAATAAATAAATTTATTTATTTATCAAAATATTTCTCTAGATTAGTAAGAACAAAATTGAGGAAAAAAACTGAGTAATAACAATGTCAGCACCCCATCTAGACAACAATCCATGTTTGGTGTTTTTTCCTAGTAGGAGTGTGGGGATGGCAATGAGATATTGTTACCAAGGTTAGTGTGAGTTTCCAGATAAACAGGGAAGAAAGAGGTTTTACTCAGGGACTGAGGGAACTCTCTTCTGACTGAGCAAGTACTTTAAGATAAAAATTGGCAGAGTGATTTCAGAAGAAAATTCTAATTAATATGCAATTATTCACTTATACATTTTATAGCTTAGAGATGAAATTTGTTGTTCTTATGTCAAGATCTAAACTATTTTAGAAATAGATCTTTAAAGATTTAATTATAACTTTATGGATTGTCAAATGTAGAGGTCAGCTTTGAATTCTAAAGGAATAGAGGTTTTCAATGGAAGTAGCTTATTTACTGAATATAACCAGACAGATAATGGGGACCAAATTTTGATCAGAATTCTCCACATTTTGTGAACATATTTAGAAATAGAAAGCCTAATTTCTATCCAATTAATTTCTCAATTTGGAATTGTTGGAAATAATTTCCTATCTAGAAAATGGAGGATATGTGTAGCACTGTACACTATTTAGAAAGAATAAAACAATAGTTGAGGTCAATCAAAACACTGAGGAATCTTTAACCAACTACACACAGGACAATGATTGTAATATCCATGTTTCGCCCAAATTTGAAGCAGATAGAACTTACCAGCTCATGCTTGATAAAACCGGTTTTGTAGGACTGTCTGTGAACTATAGGCCCAAAATAAATATGGAAACAGTAACATAAAATCTTGTTTTAGAATAGTTGTGCACATAACTGACTATAAATTTACATAATGACAGCATTATATAGACCCAGTGCCTATCAAATTCCTTGATATTTTCTAAGTTATCAATATATAATGATTGTAGGAAAGAATAACTGAAATATAGATTAGCCTCAATGAAAAAGCTGAGCTTTAGACATGAATAAAAACTTTATTTGTGTCCTCTTCAATCCAGAGTTTGCAAAGAGCTGCTGAAATTATCTTCCCAATGATATTTTTGTAGTTTAATATTCATGTGTCACCTGGTGGACTGAGTTAGGCTTCACTTAAATTTCAGCATATATGCCTTCTAGAACCAGTGCATTGATACCATGTTGTAACACAGAAGTTACATTTTTTAGTGAAAAGTATTGAAAATAATTAGCCACATAGTCTTCATTCACTAGAGCTGCAGCTAGCGGAAAAACAACTCAGAGACTGAGAAGTCCTGAGAACTAAACTTTTTTTTCTCTCATCTTTGAGATGTTGATGCTGCAAGACCTGCAACACTATATCTAAAATTTTGAGGGGAAATATGTATCATGTGTAAGCAGTTGGGAGCCAATTTAATATTGTGAAAGGTAGAAAAAGGAAGGGAAATAATCAAAGGTCTTATGATCCTTGAGTAACTACAAGAGACTCAGTCTTTACATTTGATGAACAGGTCATTTTAACATGGATAAAAATATAATATACTTATGTATATAATCACCATTTCCAATAGCTGGCTATCAAAACAGCAAATTCACCTAAATTGATTAAATTTGAGCCAAAAAAAGTAGAATAGTCTCATGTGACCTATATAACATTTCTATCATGTTAAGTGAAAATTCAGGGAAGCGCCATGCCTTAAACAATGCTATTTTAAAAATCTGAGTGTAGGGGGATATATCTTAAACATAAATTCTATTTGACATAAACTCAATAATGTAACTATAAATAATGTGATCATTTTAGGGGTTCCTTTGTACCTCATATATGAACACTCATTACTGAATTGATTGAGAGAACAAATGTTAAAATGCATTATATTAAGGTTCAAGGACTATTCAGCATTCAGCATTGCTGAATAGACATTGCACAATTCCAAAAATAATTTGCAGGCATTTTAGGAGGAATATCTGAATCTCTGTATGTGTCCGTGTGTACATGTTTTGCATGTATTCATTTGGCTAAATAGAATAATGGACCACAGCATACAGTGGACAAAGGTACGATAATCCCTGACATTTTTATTTTTAATGCACTTTTAAAAGAATATTATATTTGTGCACTTAATAGATATTCATGCAGTTGACATTATAGTGTAAAATAAGGATAAGCTATTTAATTTGTTGCAAATATGAAAAGAAGTACATTCATTCTAATCTGGAAGACTTATGGAGAAAAAATTTGAAATACTGCAGATTAAGTAGTTTTTCTCATTTGTTAACATTCATTATAGCACTTTGATTTAAAGGTCTATTCCACCTCTTTTGGGGGGATGTCTCTTCCCTTTGATACTGTACCAAAGATAAGGTGTCTCTCCAAAGCCTGGCCCCTTCTCTATCATTAGGGGAGTTACATATTTCTCCATGCTTTCTAAACCTGTTGCAGGGTTAGAGAGCCTGGGGTGAATATTTGTTTTCCTGGTTTAGTCTCAATCTTAGGTACTGAGTCCTGTCTAGGGTATAGGGACTTCTCAGGGATCCTGACCCTACATCATCTGCCTCAGAGAAGCCTCATCAATGTCTACAGGTAAGGAGAGGCTACAATCCTATGGCAAGGGAAAAGAGTACACTTCATAAGATCCCAAGATACCAGGTTATCGAGTGTTTCAACCAGATGCTTTATCCCATGTCTTGAGGTTTTACTCTTGCCCTATCAGTTATGTACTTCAGTGTAGATTTCCCAGGTCAAATGATGATTAACCACATGAAATACCTCAGGGAATTGTGTTGAGCAAACTTTGTGGACTATCCCATCTCAGGGTTGAGGAGGTTGGAGTATTTATATACCAATTCTTATGAATCTTTAGTTAAGGGCTGCTAGGAAAGGGTTAATCTCCTGGAACTTCTGTACTGTAGTAAGTGCTAGCAGAGCTTACAGGCAGTGATTTAGAGAATGCTTTCAATCAAAGAGGTAAAGATGCTAGAATTTGGAAATCAGCCAGCATATACTAAAACAGAAAAGTCCAAATTGTATGGGCAGGAAACTGATAGTCACTCCTATATCCACCTCCATTATGCCCTACAAATGAGGAGCATTACAAAATTTTACAGTACATTCCCTAGAAATTTGCCATCTTTAATGGAACTATGGCACTAATGTTTCTAGGCAACTTTCCTGGGTGCCCTTACCTCCCTCTTATAGCATTCTTCTCATGAAAGGGTCCGATTTTCCCCCTTCTTTAAAATCTTCCAATGCAACAATCATTCTTTCCTTCCCAGCAGCTGATATGCCTCCTAATTCACAGGAAAGTAAAAGCTATCTCAGAATCACTTCCTTATCCTCCTGCCTCCTATAAAAATTTTTATTTCTAAGACAATTTCTCATTTCTTTCTTACACTCATCACATTAGAACAGGTGGAAACCTTCCTGTTTATGTCACCTCTAGCTATGGTCAGAAACAATACTTCATTATTTCACCTTTATTTTGTTATCAATGTTTACTTTAAACCAACCTGATACATGCCTAAAAACCACGAACAGAATAGGGAAACAACACCTTCAGCTCTAATCTCAGTTGCTACTCAGTTTTCTGCCAACCTCACTCATAGTGCCCCTATCACCCCAAACTTCCAGTTATTATATGGAATATAATATTATATGGAATCTTATATTGACTGTTTGGACCTGCTTTCTAAATTACCATCTCATTAAATGGTGGGGATATTCATTACAGGGCCTAGAGCCCTGTCTACTGATCCTGGAAAGCCCTTCTATGGTGCTGGCACTCAAAGGAAAGAAGAGAGAATTTATTTCATATGAGTTTAAGGAGCTTTCATTTGTCCAGTTCTTTTCCTGTCTAAGATAAATTACCAGAGTTGTTGATGTCTCCCTGCTCTCACATGTAAGCTGATGTCCTTTCAGCTCCCTCTTCTATGGACAGAATTCCTACCTGACAGACTGATAAAAGCCTGTATATGCATGATTCCATGGGCCCCTAAAGATTCTTATTCCTTCTTCAAAGAAGTTATTTTCATAAGAGATTTTCAATAGATGGGGATTAGGTACTCATTCCCACTCTCCATCATCTTCTTAGGTAAAGTCACAGGATCTACTCAAAACACCAAGGTAGAGAGACATACTCTGAATGAGGTGGGCAGTAAACAAAGGAACTAAATTGTTGACTGTTGAGAACAGAGGCTAAGGTCACCTGGTTCATCAATGCCACAATCAACACAAAACCCTGTGATTAAGGTTGCAAACTACTTTACCCAAGTTCAGTCCAAACCATAACCAGAGACACATCTTTAACTTCAGGTCACATGCATTTCTAAAACTGGCCTGTAATGATGCCTGTGGATGCCAAGTGGGAGTGACAAACTTTGATTGATACTTTGGCAGAGATTAATACAGGGCCAGTTACAAATCCTCTGAAGACTTGAGAGATCATTGCATTGCCAAATCCTGTACCTTGTGAGAATCTATTTAAACATCTCTATAGTATCGATGAAGAAAAATTGCAAAGAGCCTGTGAGTAAAGAAGAGCCTGCTTAATGGAACCAGGTACTGACAAGGGCTGAAGATTTGTTTGTGAGATTCTACTTCTAAGCTTATAGAGTTTCTAGGGGAAGAGAGTCAGAAAGAGGGCTTGAATTAGGAATTAGGAATTTTCTCCACACAGCTCATAGATTTTTTGGGAACAAATTCATGAATGAATTTATTTGAGAAAACAATGTCCAATCAGGTGGTTTTGATTCACTTACACATTTTAAATTTCTTTTACTAGACTATTCTGATATGAAGGCTTTTTGCTGTTCAATGGTTTTTAATCTAGGTTGAAAATATTTTGCAAAGAAGTGAAAAAATATACATATAGTTGATAGATATATAGAGATTAGATAGATAGATGATAGATAGATAGATAGATAGATAGATAGATAGATAGATAGATAGATAGATGATAGATAGATAGATAGAACCATATATATTTCCATGGGATGCCAAAAATGGGAGGAAAATTGATAAGTCCTTGAAAGACAGAAGTTTAGTTTCTTAACTAAAAGAACTCATTTTCTGATTAGATCCAGAATACTGCCGGGAACCAAAATAATCTAAAATGTCCAATATTGGAAGCAATATCTAAAGAGATAATTCCAATATTCTACTCAAATTTTAATTTGGAATTCTTTTCTAGAAAGCTTTTATTTCAAGCTTATGGAGTTTATATGTGGCTGTTGAATATACTGTACAGGGAAAAAAGCAATACTTGGTCTTAATCTAAAAACTGAGGAAACTACAATCAGCTAGACCCAGGTCAGTGATAACTAAATTTTGGTTTACCCAATTTTCAAGCACATTAATTTAATTTAGCCAACTTATATTCAATGAAATAATTTTGTAGTTATGTTCCATAATATAATGACAGGAAAATGTCAATAGAAACCTCATTTGCAATGTTGCTGTCCAGTAATTATTAAGAACATTTATGTCTCACCAAAACAGACTGATTCTAGAGATTTCTGTTTGTGATAGTTTGAATTTTTTACTTTCCCTTTATCATGACTCCCAGGTTGCTAAAATGAAGTTAAAATTTATGAGTTAATGCTAAACAGAATGATTAACCACAGAATCACCATCTACTAGAGCCTTTGATACAGGTAAAACAGCTCCCAAACTGAGCTCTTCTGAAAACTAAGACTTTTTTCGTGACCTTCTTTAAAGCTCAGAGGCCTCTGATGTTTACTTTTATTTCCAGAATAAAAGGGAAAATATGTGATTTTTTCCAAAATAAAAGGAAAAATATGTGATTTTTTTGCCAGGGGTTGGTGAAGGAGAAAAATAAGAGAAGAAAAAATATTTTACATGTCTTAGTAACAACAGCATGCATACACTCTTAAAAATCCATTTACAGAGTATCCAAAAAGAATAACACATTCTTATATATACACAATATTTCTTCCAGTTATGAATGAAATCCTCAAATTCATGTTAATTCATTAAAGTTATGCTAAAAGGAAAATGATATTGCCTTTGTTGATCTTAACATTTTCCTAGACAATAGAAACCTCAGAGAAACTTCGTCTCATTTAATTCAATTTATACAATGTGAGTAGGGACATATATCTAATCTGGAATATTATCATATATGCAAGAAAGACCAATTGCATATAAAGCTCATATAAGTAATATTGTGAGCTTTTCAGGAGAAATTGCATTATTTACCTGTTCATATCTGAGATGAAAGAGTGATCATTAAAGCAATGGTCTATTGAGCTGGGCACATCCAGGGCTGTTGAATGGATGCTGCCCAATGAGCTGGCATTTTTACAAAAAGAAAAGTTCACCTGCAGTTCTTTCTCTGGATGTTCATGTGCGTTCATTTGACAGAAAGGAGTAAGAGTACAGAACACAGTTGAAATGCAGTAAGGTTTGGCATATTCATATCTGATTACACAGTTGACTCTTGGAAGTATATTTTGTTCATATACTTATAAAAATTCATGCCAAAAGAAAGTATAACATTAAAATATTAGTATTGATGAAATTTGTGCCAAATAGTGAAAGAAAACAAACACTGCAATTCAGAGACTTTTAGAAAATATTTGGAAATCAGCAATAAATCACAATACATAATATTGCCTTGCTTCTAATGTGATGTTATAAGGTATTATCACTATACAATTAATAAGAATTATGAGAAATATAACCTTCTTCCATTCTGTATTGAGAAAAAGTTGATTTTTACCCACAATAAGAAAAATACATAAGGGAGCAGATGTGGCTCTAGCTGCTAAGAGCCTTCTTCTCACATCAGAGTTCCCGGGTTCAGTTCCTGGTGCCTACTAAAAACAAACAAACAAAGAAAACAAATAACAAGCAAGCAAACAAACACAGAAGCAAACAAACAAATAAAACTTAGGGGAAATAAAGTAGCTCAGTGGTTGAGCTCTGGCCCCAGTACCTCAAAAAAAAAAAAATAAAAAAAATAAAAATGATAATGCAATAAAGAGAAAAATAAGCACCATAGTCTTACCACCAATAAACAACTATTCTTAAGATTAGCATATATGCTTCTTGAATATACTCAGTTCATTTTAAATTTTATAATTATGCAACATAATATATGAATATATTGTCCTTTTAAAATTAGAATGTAAAAATAAAAACAAAAGTCTGCTCTTTTCTTTTACTCACCAATGTCAGGAAACAATAGTGTGAATTAAGTATCATTCTTCCAATCCTTTAAAAAATATCACCTGACTTCATTTACACACACTCACTCAAACATGTACACACATGCAAAAATAATCTTGTTTCTTGTGTTTTCTTTTTCTATTAGTGTTATTGTTAGAGATATAATTCAGCAACTTGTACACTCAACGTTTGTTTTCAAGATTCACATCTATTAATAAATACCTTTCGAGTTGATTTAAATAGTGTACAGTAATCCATCATATATGCCAGTTTTTATTTCAACCTTGCTTATTGATAAATATCTGATTGCTTCCATTTTTAATACTAGCAATTATATGGTGAATATCCTTATATGTATCTCCAGGTACATAGACATGAGGGTTTCTATAAGGAGATACCTAAAAGCAGGTCAAAATTTATGTTTTGTTTTATTTTATTTTTGAGATACCAGCAACTACCTTTCCATGGTGATTATACTACTTCCAGCAATGAGAGTACCTGACACTTCTCATCCTTGACAACACTTGATTTTGTGAGCTGTTTTAGACATTGCCAAACTATTACGTAAAAATAGCATCTCAGTGATATAATTGACATTTTCCTGGTTCCTTTTGAGGTTGGGCATCTTTTAAAATATTCACATAAAATGTAAGTTGCTTGTTCATATATTTACCTATACATCTATTGGTTGATTAACTTATTTGTAAAAGTACTTAATATATTCTGCTTATTAGACTGTTAATATATTAGAAAATATCTTCTGTTATGAAATGTCTGCTACTTTAGCTTCATTCATGGTGTATTTTTGTCATTTATAAACCATATTTGTCAATTCATTTTGTTCTGTCTCATTTCAGAAAATTTAGTACCATGAATATATTCTTAAATATTATTTTCTAATAATTTTAAAAGAAATTTTTGTATTTAGTATTTTAAGAATCTAATTTTATTTTAAAACTGTGAAATGGCCTCACATTTTCTTATAGGACTGAGCCCAAAGTCCCATCAGTTATACATGTTTTTCCTTGATATAACAACTGTGTACATCTCCCATCCTTTTTGTATAGAGGATTAGTTTATTTTTAATTATGGGAGTCTATACTGTTGAAGGGTGAATCCACAAAAAGGATATGGTCAGATTTTACAAAAAATGGAAAGTTAGAATGAATATGGGCACACATTTTAGAATCCAGAATAAAAGAAACCCTAGGAGTTTGAAACAGAAAGAGTTAGGAAAATTAGTAGGAAATGCCACTTTGCATTAGTAGCTTAGTTTGGCACAGGGTTGCCAATGCAAAGTATCAGCAATGGGATGGCTTTTATATTGGGAATTTTATTAGGGGAAAATCTTATAGGCCCAAGTTTGTGAAATGTCTAAATCAAAGAACCATCAAAGGAGCTTTCTAACCAAACCAGCTACTGGAGATCCTGGTGTCCTGCCACATGGTGAAACAATCTTTGCTGAAGTCCCTGTCTTCCCCTCCAGAATCTACTGTCTCCTACAACACAGGTGTGGGTGACCAGGCATCGTTTCTTTCTGGGCCTCCTTTCTCAGTCTTGGTTGCTCTGCTTTCTTCCCGAGTTCAGCTGCGGAAGATCAAGCATATAGCAGGACTCATCTCCTCAGTCTTGAGCTGCTCCATGGGCCCAACTGCTCAGGGGCCTCTTTCTATGCCTCTGTGCTCAGCTGATTCTAGAATCTGGTAACTGTCTCAGCCTCTCCTGGGCTGCTTTGTTTTCCTGCACTTCTCTCTTTCCCGTTGCATGATCAAAATGGTGGCTTCCTTCTCTAAGTCTCTATCTATGTGTATCTGTTTATATAGAGATCCAGTAAGAGAGCAGAGACTCAACCTGAGTCTTTCATCACTAATGTTGTCCAATCAAAAGGGTCCCACACCCACAGGAAAGTATTAGTTCAAAGACATAATCTATTTCATTTTGGTATTCATAAAAGAACTTCATACAGTCACAGTGGCAACAAAAGTAAATTATTCTACACTGAGGGCAGCATAAATTTCAAAACTGATATAGATAGAAAAACAAAAGATTATCATGGAAAAATCTCTTTATGAGATTAACATCAGAGTACCAACTAAAATATGTTGTGTGTTTACAATGTGTCAGAAACTGGACTAAGAGCATTACATAGATTATCTAATTTAATTCTCACAACACATTGTGCTATGTATTACCATTATCCTCCCTTTAAAGAGGGAGTATTGGAAGTGTATTAGACAGGTTTCTTTGGGAAATAGAACCAACAGAAGATATGTGCAAATAGTATGAGATTTATAAGATTCTCTCACATGACCATGGGGATGCACAAGTCCAGCTTCCACAGGCAGGCTGCAGACCAGGGGCTCTGATGAAAGTTCAGGAAGGTCCTTGATGAGTTTCCAAGAGACACTGGCTGTCCAAATATAGGCTGGGAAATTCTCTCTGAATGCTAAAAGCACTTCCTCTTTTAAAGTATTCAACTGATGAGATAAAATATCACTCATTGCTGAAGGCAATCTCTTAATTTGATTGTAGATATTATCAGCCACCTATACAGTAAAATGACTGTTTAATAAGCCTATAAATGTCCTTATATTAGCTCAGTGCTTGCTTGACTAAAACCTGGACACAATTACCTGGCCAAGTTAACATATTACCTTAACCATCACAGGAGGCTGCTAGATGTTTGATCATGTATTCAATTTTATGTCACTAGTCCATGTGGGAATTAAAATTCAAACTCGTGTTGCTCTTTCAGAGGCAGAACACTTATCCTGTCTGCTACAATATAGCACCTACACTGAGGCCATACAATGTCTGAGAAAGACTAAAGGCCAGGCTTGGATGCACTTGGTGCTGCCATATATGACTAAGAATGAGGTTATTTGCCTTATATTGTATTTATCTGACATTTCTACTACCAAGTTACTTATCACACAGATCCAAAGGATATCTATATGGGTTTTTATTTAAAGATCAGTACAAGAGATCAAAAATAACTCTGAGTTTTTGTTTAGGCAATTCAAAGTTATGTAATCTTGACTAATCAATTAACCACATCAGAAGACCCACTTTATTCACCTGTAATTAAGGAGAGTAATCATTTATGCCATAGCAATTTCATAGAGTTGTTTGATAATCAACTTATGCAATTACTGTGAATAGTCTGAGTAAAATCTATGGGGATGAAAGGATAGAAAAATTGAAAAAAGTTTATTTAGCATAATAAAACAAGCCTGGGGTTGTTCCATTTTTTTAAATGCAGTCATTTATTATATGATTTATCATTCACTATCCATCTAAATTTCTTATAGTGTGAAAAGCTTTCAAGTGAAATTATTATCCTCTTCATTTCTCAGAGCATAAATGAATGGATTCAACATGGATGTCAGAATACCATAAGTCAAGATTGGCTTGTTTTTACCTATACATAGTTACATAATGGATGCATATACTAAATATACAGGGCACAAAACACATGATAATGACAGTGAAGTGAGAAAACTTTGCATTTCCTCTCTGAACTGTGGTGCCTTAAGGAGAACAGGATGACAATACAGGAAACAGGCAGCATGAGCCAGTTCAATAGGCAGATCACACCACTATTGTTGACCACCAGCAGATCAATGACATATCTTTTGGTGCAGGCTACCTCCAGCAAAGGTTAAAGTCACAGATGAGTGGATAGGCGCACAGAAGGGCAACTGAAGAATGAAAAGAAGCTGAACAATTGATTGCAGGAAGCTCCCAAGGCATACCACCTCCACCAGCAGGGCAAAGAGATGTTTGTTCATGTTGGTCATGTACTGCAGGGGTCTGCAGATGGCCATGTAGCAGTCATAGCCCATCTCTGTGAGCAGGATGATTTCAACATCTCTGAAAAAAGGTTATCCCAAAAGCCAAGTCATGTAACCTTCACAAGAGTTGGCTTTCCCCACATACAAGGAGTTAGCAATAAGTTTAGGAGCAGTAGAGGAAGAGTAGCATGTGCCAATAAAGCACAGGTTGGCAAGATATACATGGAAGCCATCAAGGGTGAGGTGGCTGGGAGTGATGGTGACCACAGTGAGTATGTTGCCACAAAAAGTGAGAACATAAATGACCAAAATGCCACAAAGAGATTTCTCTGTACCTCCATATTCTGTGAGGTTTCCAGAATGAAAAATTCTTTGATATTGTGTGGTATCCCCATAGATTCCAAGGACACTGTGAATGTCCTCTAAAGTTGATAAAGTAACAAAATTGTAACAAATAATTTGTATGTTGGGGGTGGACATGTTGCAAAAATTTTTTAGCCACCCCCAGTTTCTTGCCTGGAACCTTCTCTGTCTTAGCACCCTCTGTTCCAAAATTCTTGAATCAATTTATTCTGTTAATCACATTTTTCCCTTTATGCATAGAGAAATACTTTTATTTAAAGACTACTAGTATCTCTGTGTTCTACAGGGAAGACTCAAAGTAAGAATGGTTGATAAGCATCAGTGAAAGTTTCTAATAAATGATTATCTACCTATTCTGTACATAAGGGAAGTTTCTGTGGCATGCATAGACTAGAACTCCTTTCTTAAACAGGTATAAATTATAATCTTATCTAACACCCACCCACCCTTTATTCTTCTGGAGAATTAGGGAAACATCTGTGCTTATTTTGGTTTGGGTTAAAGTAAACACTTTCAATAACCCCACCAACCCATTCTTTTCTTATAAACATAGGTCCTCTTTTTTTTTTTTCATTTAAAAATTTTATTGAAATACATCATGCATACATGAACATACATAAACAAGTTTATAGTAAAAGTTGTGAACTTACAAAACAAACATGCGTAGCATTCATGAATTCCATTACCACACCACCAATAACTTTCACTGTTGTGGAACATTTGTTTTAGATGATGAAAGATCACAGCCAAAATATTACTACTAACCATAATCCATATCTTTTGGCATACTTTTCCTTAAACCAGCCCTATTATTAACACCCTGTATTAGTATTATATATTTGCTATACTTCATGTGAGAATGTTTTCATATTTGTTCTGTTAACCACAGTCCGTTGTCCCCCACAGGATTCACTGTGTTATAAGTCACATGCCTTGTACAAGCCTTTTAATGTGCATTCTTAATGGATCTCATTTTCATTGCAAAGTTGTTCTGCCACATCAGTCAATTTTAAAATGCTTTATTACTCCAAATGTAAAAATCCCATCCTCTCTTATACCCCCATTGTTGACTCAGTATTGATGTGGTTTCTTGCTTACCGTTGCTGCAAAAATATTACAATATTCCTGTTAACTATTGTCCTTAATTACTTTAATTGTAATTTCCCATGTATCATCATGTCCCTAACACTTTGTAATAGAACATGCTTATATTTATACTATTAACCACCACCACCGTAATCACTGTTAAATTATTCTTTAACTTCCTTTCAAATGACATTTGAAACTTAACCCTTTCAGCTACAACCATATTTATAAATCAGCAGTGTTAGTGTACTATAATAATGTGTTGTCATCAACTCTATTCATTTTCACACTTTAAAATAAACCTTATTAAAATTTTATGTACAAAAATTAAAAAATACAAAAGAAAATTCTATGTACATTAATCAACTCCCATTTTCAAACCACATTTTATCTCCTAGTAACCTATACACTAGAGTTTACCTCTATGAGCATTCTTATTGTATTTAGTTCATATTAGTGATACAATACAATATTATTGTGGCATTTTGTGATTATTTATAAATAAAAATTATGTTTGCAAAGTAATCTATTCCTTTGGGTGTAACACCCTTTGATTATATTAAAATTAGCTGAGGTGTCTTTGATTAAATTACGTGTTAAGATTAGGGCTGTTTTCATTTGACCACATCAGTAAGATGTGACTCAGGTTGTGTCTTTGCCCTCTTGGTGGATTTGATATAAACGCACATTCACACAGAAAAACACATACAATAACACACAGAGGAGAAGAACTTTGTCATTTTTGATCCTACCATGTAACAGAATGGAGAAGGCTCAAACAGCTAAAGTCCTGGGGAGAGATGGACATTTGCATCAGTGTCCAAATGTCAGTTCCCGTCCTTGCTTTCAGTTTTTCTGAATATATTTTTAGTAATGTGATTTCTGGATCATACAGCAGTTTTATATGTAGTTTCTTGAGAAACCTCCAAATTGCATTCTACAGAGGTAGTGCCAATCTATAATCCCATCAACTGTGAAGGAGTGTTCCTATTTCTCCACATCTTCTCTAGCATCTTCCCATTTCTCCACAACTTCTCCAGCACTTGCAGTTTTCTGTTTGTTTAATAATGGATATCTATAAACTGTTAAATTATATCTCAGTGTAGTTTTGATCTGTATTTCCCTAATAACTACTGAAGTTGAACATTTCTTATGTGCTTTTTTGAAGCATAAGCCCTATTAAATCAGCTAAAATTTCCAAATTGCTGAGCATCTGATGCTCTGCATGATGAGAATTAAAAGACAACTATTAAGTTTCGAGAGAAAAAAAAGTAAATGTAAAAAGTGCAGGATAGAAGCTTTCTGTGATGATAAAGAAGCTGCATCCTTATTGTCTCACCAAGCTTTACTCCAAAAAGGCAAATACAGCTTCTGCAAGTGACAGGTCTAGTGGGGCAATATTCAGAATATGACATTATATCCAAGAGCACACACTACATTAAAAAGAGTAAACACCTATGTAGTATTTAATCTCTGCCAAACTCTCTTCTAACTTCTTTACATAAATCCATTTCTTTAATCTGCACTTTATCCCAATGAGGTAGATAGTTTTTCACCGTTTTACAGGGTTAGAGGATAGACACAGATTTACCTATCACCCAGATAAAAAGTTTAGGTGCTGTTGTTTGAACCTAGACGGTGCTTCCCCACCACACTATCACTACAACTTACAGAAAGCCAGCTCCTTCCTCTGCAGTTTACTTACTGTGTAACTATCAATCTTTCAAAACTTCAATTTCCTTTTCTTTTAAATGCAAATGAGAGTACTGTTGCACCCTGAGGTTCGATAGAGCAGTAAATGAAATGAGCATGCAAGTGTTTGTACAGAGCCTTGCAGTGATAAACATTCAATAAATGTCATCTCTGATATCACCATCAACAACACCATGGACAACAAATTCTTAATTTGGTTGAAGAAGCCAAGTAACTAACTGTTTGTGATCCATAAAAAGTGGGTGTTAATATGAGTTTAAATTTATGGTAAATGTGAAAAAAACCTTAATAATTATCGTTCTTCAGATCATGAACGGTTGTAAAAAAATATAAGCAGTATGAGTTCTATACAATGTAGCCAATTAATGAATTTTATGCTCTCAAATAAAAATGCTAAAATAAATCATCTTTATAATGCAAACTTGTGGGAACAAAAAGTAAATTAATTTTAATAAAATTAGCAAAGTAATGAAGTCTCCTGTTTAAGCAGTATTTCATAAGTTACTCATAAAAAGCAAAATTATTTGGTGAAAATTAATAAGAAATTAGAAAACAATTACACTTCATTTTTATTTTAAGTGTATTTTAAAAAAATAATAGACCATAGAAAACTTTCATTGACAGGATATGATGATACTGACAGGTCACAAGTTGCTTGTTTTTCCTTTTTTTCAGTTTTTTTTTTTTTTTTCTTATTTAACTTATTAATGTCATGTTTTATTGGACCTGGAAATATTCTTAAAGAATCATTTAAGGCATCTCCAAGCATTTCATACCATATTTGACTATTTCACATGAAAAAAATTACTGGATGAAATTCTAATTGTTTTTTACTTTGAAGAAATGCAGGTTCATATATTTGGTAATGAAGGGTTAATTATTACCCCTTCCCCCTCCTTCTCCTTATTTTGTCAAATAGAGCAAAGGAGACAGTTTAATTGGCTGGCAACCTTATCCTTAGGCATGGAGCTGAGAGTGTGGAACATTTTCCTGAAACTGGACACCCATGTAAAGCTTTAAACTTTAACTTCTCAAATACGGGGCTGCTCCCTACACTAACCCATTCCCCTCTGCTGTAATGACTTTATAATCTCATATCCCCTGAGAGGCAGTGTGGTAATGAAGCAGGCATCATATAGGGAATCAATAGATGAAACTGGAACCTGGAAGTCCACGTGGACGCTGATACTCCAAAGATGACTGCTGGAAGACCCTCACAAGATTTCTCCCAGGAGTCAGGAGAAGCCCTGGATGTACTTCAGGGGCCTTAAAATTGGCCCCCCTGGGGGATTCATGGGTGGGTTTATCAATCAAAACAGCAAACAGCTGGAACTCCTACCATGCCATTAGCAAAGGGGTGGTTTAAAAAGCAGGCGCAAATGTCTAATAACTCCTGCTCCTGCTCCCGCTCTCTCTCTCCCTCTTGGCTTCTGTGCCCTGCTCTCACCGTGCACCCCGCATGGATTAGCATGCAAGTAAAACCTGGGCATTTATAATCTATAATGGAAATTGTAGACTATAAATCAGCCATCTGTATCACTCTTCAGCCCTTTACTCTCTACTAGGGACCCATGACCTGTTATTTTCTCCCATTTCTCTTCCTTCTCTACCTTAATAAATTACTGGCCTAAGTAACCCAACATGCTCTGAAATACATTTCTGTAGCATAAGTCAAGAACCTAGATTAAATCTGGTACCATAATTGGTGAGCCAGCTAGGAGATTATTGGTTAGTGAATTATGGCCTACAGCTGGTTTAATGCTATATTTTCCTATTATAATTAGTGTAGTTGACAGGATATTCCAGATACTCCTAATGGCAGTAGTGCCGTGGAGAGCCTGCTGGTCACAGATAAATCTATGGGGATCCCTCCCTTTATTGGGAAGTCTGTGGGGGAAATCCCACCTTTAATTAGGAAATCTGCAGGGGAATTTCTGCCCTTTATTGGGAAGTCTGCAGGGGAAATATTGCAGTGGCCCCATTCCTCTATGCAATGTTAGCTTGCTCAACTCATAGATAATTGGGGACTCATTCAAGATTTAGGGGATGCCCTGTATACACCCATGGGATAACGTCAGCTGGAAAAGAAAATTGAGGATATGTATATAAAGAAAAAGAAGCAAGGTGCTCTGAGTGCTGCTGTTGTATGGCCACTTCTTACTGCTTTACAAGAGACAAAGGTAAACAATTAGCTACTGAAGTGAAAGTGCAATGATTAGAGGAATAATTAAAATTGGAATGGGATCTCCATTATCTGACAGATCTCTCTAAGAAACTAGATAAGTAAAAGATAGTGGTTCAGATGTAGAAATTATAAAATAACTTTTAAATCATGTTAAGTCAGTTGTGCAAAGGAAGTCTAAATCATGGATATAACATACCACATTAGCATGAGTGCTAAATATGGCACTTATCAATGAAACCATACTTGTAAGAAAATATTCTGCTAAAGAGTTAACTGAGATAAGCACAACACTCTGGTAGCAGCTCTGCAAATCACATGCTGCCTGAATGATGTGGTTGTGGGCTAGTGAGAACCGATAGAATTAAACTGCTGAAAAAGTAGAAAAACTTAGAAACATTAATGTTCTCTATATGTTTCCATGTTAATTCTAATTGGGCATGGAAAGCTAGCAGCCTTTGTAAGTCTCCAATTAAAACTGTATTACAAAACTGAAAGCCCATAACACTTGTGTAAACTGTAGAAAAGTTTAAATGAGATGTTACTTTGAGAATGTTTTAAGTCTTAGTAACATTTTATTTTCATCAGAATTCATATCATTTTGTTAAAAAGAACATTCAGTTCTCAATCAGTAGCTTACTCCTGAACTTAGAGTGTGTCTAAGTGTACTCCTAAAGAGTAGTAATCCAGGATATATGTGTTAAATATCTGTCTGACTAAACTGCTAAATTAGAGCTTAACTGCATTTACACTGCTCAAGTTTTTTAACCCGTGGCTTATTACTAATAAAAGTTTTTCCAAGAACCAGCTTGCATATTATAGGCTACATGGACTCCAAAGGAGACCTTAAAAGCAGTAAAAATCAGAGATATGAAATGATGGAGAGCTTGGAGACAGCCATACCAAAGGAGTAAGAATTATGTGTCATATTTATGAGATTTATGTTTCTGTTGGTGTGTCTTATCTTGTTCTGTGTTTGTCTGTTTGTTCAGTGTATATTTTGATATGTCTGGATGGTAATATTAAAGTAACAAATGAAAAATTTTAAAAGAGGTCTTTTCAAATCGCCGAAAAATTAAATAAGCACCTATATTGGTAAATTAGTATTGATACTAATTTAAAAATTAGCATTATATGCATTAAATCTTTAAGACGATGAATATTGAAAGATTTTGGCTAACAAAATTATTACAAAATTTTTAAATTGTTTTTCCTAAATTTATATGAATAGATTTTCATTCACAAAACAGAATGAGTATTATGAGACTAAATGGATTTAGAAAGAAATAAAAGGTTTGTGGAAGTGACTTCATAGTCAATGCTAAGTTTGTTTAAGGGAATGTCTTTTGTCCTAACAAAAGATTGCTGGTTTTCCTAAAATCAGTGTGGAAATATGTAAGACAAAGCTTGAATGAATATAGAAAGTTGTACAAGGTATTATAGAAGGTAGCATTAAGTAAGGGAATGTGTTTTGTAAAGGTGAATTTTGTCTTGATATGCAGTAACTACAGTCTAGGTGGTTATAGATAGTTATAAGAAGTTTGTGAAAACATTGTTTAAACTGAAATATTTAAATGGCTAGTTCCAGGAAGTCATTATTAAATAGAAACTGAATTGATGTTAATAACAAAATGTAATTTCTTAACAAGGAATTCAGTCAGAAGACACCTCAATCTGCACGTTAAAGTTGCGGTAGGGGTAAAATAATCCTGATTCATTGGGAACTTTAGGTTTTTATAAAATAATAGAGAAAATATTTTTTTCCTGTACTGCTGAAATAAAATAAATGTTAATTAATGTAATCATGGGAAAATTGTAAAAGTGAAATGTAAATAATAAAATAGTTATGTTCATTTGATATATTTTAAGTTGAACAAGACGTGTTTAGAATCTGTCACAAGGACAACCTCTCCACCTGGGAATCAAGATGCACATGCTTTAGCTCATCTGATTTGCCCCACCTCTGCTGATGAAGCAGCCCTGAGACTACATAAAGAGAGTGGCCAATGGGGGGTTCCTGCAGGGTGCTGCCTTTCAATACATTATCATGAATTAAACAAAGTAACACCACTGCTATATTCAGCAATCCCCCAAAATGCTAATTTATCACTAGAAATTAGCACCCAGTTATGTTACTGTCACTTTGTGTTAGAACTTGCTAAGGCTTTCTTTAGTAGCTCCTCAAGTCAGGCCATCCTTTCACTGATCTTCAAGTGGGAAGGCGAAAAAATGGATTTTAGAGTACTTTCCCAAGACTATATGCATGGCCCCACCATCTATCTTGGCCTGGTGGAAAAGGACCTGGAAACTTTGGCTATAAACCTATTTCATTATATTGATATTATGTTAACCAGTAATTCTTTCAGAATTAAATGAAGCATCAAAGACAATGGTATATTGTCTTAAGAGCCTGGGATGGGCAAACAATTGGAATAAACTGAAATGTCTCTGCTGCTCTGTCAATCTCTAAGTGTTGTTAAAATACCATGTTTAAACACACCACAAACTACAAAACAATTATTGGCCTTCCTGGAGTTGTTCGGCTACTTAAGACACGTCTTCCCTCATTTAGCTCAGATATTAAAACCATTGTATGTGGCAATTGCAGGGGATCCAGGCAACATAGTGTCAGTTTAAATGTGGACTCACCATCTCTCTCACAAAAAAAAGGCTGATTAGGTCAAGATCCTGCCCCAGTGAGCTGTTTGGGGACCCCACAGAGAATGAAACTTCAGGGCATCAATCTAGAGAAAGCTGGACAAAGACATAAATTGCTAGAGGCTGGAAACTTCAGGAAGACTATGCCCCAATCCCAAGGTAAAGCTGCTGTGACCCCTGAGCCATGAGTCCTGCTGGTCACCCAATTGGAGGGAGTGTACTCTAAAAGTGGGAGGTTACTGGGGAATGGTTGAGAGGGGTTTCCTTTTTAGGGGTTTGGTTACCTGGATCCCATTTGAGCTTTGAGGAACATACTAGCTGGCTTGAGGTGGCACTAAGAAAGGAGAGGCAAATCTGCTGAGGGAGCCTGATTTACTTAACAACCCTGGGACAGGGAAGTTTGCCTAAAGAGGGCAAATCCAGGCAATTGACTAGTCCCATGCAGAAAACTACCAAAATTTCAACCCCCCTAAGTAAAGAAGGCAGTAGGAAGCACTTAATAAGCTTCCAAGAGCCTATCTAGGGTCCCTTGCAAGGAGAAGGTGGTCTAGAAGAGGGTTGAGAGTCATTTCTTTGCACTGAGTTCAGTCACCAAGGTCCCATTTGAATTTCAAAAGGGAACTTATCCTGACAGAGAGAAGTGAGGGAGAATCTTCTAACATAAGCTATTGCATTCTGCTGCCCTGTGAGAAAAAGCAATAAGAATAAAAAGAGGGCAAGAACAGACTCCTAAATCAGCAGGAATTTATCCAACTGCAAAGAGTCAACCGGCTCAAGGGAAAGTAATGAGAGAGCTTTCTGAAGAGCTAACTTACCCAATGAGAAAGTTTAGCTCAGTGTAGGAGTTTCTTTCTTTAATATACAAGGTCCCTAGTTCAATTCCTGGCTCCTCTTACACTAGTAATCCACAAGGATATTAAACATCCAGCTGATATTTAAGGACAGGGAAAACATAGACATTATTTTTGTGTTTTCTTCTATCGGGTCTCTTATTTTTCCTTAAAAAGGTGACTTTCTATAAAAATTTAACTTACTTTACTTCCTAAAACCTACTTCAAAACCTGCAGAGGGAAGGCTGCAAGGTAATTGATTGATGAACACAGGCTGACTGAGAAGCTCCACAAGGGACTAACAGAAAGCTGTCCTTCCTTAGTTTTTGTTTGACTGCTTGCTTGTGTGTTTGTCTTTTGTTTTCTTGTTTTTCTTTCCTCTTTCTCCACACACCATTTTTTCTATTTAATTAGATGCTGCTGACTTGTTTCTTGTTTGCTGTTTCCTCTTCTTGATTTCCTCTTTTCTGTGTATACCGATTTTGTCTACCAATGCTATATCTTTTCCTTCCTTCATCCTTCAATCTTCTGCTTTCTGTTGTTCTTAGATTGTACCTCTCTTTATTTAGTGCTCAATTCTTTGGTTTTTATTTCTATATCATATATTCTGTTTTCTTTCTTTTATTAACTTTTGTTCTTTTGGTCCTTTCTTTTTTCTTCCCTTCTCTTCTCATCATTCTGGCCTTTTCATTCATTCTATATATTTTTCTCTATTTGGTTACCCATTTCATTGTAGGTACACCACTTTTTTATTCCTATTACTCTACACTGTGTACATGAGTTAAATATTCATTTTCCTAAGTCATACGTGGTTCCACTCCTAACTCTTACTATTATTATTACTATTATTCTTTTTCTTTTCTTACCTCTTTTGCTTTCTCTGGCCCTATTTTTTTTCCTTCAAAGGAACATAATAAACAGCAAGGAAATAGAAAAAGAAGATTAAAGTGTCAAAGATAAAACTAAACACACACACATAAAAACAGCATCTAAATAAAACCCTAGTGTTAAGAGAGAATCTAATCAACTGACTAAATCCAGCAAGATAAAAAGATGACCAGACATCAACAAAAAATTACAAACCATACCAAGAAACAGGAAGACATGGCCCAGTTAACGAACAAACCAAAAACCAGGAAGAGATACAGAAAATTGAACAATTAATCAAAGTTGTCCAATCAATTATCATGGACCAACTTAATGAAGTTAAGGAAGATACTGAGGATATTAAGATGACACTGGGAGAACATACTGAAGAAATTGGAAACATACGTAAAAAGATAATGGATATGATGGGGATGAATGGCACAATCCAAGAAATCAAACTGACACTAGCTCCACCTCATTGTTATAATTTCTTGCATTGCTAGAATCACCATATGTGAACAAGAGAATACCATATATAAATAACATTTTTGTAAGCAAATACACATATATGCATATATATTTATATATCATTTTGCAAATGTTTGTATGTATTGTGAGAATTTTGATTTTTATCCACAATAAAAATAAATTAAAAAAAAAAAAAAACTGACACTAGACACACATAAAAGCAGATTTTAACAGGCAGAGGAATGAATTAGCAATGTGGAAGTACATATGAAATCAAACAGATAGTGGAATAGATAGAGAAAAAGATAGAAAAAATCCAGCAGGGACTAAGGGATTTGAAAGATAACACAAACCACAGAAACATATGCATTTTAAGGATCCCAGAGGGAGAAGAGAAGGGAAAGCATGCAGAAGGACTGTTGGATGAAATAATGGCTCAAAACTTCCCAATCTTATTGAGGGACATGAATAAACATATCCAGGAAGTACAGTGCACCCCAAACAGTATAAATCCCAACAGGCCTACTCCAAGATTTATAATTGTCAAACTAGTCCAATGCTCAAGACAAAGAGAAAATACTGAAGGCAGCAAGAGAAAAGAGAAACAACACATACAAGAGAAACTCAATGAGATTAAGTGCTGATTTCTCATCTGAAACCATGGAGGAAAGAAGGCAGTAGTATGACATAGTTAAGGTACTAAAAGAAAAAAAAAAACTTCTGGCCAAGAATTTTCTATTAGGCAAAGCTGGCATGCAAAGGTGAGGGAGACTTCAAAATATTCACAGTTTAACAGAAATTAAAAGAGTAGTCCAATAAGAAACCTGCCCTTCTAGAAATACTAAAGAGAGTTCTTCAGGTTGAAAGTAAAAAAAAAAAAAACAGGAGAGAGAGAGAGTTGGAGGAGAGTGTAAGAACAACTAAAAAACAAAGAGAAAATAAGAACAATGTATGACATACTTAAATCCAAAGAAAATATGGCTAATGTAAGTAATTCATTGAGAGCAGTGGCAATGAATGTTAATGGATCCAAATCACCAATCAAGAGAAACAGATTGGCAGAATGGATAAGGAAATATGACCCATCTATATGCTGTCTACAAGAAACCCACCTTAGACCCAGGGACTCTAGAAGGCTGAAAGTGAATGGCTGGAAAGCCCTCTTACACACAAGCAATAAACAAAAAAAGGGCAAGAGTAGCTATACCAATATCAGACAAATATTGGTTTTTAAATGCAAAACTGTTGTAAGAGACAAAGAGAGACACTGTATATTAGTAAAAGGGGTAATCTTTCAAGAAGAATGAACAATCTCATAAACATTTATTCACCAAATCAGGGTGCCTCAAAATACATGAGGCAAACAATGGATAAACTAAGTGCAGAAATAGATGCCTCTATAATTATAGTGGGGAACTTTAATACATCATATCACCATTAGACAGAACATCTTAACAGAGAATAAATAAAGAAACAAAGAGTTTGAATAATACATTAGAGGGTCTGGACCTAATAGACATGTATAGAACACTATACACAAATACAGCAGAATATATATTCTTCTCGAGTGCTGTTTACTTTCCAAGATAAACCACATGCTAGGTGACAGAAAAATTCTCAATGAACTCAGAAAGTTTGAAATGATACAAAGTAATTTCTTTGTCCACAATAGAATGAAGCTGGAAATCAGTAAGGGCCAGAGAACCAGAATAGGCACAAATATATGGAAGTTAAACAACACACTCTTAGACAAACAGTGGGTAAAGGAGAAAATATCAAAGGAAATCAGTAACTACCTTGACGTTAATGAAAATAACAACACAATGTATCAAAACCTATGGGATGCAGTAAAAGCTGCACTGAGAGGGAAATTCATAGCCATAAATGCATTTATCAGAAAAGAAGAGCTAAAATTGAAGACCTAACTGCACACCTGGATGGATGAGAAAAAGAACAAACTAACACCAAAGAAATAGAAATAAGGAAATAAAAAAGATTAGAGCAGAACTAAGTCAAATAGAAAATAAGAAAGCACTAGGGAAAAAAAAAAAGCTGGTTCTTTGAGTAGATCAATGAAATTGATATAGAGCTTTAAACTTTAACTTCTCAGATATGAGGGTTTTCCCCACACTAACCCACTCACCTCAGCTCTAATGACTTTATAATCCCATATTCCCTGAGAGGCAGTGTGTTACCTCCCTGTTGGTCAACACTGGGTCCTGTAAGTATTAAAGGTATGTATACTCCTCCTGGACTCCCATGTGGTTTCTTTGGAATATCAAAATATTCATTCAACCTCCCTGGGCATATTCTCATTCATTACACATCCTTTAGGCACATTCATGCTGAGGAAGTCCTTGTTCCTAAGGCTAAATTTCTGCTAAGATTTCCTTCTATCCTGAAGCCATCAAGAAATTCTAAAAGAAAGATGTATAGATTGTACTTAGGCAGGTCAACAGTTGGAGATAAAAATTAGGAAAGAAAGTTGAAGATGTTCTCTTTTCTCCAACCTCTCTTTCCTTTTCAGCTGCTGTGTGTCATATCTGCATGAGGAGAAAGCCTTGCCTTTGTAGAAGAGCAAAAGCTCCTAAACAATTCAAAGCTGGTCTGAGTCAACACTTCCTCTCTCATCACATCCAGTTTATAAGTCACATCATAGAAACATTGTCTGAGACGACAGGATGAACTTGGCTAAAGCTGGTAATTCTAACCATCTGGGAACTGAATGTTCAGAGTATCTTTAACTCCTCCTTGTGACTGAGCAACACACGTTTATATATTTACTTGTAATGATACATGAAAGTGTTAATAAGGACAGACTCTGGAGATTCCTGAGCTTGGAATTATTATTTTTTCTAAATTGTCAACCCATTGAATTTTATTCTAAGGAAACAAAAGAGTGATCTTCAATCTTAGTTCAGGGTTTTTACAGAAAAGACCTAAAAGTGCTGATATCAGAGAGCTGACAATCCTGGGAACTTTGATTTGTTGCTAGGTTCATGGTACCTTTATTCCCTAAATATTCTGGTTTAACATAATTTGCTACATCCTGGTCTTTAAATCAAGTCAGAGCAAAGTTCAAGAGACATTCATAATATACGTTATCTGGTCACCGAGAAATCAAGACTGACAAATGTGCAGTGAGAACCCCTGGAAAAAGATGTCCTTCAATGGTTAAGTTTCTGCTCACCAATTTCTTTTGAAGCCTGAAGTTTTGGATCTCAGAATAAGAAATTCTCATCTTTCCTGGAATGATTGTGGCCTTTGTTCACAGGATGATGTGAGTACATAAAGCAAAAATGAACTTATTCCACAAATGAAGATTTACTTTGTAAATCTACCTTGGCAATATTTTCAAGTCATGACTTAGGGTAAAAGAGCACTAAATGCTAAGGTAAAAAAAAAAATAGTTGAACTTGTATAACATTAGTGCTCAATGGAACAATGGTTGCTAACTGCAAAGGGTTCTCTACAAAGAAGATTTTGTGATTCTGAAGATTTGTGCCTTGAAGATTGTGTGATTCTGATGTTGGCTTTGTCTCAGATTAAAAAGGGGCTTAGATATTTTGGGCCAGATGGAAGGAACTGTTTTGCTTGCAGTTGTAGATACTCTCTGTTTTTTGGGATGGGTGTTGCCCATCATCATCGGTTTGTTACTTGTCCTTGGTGAGTCTGATTATATGGAGAGTAGGTACTGGCCACAACTCTTCTGAGATTCAGGGCTCAACCAGCATATGAACAGAATGAAGATTTAAGTCTTGATTCATCTATTTAATGGATATAGTGCTAATTATAGGCTCACATAAAAGAGTAAGAGAATCATGTGTAGGGTTATTTTAATGAGCCTAACTCTATTACATTGGGGAAACAGGTTGTCATATATTTCAGGCTAAGGCCCACCGACAGGGATTGTGTGCATTGCCTATAGTGTCCAGATGCTCTAGAGCTCTCAGGAGAACCCCTATTACAGGCTTTGTTCACATTGACATATAATGAGATCTTCCTGAACCATGCATATATGTAACCTCTGGAATGACCTTCTGACTCATTTTGAAATCGTTTAGCAGTGAAAATGCTTTTGCAGTTGTTGTTTTCCCCACTTAAACGAGTTGTTTTTCCAAATGCATTGTTGGTTGATGCTTGATAGGAATACCATCAGTTCCAGGCAGGCTCATTCCTGGGAGTCACATCCCACACCATGGGGTAGGTCGTACAATGTTTTCTGAGTTTGGTTTAGAGAGAGGCTACATTTGATTAAAAAGGAGGTTTTCAGGAGTTAACTCTGAGGCAATAGAGATTATTAAACTAAGTTTAATTTTACAAGAATAAGACTTATAATTACATGCATTAATATTGAGGGCTTGATATATGGGCCTGTTTTCTGCTATTAAGCACTGCCTATGTATTTGAGAGATCCTTGCTCCTCTATTTGAGAATGTAGCAGGACTCCCCATGATGAAAGTTTAATATTTTCTTGTTTATTGTGTGGTTCTCCACCCACTGAGATAACATCCTATGACAAGGTGAACACAGTCATATTCCATAGAAGCATGCCCCACGTCCACCCTTTCCCACACATCATCCCACAGTAACAATCTGTACCAGTGACCCTCCCCTGCCATATTTGCAAAAGCAACATTCTGTTAATAGAATTTTCAACCAAAGCCCCCACCTTCTCTGAATTCACCTGTTTCTTCATCCAGCTCTCTCCCCAATTCCATGAATAGTACAACCCAACACCTAACCTTGCTCACTCTCAAACTACAGCCCCATCAACCACACTCACATCCTTGTACTACTATCACCTCTTTAGTACCATCACCCCGTCCATGCCAAACCTTATTTTAGTTTCCACCAAGATTGAGCATCTACTCACCACTCTCGCATTCTGTCTCTTGGTAACCTATCTTCCAAACTCTATCTCTTAGAATCTGCTCAATATGCTTAAATCATGTCAGTAATGTCTTGAAATATGTGTCCTTTCATGACTAGCTTACTTCACTCAATATAAGGTCTTCAAGATTCATCCACTATGTCTTATGGGTCAAATCTTTTTTTCTTCAGTGGAATAATATTTCATTGTATGTATATATCCCATATTGCTTCTACATTCTTCTGTTTATGAACACTTGGTTTGCTTCCAACATTTGGCATTATTATATAATGCCACTATGATCATTTATGTGCATATATCTGTTTGTATCCCTGCATTCAATTCTTCTGGGTATACACCTAGTAGTGGAATTGCTTGATCATATGGCAATATTATATTTAGCTTCCTGAGGAAGTGCCAAATGATCCACATTGGCTGCACAATTCTACATTCACAACACAAGTGAATGAGTGTTTCCATCCCTCCACATCTTCTCCAACAGTTGTAGTTTTCTGTCTTTTAAAAAAAATAAAGGACATGCTAATAGGAGTAAGATGATATCCCATCATAGATGTTATTTGCATTTCCCTAATAGAAAGTGATGTTGAGTAACTTCCATATGTTTTTCATCCATTTGTATTTTCTCTCTGGAAAAGTGTCTATTCAAGTGTCTTCCCCATATTTTAAATGGGTTGTTATTTATTTTTGAGATGTAGGATTTAATATATGCCTGATATTAGACCCTTAAGAGATCTGTGGTTTCTGAATATTTTTCCCATTAAGTAGGTTGTCTTTTTACTTTCTTGACAAACTCCTTTGAAGTACAAAAGTTTTTTCTTTTTTTAATTTTGAGGATATCCCGTTTATTTTCTTTTGTTGCTCATGCTTTGCATGTAAATTTTATGAAACAATTTCCTACTACAAGTTTGTGAGATGATTCTTTTAGGATCTTTATGGTCTTGCCTCTTGTATTGTTGATCTTCATTGAGTTAATTTTTATCTAAGACATAAGATGGCAATCCTTTTTAATTCTTTGGGATATGGATATACATTTATCCCAACACCATTTGTTTAAAAGGCTATTCTGTTCCAGGTGAGTGGGCTTGATGGCCTTGTTGAATTTCAGTTGGCTGTATATGTGTGGGACAATATCAGAACTCTTAAATCTGTTCCATTGGTCAGTGTATCTATCCTTGTGTTATTACCATGCAGTTTTGACTACTGTACCTTTATAGTACGCTTTATAGTCATGTAGCATGATTCCTTCAATTTTGTTTTTCTTTGAAAAAATGTTTTTGGCTATTTGTGGCCCATTACCTTCTAAATAAATTTCATATTTGGCTTTTTCTGCTCAGTAAAAAGTGGGAATGCATTAAATCTGTAAGTCAATTTGTGTAAGGTAGACATGTTAATGATATTTAGTCTTCCAATCCAAGAAAATGGTATATTCGTCCATTTATTTAGGTCTTCTTTGCTTTCTTTATCAATGTTGTATAGTTTTCTTTGTTCAAGTTCTTTACATCTTTAGTTAATTTTATTCCTTGATATTAAATTCTTTTAATTGCTATTGTAAATGAATATTTTTCTTGATTTACTCCTTAGATTGCTCATTATTAGTGTACAGAAGTGTTATTGATTTTTACATGTTGATTTTGTATTCCTGCCACTTTACTGAACTCGTTTATAAGCTTTAGAAATTTTGTTACAGTTTTTTGGGCTATATACATGTAAGATCATGTCATCTGCAAATAGGGAAAGTTGTCCTTCTCCTTTTCAAATTGAGATTCCTTTTATTTTATTTTTTGCCGAAGTGCCCTAGCAAGTATTTCTAATACAATTTTAAATAAGAGCAGTGAGAGTGGGCATTCCGGTCATGTTCCAGATCTTACAGGGAAAGCCTTTAGCCTTTCAACATTGAGTATAATATTAGCTTTGGATTTTTCATATATTCTTTATCATGTTGAGGAAATTTCCTCCTATTCCTATCTTTTGGAGTATTATATCAAGCAAGGATGCTGTATTTTGTCAGGTGCTTTCTCTGCATCTAGATGATCATGTTTTTTTGATCAATCCTTTAATGAGGTAAATTACATTGATTGAGATTTTCTTATATTGAATAATCCTTGCATACCTGGGATAAAATTCAGTTAATCATGGTGTATAATTCATTTGAGGTGTTGTTGAATATGATTACCAATCAATTCATTGAGAATTTTAGTATTTAGGTTCATTAGAGAGGTTGGTCTGTAGTTTGCTTTTCTTGTTGTGTCTTTGGTATTAGGGTGATATTCACATCATAGAATGAGTTAAGTAATTTTCCTTCCACTTATATTTTCAGAAGAGGTTAAGCAGGATGGGTATTAGTTGTTTCTAGGATGATTGGTAGAATTCATCTGTGAATCCATCTGCCCCAGAGCTCTTTTTTTTTGGGAGGGGTGGGGGTTGGCGGAGAATTTTGATGACTAATCTCACTACTTTTGTGTGACATAATTAAGGTGCTAAAAGTAAAATGTTGCCAGCCAAGAAATCTGTACCTAGTAAAGCTGGCAATTAAAAATTGATGACAACTTCAAAATATTCACAGACAGACAGAAATTGAGAGTTTGTCAACAAAAATCTTGTCCTTCAAGAAACACTAAATGGAGGGATGCAGGTTGAAAGGGGAAAAAAACAGGAAAGAGGGTTTGAAGAGTGTGTAGAAATGAAAATAATTTGTAAGAATAACTGAAAGGATAAAAAGAGAATTAAAAAGAAAATATGACATATATAGATATAATGAAAAATCGTTAGGGTAAATACTTCCATGGCACTAGTAATATTGAATGTTAATGGATTAAATTTTCCAATTAAAAGACACAGATGGGCAGAATGGATAGAAAATATGACCCCTCAATAGGCTGTATACAAGAAATTCACCTTAGACAAAGGAACACAAGGTGGTTTCAAGTGAAAAGTTGGAAAATGTGCGTATACACAAGTAATATCCAAAAATATACAGGAGTAGATATACTAATAATGGAGGAAAGAAACTTTAAATGCAAAATTTGTGTAAGAGACAAAGAAGGGTACTATATATTACTAAAAGTGATACTCTAGCAAGAGGAAAAAACAATCTTAAGCATTTATGTATCTAAACATGGTACCTCAAAATACATGAAGCAAGCACTGGAAAAATTGGAGAAACAGATGCCTCTACAATTATAGTGGGGGACTTTAATACATGATTATCACCATTAGACAGAACATCTTAAAAAAGAATCAATAAAGAAACAAAACTGTGAATAATGCATTAGAAGATTTGAACCTAATAGACCTATACAGAACATTACACACAAATACAGCAGATTATATATTCTTCTCGGGGCACATGGCTTATTTTCCAGGATAGACCATATACTATGCCATAGAACAACTCTCAATGAATTCAGAAGGATTGAAATTATATAAAGTAATTTCTCTGACCACAAGGGAATTAAACTGTAAATCAGTAAGGGGCAAAGAAGAAAATTAGGCACAAAGATATTGTAGTTAAACAACGCACTCATAGACGAACAGTGGGCCAAGGATTAAATCACAAAACAAATCAGTAACTACCATGAAATGAATGAAAATGACAACACAAGATATCAAAATCTAAGGGATGTAGCAAAAGCTGTACTAAGAGGGATATTCATAGTAATAAATGCCTATATTTAAAAAAAAGGAAGAACTAAAATCAAAGGCCTAACTGCACACTTGGAGGATTTAGAAAAAGAACAACAAACTACCCCCAAAGGAAGTAGAAAGAAGGAAATAACAAAAATTAGGGCTGAGCTAAATGAAAATGAAAATAAGAAAGCATTAGAAAAAATAAAACCAAAAGCTGCTTCCTCAAGAAGTTTATTAAAATTGACAAAGCCTTACCCAGAAAAACAGAGAAAAAAGTAAGAAGATGTAAACATATAAAATAAGAAATGAGAAGGGGATATCACCACTGACCCCACATAAATAATGTATATAAGAAGATATTTGAATAATTGAATGTCAACAGGATAGGTAACAGAGGGGATGGACAAATTCCTACAAACACATAAACAGCCTACATTGATGAAAGAAGAAATTGATGAGCTCAACAGACCAATCACAAGTAATGAGATATAATTAGTCATCAAAAACCTCCCAACTAATAAGAGCCTAGGGCCAGATGGTATCAGAAGTAATTCTACCAAATATTCTGGAAAGAACTAAAACATATCCTGCTGGAACTCTTCCAAAAAATAGAAGTGGAGGGAACATTGCCTAACTCATTCTATGATGACATCATCACCCTAATATCAAAGCCAAGCAAGGACTCCACAAGAAAGGAAAACTATAGACCTCTCTCTCTATAGAACCTATGTGCTAAAATCTTCAAGAAATTACTTCTAATTGTATTTGAAAGCACATTAAATGAATTATACACCATGACCAAGTGGGTTTCATACCTGCTATGCAAGGGTGGTTCAAAATAAGAAACTCAATCAATGTAATACACAACATAAACAGTTTGGAAGAAAAAAATCACTTGATATTCTCTATAGATTACAGAAAAAGTATTCGACAAAACACAGCACCCTTTCCTGATAAAAACACTGCAAAAGATAGGAATAGAAGGAAATTTCCTCAACATGAAAAAAGATATATATGAAATCCCACAGCTAACATCATATTCAATGGTGAAATTCTAAAAGGTTTCCCTCTATGATCAGGACAAAGACAAAGAGACCCACTTTCACTGCTCTTATTTAACATTGTGTTAGAAATACTTTCTTGCACACTTAGGTATGAGAAAGATATAAAAGGCCTCCAAATTGGACAGGAAGAAGCAAAAATTTCACTATTTGCAGATGACATGATACTATACATAGAAAGCCCTCAGAAATCTACAGAAAAGATTCTAGAGCCTCTAAATGAGTTCAATAAAGTGCCAGGTTAGAAGATCAATGTGCATAAATCAGTAGCATTTCTGGACACCAATAATGAGCAATCTGAGGAGAAAATCAAGAAAAAAATCCCATATTCAATAGCAACTAAAAGAATCAAATGCATAGGAATAAATTTAACTAAACATGTAAATGTCTTATAAGCAGAAACCTAGACAACACTGTTAAAGGAAAGCAAAGAAGACTTAAATAAATTGAGGAATATTCCCTATTCATGGATAGAAAAACTAAACATCATTAAGTTGTCTATCCCACACTTATTGCAATCCCAATAAAAATTACCGCAGCATTAATTTTACTGAATTGGGAAAGCTAAATATGAAATTTATTTGGAAGGACAAGGGACCCCAAACTGCCAAAAATATATTGAAAAGGAAAAATGAGGTTAGAGGAAGCACACTACCTGTCTTTAAAACATATTACAAAGCTACAGTGGTCAAAACTGCATGGTATTGGCACAAGGATAGACATATTGAGCAATGAAACTGAATTTAGAGTTCTGAAATAGATCACCTCATATACAGTCACCTGATATTTGACAAGACCCACAAGCTCAATCAACTGTGTGAGGATGGCCTTTTCAACAAATGTTGCTTGGAGAACTGGATATCCATACCTGAAAGAATGAGAGAGGAATACCACCTCACACCTTATACAAAAGTTAACTCAAAATGCATCAAAGATATAAGTATTAATATATATAATATTAATATAAGATATTAATATTAAGAGCCAAGACCAGAAAGCTCCTAGAAGATAACATAGGGAAGCATCTACAGAATTTTGTTTTAGGAAATGGTTTCATGAACTTTACACCCAAAGCATGAGCAACAAAAGAAAAAATAAATAAATGGGACTTCCTCAAAATAAAAAACGTTTGCACCTCAAAGGTGTTTGTTAAGAAAGTGAAAAGGCAGCCTTCTAAATGGCAGAAAATATTTGGTAACTGTATATCTGATAGGGGCCTAATACCTAATACCCAGCATATATTAAGGAATCTACACCATGAAAATAAAAAGACAAACAACGCAGCAGTTGGTGATCAACTAGAGCTATCTAGAGCACTTGTTTGGGCGCTCCAGAAGACCAGAAATGCATCCTACAACATCCTTGAAAGAATGGAAGGAGGAGACTGCCCATCTGCAGAGAAGATTCATAAGTAGAGCTCTCCACACCACAGAGGCCTGTACCTATCCACCACTGCAGACACAAGCCACCTTGGGAGCTGTTCCGGGGCTGGAATTGGAAGCTCCAATTCCCAAAAATGGGGGAGGAAGAGACGGTTAGGCACCAAATTCAGCTACTGGTTAGTAAATTTGGCAAACTAAAGTATAATCCTAAGAGAAGCTAATTTTTGCCCCAGTCAATCATGGCCTCTAATGATCCCCTCCCTACCAGCTCTGTCCACTCTCTCCTTGTACCTTCCCCCAATACTTGCCTCAGTTCACCCCAGAGCAGCATGGTTTGTCTCCTTAGCCACCAGTTTCTCATTGCCCTCTCCTTCCCAGGCAGGCTCACTCCAGTATCTCTTCCCTTCATAGAAATCCTCATCCTCACCTCGACCTCATATCCATCCCGTAAGCATCCCTAAACTTCTGCCTTTCACTCAACATCCCTGCTTCCATGCTCCTGCCCCAGGATCCTGCTCCTCCCATCTCAGTTCATCTCCTGTGTGTTCCTTCCTCCTCTATGGCCTTGACTCCACCTCTGGGCACACATTCACTTCACCGCAGTCAGCTCCTCTCCTCCTCTATTAATTGCCATGTCCTCCCAGGCCTCTATCCTTTATGTTCTTGCATCACTTAGTTCATCTATTCCTCTGCCACTGACCTTTTCCAACTCTACCATGGGCTTCTGCAGAACCCACTCTACCACAAAGATGCAGAGAAGTCACTATCCTCACTGGGACTCTCTTCTCCTGTCTATTTCCTCTTCCCCAGGTTGGCCCCAGGTACCCATGCCCCAGGTCACACCAGTTCTCCCCTCTCATAGGTTCATCTCACTTAGGAATACTTTGATATTTCACATTCCTTGATAGCTGTGGCCTGTTTCCCACTACATGACTCAATGCTGTTGCTCCCTCAGTTTACCCCCTATCTTTATTCTTCCCCTCTAGTCCACATTCACACTACCCAGCTCTCACCTTAGGAACCCTTCAATCTGTGTCAAATTACACCATGATCTGCAGGGATCCCATCGTATTTTCTTATGCCTCGTCTTTCAGGTGATGTCACTGCCCTTTTCCAACCCCCTGTCAGTTATCCATCCTGAACCCAGTACACCCTCCCCCACCTATGTGGCTTTTAGTCCCTCCCAGTCTCCAGTCACCAGGGTAGCCTCACTCAGGCCACACTCAGGCCTTCTTCTCATTGCCTCCCTTTTCCTCCAAATCATGAAAACATTCTGGATATAGTAAAATATTCAAATACTCCCTCCAATTGAAGTCAAGCTCCTAAGGGAGTGGGAGTGTCACAACTTTGGCTAAGATGGATTTAGGTAGAGTTTAATCTCTAAAATGGGATTTAGCCTTGTTCCCCCTTAATGGCCTGGTATTGGCATGGTAATTGTAAACAAAACATTTTACTTTGAAATAATTATAGAATTTATAGATTTATAGATCTTATTTAAAAATTTAAATAACAGTATAAAGAACTTCTGATCCTCACATGCAGATTCCACAATGATCATAGTTTCACCACATTTTCCTCTTAACACAAAATACTCTAGTGTATGTTTCCTAAAAACAAAAATACTCCCCTAGGTAACCACACAAACCCAAATCAGGAAAGAACATCATTTCCAAATTATGATCCAATCCACGAATCCTCCTCAAATCTTACCAACTTTCTTTACAGTGGGAAAATACTTCTTTGTCCATTTCAGTATATGCTCCTCCAAATTGTAACTACTCTTGAAACATTCACTCATATCCTTGACAGGTTTAGCAAGCACCAATGATTCCAACCTGGGTCTGCCTCCTGCATTCTTCTGAGCATACTCAGGCCTTTATTCCAGCAGGAAGACTCCAGTCTGATGTCTTTTCCACAGTGCAGCCCATCAGGAGGGATACAAAATCCACTCACACCAATGCTGGTGATGTCTACAAGATAACTGGTTGAAATTTCCCCAGGTTTCTCAACACATTCACATATAAATTGTTTTTCCATTGTAATGAAATTGAGTTTTATGGGGATATATCTAAGAATATCAATATCATGTTCCCCATGCAACTTTATAAAACACTAAAAAATCTCAATAATCAAAGTTTGCTATTTTCTCTAAAAACACATGCCTTGCCTTTAGGAAACATGAAATTTCATAAGTATTTTATGAGTTAGAAGTTACATGAAATGAATAGTCTATTAAATTTGTCATGAAATATTAAATCTCTCATTTTCTAATTTTGCCATTATTCTCCTTAATCATTTACAAGTGACTCCTTGTCTACTGGGGAACTATAAAGTGTTTATGCAATAAAACATAGTTTTTGCAATTAAAAATAGTTTATGTAATTATTCTAATTAACATAGAAAATATTTCATTTTGTATTTATGTACACCATGAAGTCATGCTAAATATCTTTCAGTTTTTCTTGCATGGATATTTCAGGGGTTGCTTTCATTTGTTGCATTTTCCTTACAAAAGCAATCCTAAAGTATCCATTGATTTAATTTACAGAATATGAAAATCCATAAAATTACATGCCATTATGCCACAGAAAAGGAATATTAAAGTCTTAGAAAAAGATTTAACTGTAAGCTAGGGAATAAGGAGATTGTAATACAGTGTCAATAATCTATTGCTGAGAATCAGATCTTTGGCAAGGGTGGGTGGTAATTTGCCTAGATTTGTGTTGCTCTTTTTCCTGGACCTCACTTCCTAGCTCCAGGAATGCTCAAGATCAAGATCTTCTTCAGGAAAATCAGCACTTAGTAATGGATCCAGGAGTCAGATATCATCTTGAATCCTGTCATGGTTAGGACAGAGTTAGACCCATCTGATATGGGGAAGTCTCTTTAGGTCCAGGTGCATCAGGTATTGTCTAGGCAGACACAAATCTATAGCATAATGTAGGCTGAAAGTACATCAACTGATGATGTTCCTATAAACTTGCTTTAATAATCTCCAAAGCATTAAAAATTCAAGATGACCCATGAAGGAATACAGACACCTGGCCAGGCAAAATGATACATTATAGCAATTCACAATATGTCTTTGGCTATTGAGGACCTTTATCTGGGGCTCATTATTCCCACAAAGAACAACTGTGAAATTTGTCTTCAATATTTAATTGAATAAGAGACTAATTGGAATTTTAGTCTAGAATTGATATTAATCTTCTAAATAGAGAAACAGTAGAAACAGTTTACCACCCAGAGAATATCTACCACATGATAAAAACTAGAATCTGGGCAAATTTCTTCTCTTTGCTATAGGTAACACAAATTTTCTCATAAACCTGTGAATGGGCTGTGGATACTTTAATAAGGAGGGACAAGGAGTAGTGGATAAGAAGAGATTCATCATTTTCTGAGTTGGTCACACTAGAACCAGTTTTGGAGCCATTTTTTGTGTCTTTCATACACTTGTATATTTAAACTTCAGGAAGCTCCACATCTCATCCAAGTCATAGAGGAAATTTTCAGAGTTTGTTTGAGGCCCTCCTTTTTCATTTGGGATGTTTTATCTGTGTTTCACTGCAGTAGGAGGTATTGGAGTTTGCCAGGGAGAGGAAAACCTGGTTCCCACCATCATCTTAGGTCACAAGGATAGGTAATAGGGAGGTTCTCAGATCCATAGTGACAAATATACTATACCACAAGGATGCAGGCTTTTCTCTCAGAGACCATGATTGTTCTTTAAGTATTATTAACTTTTCATAATGTACAATGGTGTGCATGGGATGGAGAGTTGAAGCAGTTGGTTCTTCAGTGTGCCCTTGCCCCCCATTCTACCACAGCCTCTGGAACAATGAAAAGAGGACATGCACATCTCTCAACTGGGTGATCTTAGCATTGCTGCTATTTAGTCAGCTTGGACTCTCTGCTGTTCAGTAAACCACATTTTGCAGACATGATTCAAATCATGATGATGTGCAGCAATAGCACAAAGGATGGTTTTACTTCCCATGTTGAAGAACACAATCAGAGACCTCCACAATAAATACACTGAGACTCTGAATGACGGAACCAATTGTTAGTTCATAGTGATAGCGATAGACACTGAGAGAGTGTGTTTGTATTATTTTTATTCCATGAACAACTGCTTTTAAAATTATAAGAATTCTACTTTGGCATTTACTTTATAATAACAATGTAAATATTTCATGCCATGTCCTTCTGTCTTCTGTTATTGGTGTTGGTAGCCAGCTCTTCATTTATTTCCCCTTTATTGGTTATATTCTTATTTTCTACCTGTACTAAAGATTCTTTTTTCAAGTTATGCAATTATATGCTTAGATGTGCATTTACTTTGATTTTTCCTTCTGGGTTTAGTTGGGTTTCTTGAGCCTAAAAATTGATGTCTAGTTATAGAATTCCCATTGTTATATGTTCTGAACCTCAGGTAAGGACTGGTCGGGAAAGTGGGGCCAGAGATAAAAGCCTGGGACCCAGGTTCTGATACAGACAGAAGATTATGGGCACAGAGAGGTAATTCCCTCATTCCTGCTCCTTCTGTTAGTCACTCCTTCCTTGGTATTCAATGTTAACCCTGTTTAGGAGGCCTTTCTTATCATACCTTCCCTGGGTCTCAGGCACAGACTCAGGCCTCCTGCTTCCAATCCACATCCACTTTATCTACTCTTGGGGGAACTAAAGAAAGACATGCCAAGCTGAACCCTGTTGTGAACAAAAAGGAAATGTCAAAATTCACATGCTCATAGCAATGACAACAGAGAACATCACCAGAATAAGCAACATCAAGCTTAGTGACTCTAATAGTATGGGAATCCCAGAAAGCCTGAGGACCTTGGGCTGACAAGAGTAGAAGTGAGGTTGTGGGAGTGTGTACCAAGCAGTTATCTGTATGCAAACCACCAGAGTAAATAGAGAAATCCTCCGAAGGTGAATATGTTAAAAATGATGTGAAGCTCTTCAATCCCCAAAGAGAATAGTAGGGTCAGATGGAAAGAAGCTGATGAACAACTGAGGAAGCTGGAATGTGACATGTGTTCACTGGAATTGGCATAAGCCTGAGAGGAAATATGCCTTGTTTTAGAACAAAATATAAAGATATCATAAAAGCCATCATCAGAGGTTCTGAACCAGCAAAAGGAGAACAAGGAGAAATGCAAGGTCAGCCTTAATTGGTGCATTTCTTCTCCATCAAAGTAGATAAAGGAACATGTGAGTCCACACCAGTGGTTCTTCATGGGGTAGACCAGCAGAGAGTCTGTCTTCTCTTGTGGTATTAACAGTCACCCTAACCAGGCACACTCAGAGAGCAGTGTTTCCTTCACATGGTCATATCCATGCTCTGTGTGCTCTGTAGCTTCTTCCAAACTGTGCATGGAAAGCCTAACACAACTGTGTATATAGCTGGGGACAGATTGGGGAGAGAACACTGGGGACAGGGAGTTTCCATACATTCTTAAAAGGAATCTGGAATCCTGGGGAATGTTCCAATACTGTATTAGTCATGCTTTTAACAAATTTCTTTCCTTTTTTGTCCTGTGTTTCCGACAGATCCAGTTCCCTGAACCATCATATCTCTTTGCTTAGGGATTTCCACAAAATATAAATGCAAGACGGGATTCAAAATGATTTTGTTTTCTTTCATGTTATCATGAAAATTAAAAAATAAATGGGAAGCTCAAAGAATTTTTCAGTTGACACTTATAGTCCACAGTATAGTTTCTAGCAATGACATTTGGATATACTTGTTTTACCACAATGTATCCCATTCATAAATTGAGCCAACTTATTTTTTATTTATTTCATACAAAGTTGCAGACATTAGCAAACATTTTCCTTAATAAGTCAGAATGAATATCTTTAGTATTCAATATTTTTACTTCGTTTTACTTAACATTTACATACAATGAAATACACATATCTTAAATGATGAGTTTTAACAAACATATACATATATACCCTTGCATCTAAACTCTTAACAAGTTATAGACCATGAACTTTCACTCCATAAATTACTCTCAACTAGTCATTCTGACTATATATAGCACTAGTTAGTTCTTTTCAATTATATGAATTACCACTGATTGCTTATGTTGGGGGAAAACTGGACTGTTTCCAGATTGGGGTTATTGTGAATAAACATGCTATGAACATACTTGTGGAAATCATTTCCTAGGATTCTTAGAGTGTTTGGAGATAAATTATGAGTTGAGGATCTAAAGACCAGATGAAGAAACTTTCCTATGGTCATACAAGTTCCAGCAGACTCAGGAAGTTCTCTGAAATTAATGATTTGTGTTCTGTTTTGTCCTACTGCTGTCCAGGACCTAAATGGTGCCAGGGGTTTTAAATTTTGTTATCCTATCTCTGCCAGTTCCCTATATACTTTTTTAAAAAGTATATTTTTATTGATATATTCACATATGAACATACATAGACAATAAGTATACAGTAAAAATTGTGACCTTACAAAGTAAATATGCGTTACATCACATAGAGGTCCCATACATCACACCTCCCATACACAACACCTTGCATTGTTGTGATACATTTGTTACAAACTGTGCAGAGCATTATCAACATATTACTACTAACTATAATCCCAAGCTTACATTTGGTGAATTTTTCCCCCAAACCACCCTATTTTAAAAAATACATATTTTTATTACCGAGGTTGTGAACTTATGAAACAATCAGGCACATGTGTAGAATTCCCATACAACATTCGTTCACACACCCCATATGCTTTTTACAATGCACAGATCAGAGCTCAAACTCCTGAGGGATAGAGAAAGCAGACTAGATTTCCTATTTCACCTTTAGGATTATGAGAGGGACTAGATAAATTTTCTAACTTGCTTTGTGAACAATGATACATCCTTTCCTGTCTGAGGCACAGTTTCTTTATGTGTAAACAAAAAGAGTAACTCCATTGTCAGGGGCTCTAATGGGCCTGCCAGTTCTGGAGAGGAACTACACTCAGAGAATCAAGGTTAAGTGAAGCTATGATGTCCTTTCTCCCTTCTGCTCTCCCCAGTCACCACAATCACCCCCTTGTGCTATCTCCAGATAGGATCCTACATACTCTTTCCCACCAGTGCCCACACCAAAGAGCACATTCTGGTCAGGGAGGGGCTCAGTGCCTTTGCAGGAGCTCACTTATTCTATGGCCTCCTGGAGATTCTCCTCTGATGTCCTGCTCCACATTACCAGCTATTTGGCAGAAATGGCTCCTGGAGAACACTCAGTGCTGGGCTCCTACTCTGGTGCTATCCTTTGGCATTCAGGGAGATTAAGCAGTTGTGTCTGTGTGTAAAAGTTTCCGTGTGCTTATATGCATTTGTGCACACATAGACATATATTTTTTCCTAATAACTATAATTTATGAAGCATCCACACTGTTCAAGCCATTATCATGAGCCTTTTTTTAAATAATAGTTTTTAAAAGATATGTAGATTACATAAATGTTACACAAAAACTATAGGGATTCCCATATGCACCACTCCCCACACCTCCCACACTTTCCCACATAAACAACCTTCATTAGAGAGGCACATTCAATGCAATTGATGAACACATCCTGGGGCTTTACCAGTAAGCATTGACCATAGTTCACATTGTAGACTACACTCTCTCCCACACAGTTCTGCATGTTATGTAATGATATAAAATGGGCCTATATCTGCCATTGCAGTGTCATTCAGGATGATTCCCAAATCCTGAAAAAGATCCCAGATTACAACTGTTTTTCCCTCTTCCTGCCCCATGAGCCTCCAGTGGAAACTGGCTCCACATCAAAGTTGTAATTTCTTCCAATACTTGAATCACAATACGTCTATAGTAGAATACCAGTAAGAATATATATAAAAGATATATAAAATTGTTCAAATGATCAAGGGGTGGGGCATGGTCACAGTGGGTGGAGAATCATTCAATAAATGAGAGAATACTGAATTCCCAGCCTGGGGAGCTCTGCCACATTCACCAAGGGAGCAGCAACAGTCCCCCAAGTGCAGGGGCAGTGTCTGGCAAAGGAGGATGGTCCACTGATGGGTTCTTGTTATTGATTACTAGCCTTACAAGTCTTTGCTCTTGTAATTGAAACTTAGCCTACTGTTATGGTGTGCCTACGGGTTGCCACCTGAGAGCCTCCTTGCTGCTCAAATGTGGCCTCTCTCTAAGTCAAATTCAGCATATGAATGCATTACCATCCACCCAGCGTGGGACATAACTCTCAGGGATAAGCCTCTCTTGCAACATGGGATTAATACCAAGTGCCAACTGGCAATATGACTGATGATGGACAATGGCCATCCCAGGAAATGGAGAGTCTGCAGTTGCAGGCAGGATAATCCCATCCATCTTATCCATGGGATATAAGCCCCCTCTCACTTGGAGGTGGAGTAGATATTGGGGGAAGGGCTATGGACTAGATTTACTGGTATTCTGTTGTAGACATATCATGATTCAAGCAAAGGAAGAAATTACAATATCAATGTGGAGTAAGTGGCCACTGAACACTTTCGGGGCAGGAAGAGGAAAAGCAGTTGTAATACAGGGGCTTTTTCAGGACTTGAGAATTATCCTGAGTGACATTATAATGACAGATATAGGCCATTTTACATCAACATATAATATGCAGAACTGTCTGGGAGAGAGTGTGGTCTACAATGTGAACTATGGTGCATGCTTAGTGGCAAAGCTCCAGGATATGTATATCCATTGCAGGTGATGTGCCCCACTAATGAAAGATGTTATGTGGGAGGTTGTGGGAGGTTTGGGAGGTGGGGAACATGGGAATCCCTGTAATTTTTGAGTAACATTTATGTAATCTAAGCATCTTTTTTAAATTCCTTTTTTTTTTTCAATTCTACAATAGGCAAAACTATATTGATAGAAAGCAGATCAGTGACTGCCACAGCTATAAGAAGGGGGAGAGATTTGATTTCAAAAGATCATCAGGGAACTATTGAGGTGAATAGAAATGTTCTATATGGAAATTCAATGAACTGCATGTAAATAGGGTTTTTGCATATATGACTTTATTATCTGTATGGTATTACTTGATAAAAATGAAAAAAATCTTCAAAAAAATAATAAAATGATTCACTGTTCCTCTAAAAAAAAAAAAAAAAAAAGCAAGCACCAAAGCAGAACTGCCCCTGTTCTTGCTTTTGCCCCCTTCTCTTGTTTTCTTCCCCCTGTCTGAAATACCATGCAAGTAAAACTTGGACATTTGTAATCTGTAATGGGTAATTATAGTCTGTAAATCAGTCCTCTTCATCACTTTCAGCCACTTTCCCTCTACCTGGGACCCTTAATCTGTTATTTTCTTCTATTGTTCTTCCATCCCTTCCTTAATAAATTACTGGCCTCACTAAAGAAAAAAAAAACACACACAGACACACACAGAAACAAAGCATATTGAATGAATAGAAAGATGAATGATAAAAAATAGAACAAATGTTCATTGTATAATATTAGCAAAATATCTGCATGTGTGCAATCAAGAGGCGAAAGGAGGAGAATAAGCAAGTGCTGGGAAATGGCTGCTGAGCGTTTTCCCAAGAAGAACTGAACAGGTTCATTGTTGGATTTGTTTTTTGTTTGTTCCCAGTGTCTAATTTGTGAGTTCCTGGTTATGTCTGTCAGGGTGGGAAGGGCATTGTGCAGAGCTTTTGACACACCTTAAGACAGGTGCTTTTCAGTTTTGGGGGCCTGTGATGTTTAGCCTAATGTGTCAACACAGCCAGGTAATGGTGCCTTGTGAGTAATTGGCCTAGAAGGCATTTATTCTGTGTCTTATCACAATAATTCTCTGCCCTGCATGTGGTCATTAATATGAATGCAATTTTTTAAAGACAATCAAGTTATCTCCCTGTTAAAATAACTATTTTTTTTTTTTTTTTAAGAATCATACTACCACCAAAATACTCCAGAATACTTAATCCTTCATTATCACTTAGTTAAATAGGGAGCCAAGTCTTGTTCAACCTAACCTAATAAACTTGTTAGGTTTATTTGATATATTGGGACTTGCATGGGATGTCCTGTTAAATTAAAAGGAAGTTTCTAACCTTCTGTTGGTTAAATTTGAGTAAAGAAGTTATTATTAAAAATATTTCAGAAATGATGCAAAGTACCTAGAGAGTTGACAACATCTTTACTGTTCATGATATACACTGGTACAGATTTGCAAGATACTAGAAAATAGTGTTATTTTTAATATTTTAAATGATTCTTCATAAAATGCTACAGGCTACAAAATAACCACTTTTCTTGATCAGTTACATTGTATTTCTCTGGTGCTTCCCTGAAAGAGCCTGCAATCAGCTACAGAGCAGAGATTTGTCTTCAACAAAAAATAAAATAAAATAAGAAAACACTTGAAACCACATTGTCTTAATTTGCTAAAAGCTACTAGTAGCAAAATACTAGTAAAGAGTTGGCTCTTATACTGGGAAATTATTAGGTTAAAAGCTTACAGTTTTGAGCCTGTGAAAATGTAACAACCAAGGTATTATCTGAGATGCTGTCTCACCCAAGGTTGGCTGCTGGTGATTCTGGACTCCTGCCATGTGGCAAGGCACAATGGTGGCCAGTCTCTGCTGAAGTCTCTGCCTTCCCCACCAAGTTCAGTTTTTCCCTGAGCTCAGCTGTGGGTGATCGGGCATATAGCTTCTCTCTCCCGTCTCCTCTGGTCCTCATCCCTTTCAGCTTCTCATGGGCCCCTGTGCTCCACTGTTTCCAGCCTCTTGAGATTTCTCCATTTCTGCTGCTTTTCCCTCTTGTGTGTCTCTTGTTTCAGTCATCCATTTATAAAGAACTACAGCAAGAGGGTCAAGACCAACCCTGGGGCATACCTCACTGAAGCAATGTGATAAAAGGGACCCACACCCACACGAATGAATTAGCTCCAAGAACATGATCCTTTCTGGAATCCACAAAAAGTTCCAAACTGTCACACTCACCTCAATGGGAAAAAAAAAGCTATTTATTCATACATTTTAGTTAAAATCTATGGATTAGTGATCAATCATGATCATTTTCTTCTCATCCTGTCTCTGAACCTATCCTTCATTTTTTCTCTCCTTTTACCTCTTTGTGCTGAGTTCAGGTCCAGCTTCAATTTCATGATTTCTCTCTTCATTCATGTCTAATCTACTATTTAATACATAAAGCTTGTAACTTCTATTACTATTTCCATTAGATTTTGATTTTGACTAATTTGATAGTATCATATATTTCCTTGCAATTTACATTCCTTACTTTATACTTCTTATGTCCTTAAAGAATAGTTTTTTCATGGCCTTTCTTGGCTAGCTCTATTCTGAGAGGTTCTCGGAGATCTAAACCTGTTATTTGTTTTGTCTTCTAATCCTTACCAGAATATTCTGCTCATTCTTTTCTTAATTTCATAATGTGAGCTCAATTTAGGCAAAGCTTGATCTACAGGAACCTTTAAAAAATATAACTGTGGTACCATTTTCCCTAAGAGCACCACCAGTTCAGATTCTCTTTTTAAGTTAATTTCTCATTTTGAGGTCTTAGGATATTTTAGATAGGATAAAATCAAAGTGCTAAACCACAGAAATCATAGCCCATGGATATATTACTTGGGTGGAACTCTTAAGTACACCTCACTCAGAGATCAGGATAAGATGGAAATTGTGGGAGCTAAAGAAAAGAAAAAGATCCTGAATAACAGACATGAACTATTATTTCATGGGCCTTTCAAGACTTAGGAAAATACATTTCTGTTGTGTTTTTTAAATTTTTTTCTGTGGATTTAAAAGCTTTATTTTTAATTTCATGTTTATTTTAGGGCAAGACAGATAAGCAATTTAAAAAATTTGAAATCATCAAAATTGTCACCAGACTTTCACATATGTTCTTGCACAAGCACTCATTTTATATTGAAAAATATTTAGGGAATTTTGGCAAAAAAATGTCAGGTTCCATTCGGTGGCAGCATTAAATGCAATTACACATACATATATAAAATAGTGTATAAAATAGTATCCAACTATGCATAATGTTTTATAATCTGTTTTCTCCATTCAACAATATACTGTATACATTTGACCATTGTAACTCATATCTGTCTGTCTATCCATCATCTATCAATCACTATCTATCTATATATGAGGTTGTGTGTATTATTAATACTTAGAATGTATCCTATTATAAAATATGGTATGTAACAATTTATCAAATATTCTACTGTTGGACATTAATATTGTTTCTATTTTTCCAATTATATATAGCACTTCAATAAACTCTACCATATGAAAAATTTTACATGATGGCATGACAATTTTCAAAAATATCTCTATTGCTTTCTTCAGTGATGTACCAAGAAACAATGTAAAAAGATTTTATTCTCCCACTAAAGAGTTATAGCTCCCATTGCTAACAAAGGAATTATTATTTCATTTTTGCCTAGATTTCAGATAAGGAAGATATTCAATTATTTTTTAATATATATGTTTGATTGTCCATCAGTTTTTTATAAATTTTTTTTTATATTTTCTAAAAGATATTTAAATTACATAAAATGTTACATTAAAAAAATATAAGGGATTTCCATATGCCCCACTCCCCACACCTCTTACTTTTCCCCACATTAACAACTTCTTTCATCAGTGTGGTACATTCATTTCAATTGATGAGCACATTTTGGAGTATTGCCATTAATGATGGATTATACTTGACATAGTAGTTTACACTCTCTCCCACTCAATTCTGTAGGTTATGGCGGGATATATAATGGCCTGTATCTGTCATTGCAATATCATTAAGGACAATTCCAAGTCCCAGAAGTGCCCCCATATTACACCTCTTTTTCCTCTCCCTGCCTTCAGCACTTGTAGTGGCCACTGTCTCCACACCAGTGATATAATTTCTTTCATTGCTAGAATCACAATTCTGTATAGAATACTAGTAAGTCCACTCTAGTGCATATTTTATTCCCGAATTCTGAGAATTCTCAGATGGTGCTGCCCACTCCACCTCTAATTGAGAGGGGGCTTCGATCCCATATGGCTGATGGATGGGACTCTCTTGCTTGCAGTTGTAGACTCTCTCGATTCCTTGGTATGGTGGTTGTCCACATCCTCACCTCCTTGAGAGTTGTCCTAGGTGAGTCCAAAGAACTGGAGAGTAGGTATTGCAACTCTGCTGAAGCTTAGGGTCCAGCTGGCACATGTCCATCAGTTTTAATAGATTTTAAACTGGTAACTAAATGGCTCAGATTGTTTCTCTTCTTAACTTGAAAACTTTTTCCTTCTGGGTTGTTCAGCTCTTTTCTGTGGTTTGTGAGTCAAAATCATTTTGAACTGATAACATAAAAACTTTAAATGGCACATCTGGAGTAAATATTTTCCTTTCTTTTTAGGCTTTTAACCATTTTTTATATTTATGTAATAATTTTACATTTGAGTTGTCACCAAACATCCTTTCTTGTGCGTGTTTTATATTCACTATCCCAATTTTTTCTACTATTTTCTTTAAAACGATTTAAATGGCACTAAATGTTTGGCTCCCTCATTCCTTTCCAGCCTCTCCCTGGTGATTCCTACTGCTCTTTTTTTTTTACTTTCTGCAAATATTGAATTGATTCCAGTTTCTGATACTTAACATGACTTTTTTTTTTTTCAGATGATGCCAGGGATTAAACCTGGGACCTCATACATACAAAACAGGTACTCAACCACTGAGATACTCCTGCTGCTTCAACATACTCAAACTTCCAGTCCATTTTTTTTTTTTTTTTTTTGTAAAAGCATCTTTATTGAATTTCCTTTAATAAATTATTTTTTTTTCCTACTAGATAAGTGGCTCATTGTGTACTTATTCCCTGACAACATATCAGGTTCCTTTTTATTTTCTGAATTTTTCTAAATTTTATTATAAACCTTTTTTATTAATCTTTTTAAATATATATTTTTTTTATTTTTAAAGAAACATATTGGGAAGCGGCTGTGGCTCATTCAGTAGGGCTCCCGTTTACCATATGGGAGGCCCCGGGTTCGGTTCCCGGGGTCTCCTGGTGAAGGCAAGCCCGCCCGCATGGCGTGGTTAGCTGACCCAGCGAGCACAAGCAGCAAGGAGGGGATGAATGAATAAATAAATAAAATCTTTAAAAAAAAAAAGAAACATATTACAGAAATGTTACACAAAAATATAGGAGATTCCCATATGCTCCCGAGTGCTCCCACATTTTCCCACACCAACAACATACTTCTTTACTGTGGTTCAATTGCCACAATTGATGAACACATCTTGGAGAACTGTCACTAAGTGTGGGTTATACCTTACATTGTAGTTTACACTTTCTCCTGCACATTTTTGCAAGTTTTTACAAGATATACAATGGCCTGTATCTGTCATTACAATGTCATTCAGGATAATTCCCATGTTCCAAAAATGCTCCCAAATTATATGCATTTTTCCCTTTCCCTCCCCTCAGAACCTCCAGTGGCCACTGCCTCCACATCCATGATAAAAGTTCTTCCATTATTAGGATCACTAGTCTACAGTAGAACAAGTGTAAGTCTACTCTAGGTCCATTGTACATTCTCCAATCCTGAGGATTCTGTGATGGTGATGTCCACCACTCCACCTCTAATTGAGAAGGGCTTTGATTCCATGGGACAGATGGATGGGATTTTCTTGCTTGCAGTTGCAAACTCTCTCTGTTCCTTGAGATGGCTGTTGTCAATCATCTTCTCCTTGTTATTTGTCCTGGTTGAGTCCAATGAACTGGAAAGTAGGTGTTGCAAGTCTGTTCCAATTCAGGGCCCAACTGGCACATGGACAGCCCAAAGCTTTAAGTTTCTTGGACATACACCAATCAACTCTAGTACTAACTATAGGTTCAAAAAGAAGGGCAGCAGAGCCATGTGTAGGGAAAACACAACTGAGTCTAACTCTATCACAATGGGGAGCATAAATTCCAAAGCAGGGCCAACTGTCCAGGTGCCAAACTCCTGAGCTGTCTGCCCTGCCTATAGTGTCTGGATGTCTCTAGAGCCCTCAGGAGCCCCAGTATTTGAGGTTATATTTACTTTGGCAGTCAATGAGTACTTGCTGAGATGTGCATAAGCATAACCTTCAAAATGACCTCCCAACTCACTTTGAAGTCTCTTAGCCATATAAACTCATCTGTCTTTATCCTTTACCTTTTTGGTCATGGTCTTTTTCCAGTCGCATTGCTAGTTGGTGCTTCATAGTACTCCCTCAGTGCCAGGGAAGCTTATCATCAGAGTCATGTCCCATGCTGTGGGGAAGGTAATGCATTTATATGCTGAGTTTGGCTTAGAGAGAGGACAAATTTGAGCAACAAGGAGGCACTCAGGAGGTAATGTTTAGGCACCCTATAATACCATGCTAAGTTTCAATTTGAAAAGTAAAGGTGCATAAGTACAGTCATCACAATCAAGGGCCCATCAATGGTCCATCCTCTTTCACTAGTCACTACCCCTGTACTCAAGAGATTCTTGCTGTCACATTAGAGAATGTGGCAGAAATCTCCAGGATGGAAATTCGATATTTCTTAGTTAGATTCATAGTGTTTATGCCCGCACACTATGACAATGCCACATGAATACTTAAACTCATTCATATGTTTTATAGGTATGCTCCAGGTGAACCTCCTCTCATGCATCCCACATCTCTGACACCCAGCACCAATGATCCTCCCCTGCCACAATTTTAACCATTCTGTGATCCAAAACTTCTTCAAAACTGAAGCCAACAAAATAAATGAATACAATTAATAGGAAATGATATAACGAGTTTAAAAAGTAAAAAAAATACAATTTTTTTAAGAGTCTGAAATAAAATAAAAAATATAAAATTAAAAATTTTTGACATTGTCTTTCATTGCTGAAAGATCTGTTGTCTTGTATGTACAGTGACATTTGCTTCCATTTATTCACCCAGTGTTGTATTTTTTTTCATTTTGTAGTCAAAGAAGCTTTAGGTTACAGAAAAGTCATGTACAGAATATAGATGACTCCCATATACCCAACAACCTCTGCATTTTCCACTATCCTCTATTTGATAACATTTTATATGTGGATGGTACATTTGTTACAATTGATGTACAAATATTGAAACATTGATACCATCAATGGTCAGTGATTTACATTGTTTACATTTTGGAATATACATTTTTATAGATTTTGATGAAGTTTGACGTGGTCTGTATCCATCCTTGCAAGATCATGTAGAACAATTCCATCACTCCAAAAATGTCCAGTGTTCCATCTATTCTCTTCTTCCCTCCTTCTCCCCTCAGGACCCACCAGGATAAACTCATTGAAGGACAAGATTCATAGTTACTTGCAACAATATTGAGGGCTTGACATACTGGCCTGTCCTCCCCTATTAGGCACTGCCTCTAATCTCAAAAGATTGCCAACCCTCTACTTGCAATCATAGCAGGACTCCTCAGAATGGCAGTCCAACACCTTCCTGCTCATAATGAGTCTCCACTGCCTGCTGTAACACACTATGACAAGATGAATGCTATGCACTCCCTATAAGCCTGCCTCAGGTGTGCCCTGTCTCACATGCCCTCGACATCCAACACCTTAAACCAGTATCCCTCCCCTGCCATACTTGCCAAAAGAACATTCCCAACATTGTACTTTCAACCACATACATGCAAATCCCCAGTGTTTACTGCTCCCGCCCCCAAGCCTCTTCCTAGTTCCATAGACAGTCTAACCCACCCTCCCCACTCAATCCCCCTCAGAGACCAGCACCACCTAGCCCAATAACATCACTGCACAACTATTATGTGCATCCACAGCACAACTACATCCTTCCACCTTATCACAGATTTTGCTCATATAGGCATTGACTCACAATCTTCTTTCTCTTTCTGGCTCCTGTAAACCAATCTTCCAGACTCTAGCTCTGTGAGCCTGCTCAATTTGTTTAATTCATATCAGTGAGGTCATGTAGTATTTGTCCATCAGTGCCTGGCTTGCTTGCTACACTACACTTAAGGACTTCAAGGATCATCCATGTTATCCCATGTGTTAATACTGCATTGCTTCTTACAGCTGAGTAATATTCCATTGTATGTATATACCACAATTTGTTTCTCTATTCATCTGTGGATGGACATTTGGTTTGTTTCCAATTTTTGGCAACAGTGAATAATGCTGCTATGAACATTGGTGTGCATATATCTGTTCATATCCCTACTTTCAGTTCTTCTAGTTATATACCTAGCAGAGGGATTAATGAATCATATAGCAGTTCTATAGTTAGCTTCCTGAGGAACTGCCAAACTGTCCTCCACCATAGCTGTACCATTCTACATTCCCACCAAGAGTGGATAAGTGTTCCCATTCTTCCACAACCTCTCGCACACTTGTAGTCCTGTTTTTTTTAATAGCCACCAGGCTAATGGGTGTAAGATGATATCTCATTGTAGTTTTGATTTGCATTTTCCTAACAGCTAGTGATGCTGAGCATCTTTTCATGTGCTTTTTAGCCATTTGTATTTCTTCTTTGGAAAAGTGTCTGTTCAAATCACTTGCACATTTTTAAAATTGGTTATTAGTCTTTATATTTTTGAGGTGTAGGAATTCTTTATATATGCTGAATATTAGGTCCCTATCAAATATATGTTTATCATATATTTTTGCCCATTGAGTAGAGGCTAACTTTTCACTTTCATGACAAACTCTTTTGAGGTGCAAGTTTTTAATTCTGAGGAGGTCCCATTTATCTGGTTTTTCTTTCATTGCTTGTCCTTTGGGTATAAAGTTCATGAAAACATTTCCTAATACAAGATCCTGTAGATGCTTCCCTACATTATCTTCTAGGAGCTTTATGGTCTCGGCTCTTATACTTATATATTTGATCCATCTTGAGTTTATTTTTGTGTAAGGTGTGAGGTAGTGTTCCTTTCTCATTCTTTTGGATATAGATAACCAGTTCTCCAAGCACCACTTGTTGAAGAGGCCATTCTCTCCCAGTTGAGGGGGCTTGGTGGCCTTGTCAAATATCAGGGCAAATATCATATACAGGTGACTGTATATGTAGAGATCTATATCAGAAATCCAATTCGGTTCCACTGGGCAGTATGTCTATCGTTCTGCCAATACCAAGCAGTTTTGACCAGTGTAGACTTGTAGTATGTTTTAAAGTCAAGTAGTATGATTCCTCCAATTTCATTTTGCTTTTTCAATATATCTTTGACAATTCAGGGCCCTTGCCTTTTCAAACAAATTTCATAGTTAGCTTTTCCAATTCAGTAAAAAATATTGCGGTAAATTTTATCGGGATTGTGTTAAATCTGTAAATCAGTTTTTGTAGGATAGATATCTTAATGATGTTTTGTCTTCCTATACACCGACAGTGAATATTCTTCCATTTATTTAGGTCTTCTTTGATTTCCTTTAACAGTGTTATGTACTATTCTGCATATAAGTCATTTACATCTTTAAATTTTTTCCTAGGTATTTGTTTCTTTTAGTTGTTATTGTACATGGGTTTTTTTTTCTTGATTTCCTCCTCAGATTGCTCATTATTGGTGTACAGAAATGCTACAATTTTTTGCACATTGATCTTATAACCTGCCACCCCACTGAAACTATTGATAAACTCTAGAAGATGTGTTGTAGCTTTCTATATATAGAATCATGTTTTCTGCAAATAGGTAAGTTTTTACTACTTCCTTTGCAATTTAGATGCCTTTTATATTTTTTTCTTGCCTAAGTGCTTGAGCAAGTACATCTAACACAATGTTAAATTGTAGCAGTGAAAGTTGGCATCCTTGTCTTTCCCAATCCTAGTGGGAAAGATTTCAGTATTTCATCATTGAATATGATGCTAGTGGTGGGTTATTCACATAGACCCTTATCATGTTGAGGACTTTTCCTTCTATTCCTATCTTTTGCAGTGTTTTTATCAGGAAATGGTGCTGTGTTTTGTTGAATGCTTTTTCTGCATTGTATTAGTCAGCCAAAGGGGTGCTGATGCAAAATACCAGAAATTGGCTGGGTTTTATAAAGGGTATTTATTTGGAGTAGAAGCTTACATTTACCAGACCTTACAGCATAAGTTACTTCCCTCCCCCAACTCTGTGAGGGGTCCAGCTTCCTTGTTTCCTCTCTTCCTTGGGCTTGATTCTCCTCAGGTTCAGCTGCTTGGTCTCTCCACAAGACCAGCTGTTGGCTATTAAGTGAACAGCTAGTCTTTCCCTGGGGCCTTCTCTCCTCACACCCTTCTCTCTTTCCTCATGCAAAAGCTCCTCTGTATGCTTACATCCCGGGGCTCCAGCTCAAGACTCCAATATCAGATCTCCAACTCAAAACTCCAGCTAACTCCACTACTCTGCTATGTAGTTTTATCTCTGAGTAGGACTCATTGTCCTACTGATGTGGCACAATGAAAGCCCTAATCATAACTTAATCACTCCCAGAGGAACAGACCATAAACAGGCATAATCCAATATCTATTTTTGGAATCCATAACTATATCAGACTGCCACATGCATCTAGAGATTGCCATGTGATTTTTTTTTTATTTGTTTATATGGTGTTTTACATTGATTGATTTTCCTATATTGAACCATCCTTGCATACCAGGGATGAAACCCACTTAGTCATGGTGTATGATTCATTCAATGTGCTGTTGAATATGATTAGCAAGTATTTTGTTGACGGTTTTAACATCTAGGTTCATTAGAGAGATTGGTCTTTAGTTTTCCTTTCTTCTGGCATCTGTGTTTGGCTTTGGTATTAGGGTGATGTTAGCATCATAGAATGAGTTAGGCAATGTTTCCTCCACTTCTATTTTTTCAAAGAGTTTAAGCAGGATTGGTGTTAGTTTTTCCAGAATGTTTGGTAGAATTCACCTGTGAAACTGTCTGGCCCTGGAATCTTCTTAGTTCAGAGGTTTTTGATGACTAATTTTATCTCATTACTTGTGATTGGTCTGTTGAGTTGAAAGAAGAAAATTTATTCTTTTGTCAATGTAGGCTGCCTGTGCATTTCTAGGAACGTGTCCATTTCCTCTAAATTATCCATCTTTTTGGCATAGAATTTTTCAAAAGCATCCTCTTATGATATTCTATTTCTCATTTCTTATTTTATGTGTTTGCATCTTCTCCCTTTCTCTTTCAGTCTAGCTAAGGGTTTGTCAACTTTATTAGTCTTCCTGTTTCTTATTATGGCTTGTAATCTTTTGTTGGTGTCTAGACATCTGTTTATCTTGATGGGTTTATTCAGTTGATTAGCTTCTCTCTCTACTCTAGCATTTTATTTTGTTGTTGTTTTTGTGTTGTGGTAAGGTTTCACTTTGACACTCCATTCATCTTATTCTATTTCCTTGCTGTTGTCTATGTTCTCTTGGGAAAACAAATTAGGACCAGAGAAAAAGAAAGAGATAAGAAAAGAAAAGGAATAGTAAAAGCTAGAAAAAAAACGCTACAGGACTTATGAAAATGAATAATTAACACAAGACATACAGAATAAGAATAAAAAAGCAGAACAGAAACAATGAAATGAGAAACAGAATAGAGAGAAATATATACAATGAATTAAGAGGCCAGAATTTTGAGAAAAGAGGAAAAGAAAAAAGAAAAGAGAAAAATAAAAAAGTAAAAGAAGAAAGAAAACAGAAAAAAAAGAAAATAGAAATAAATTGAAGACCAAACAGAGGTGAAATGGAAGAACAGCAGCAGAAAATAGAAAAAAGGAGGAAAGAAATGAAATAGTGTTGGTAAAAAAAATCAGTAAAGAAAAATAAAAGGAAACAAAGAAAGGGGAAACAGAACAAGAAACAAGACAGGAGCAGCTAATTTAAAAAGGAGGAAAAAAACAAAAACAAAAAGAACAAAAATAAATAAATAAATAAATAAATAAATAAATAAATAAATAAATAAATAAATAAAACCTGCCTTCCCTCTTTGGCTCCTACGTAGCTTCTCAGGCTGCCAGTGTTCAACCATCAATCACCTTGCATTCTACCCTCTGCAGGTTTTTAACTGTGTTTTAGTGAGTAAAACAAGGAAAAGAAAAAAGAAGAATCTTTTTAAACATATATATGAGATCCAAGAAAAGCTAATAAAATAAGAATGTCTATATGTTTCCTGTCAAAGTATCAGCTAGGTGCCTGATCATCCAGTGGACCACTCCTCTAAGAAGAGGTGGGAATCAAACCAGGGACCTCATATATGCAAGGAAGAAATTCCTCCACTGAACTAAAGTGTCTCCTTAGGCTAGTTAGCCTTTCTGATAGCTATCCACCCATTTTCCCTCTGGCAGGTTAGATTCCTAACAGTTTGCCAGAGTCTTTCTGATTTGGCATCTGTCTGTCCCTGTCCCCTCTCTAATCTAATTCCTCTCTTTACCTGGGTGGCTAGACATGACATCCTGCCTGAAGAGATCCCCCACTCCTCTCTCCATTGGGTTGGAGTCTCTTCCAAGGTTCAATTGGGGCTCAGCTGGCCAAAGTCAACACAAAGAAACCACTCTACCCCCTCCCAGATCCCTCTTCCTCCAAGGGAATGCCCCCTCACAGTCTGATCAGAGCAGCACAGCAAGCCAATGGCTCCACCTAGGCTGTTTGCCCTGAGGACAGGGTATATGTGCCACTTCCAGCCACAGGGATTAGCAACTCACGGTTTTCCTTTTGCTTCTCTTTCCAAAACCCTCCTAGATGACTCAGGATACCTTCCTGTTCTCTAAATATCCAAAGCATCTCCTTCAGATAGGTCTCTGTCCTCTATTGGCTCCTTTATTGTGAGAGGTCACACTCTGCCTACAATCTCTGGCACCATTTCCCCAGAAACCTAAACTTCCAGTTCTTGATCACACTTTCTTTCCATCTGATGCTCCCTTCCCCCACTCTCTACCAAGCTAATCCCACTCATCTTTTGTTGATCCTGATAATTTCTACCCAAGATGCATCACCCCTTTATTCCTTAACTTGTTGAAACATAATTTGTTTGAAAAAGTAATGTGACCAAATTTAAATGCTCAATTATCAAACTTGAAGCTAGAGATACCCCAGTTTTGACCAAGAAAATGTAGGAAAACTTTGGGATTTAACCTTTATAGTTAAAATTTTTAAAAACAAATAGAGCATTTCTTCATGTGTTTTTTTGCCATTTGTATTTCTTCTTCAGAGAAATGTCTATTCAAGTCTTTGGCCCATTGTTTTTGTTTTTTTTTAATTTTATTTTGTACATTTAATAATTGAAAACATAAGCAATTAAAAACTAAAAAGTAAACACAGATGAATGAATATATACATTTCTCAATTAAATGTAATGGATACATGTAAATATTTTTGTTGTTGTTTTGTTTTCTGTTTTTTTTTGTTTTTGTTTTTGTTTTTTGTGAATCAAACAATATATTACACAATATATTTGGCCCATTTTTTAATAGGATCATTTGTCTTTTTATTGTTGAGTTGTAACATCTCTTTATATATCCTGGATATTAAACCCTTATCAGATAAGTGATTTCCAAATATTTTTTCCCATTGAGTTGGATGCCTTTTCACCCTTCTGACAAAGTCCTGTGAGGTGCAAAAGTGTTTAATTTTGAGGAGGTCCCATTTATCTACTTTTTCTTTTGTTGCACATGCTTTGGGTGTGAGGTCCAAGACATTATGTTGAGTGAAGCAAGCCAGACACAAAAGGACAAATACTGTATGAATGCATTACTATGAACCAAATATATTGTGTAATATATTGTTTGATTCAAAAAAAAAAAAAAAATTTACATGTATCCATTACATTTAATTGAGAAATGTATATATTCATTCATCTGTGATAACTTTTTAGTTTTTAATTGTTTATGCTTTCAATTATTTAATGTACAAAATAAAGTTAAAAAAAAAATAGAGTAAATTTTTTTTCCCTGTAGTTTACTGCTTCTTCTTGACTGAAACACAAGCATGATGCCTGGTGGTGAAAATGTCCATAGGTAATCCTAAGGCAAATGTATGAGAATGAGGACATGCTCAAGATGTCAGGGCAGAGAGAAAGAAGATGGGGGACTTTTATTCACTAAGTTCCAAATCACTTTTCACCCTTTTTTGTTCTGGTGTGTGCCAGGGGAAGCCGATCGCTATGGTCTGTGTCTGCCTTATTCAGTTTGGTTGCTTGCTGAATTATTGTTAGAATTCCTGATTCAAAGTACCAGAAAATTATGATGGTGAGAAAACTTGAGATAAGAGTTTTGCTTTCTCTTTGCTTATCATACCACATTTCTGAGAGTAGCTGCATCCTTCAAGATGTGCCAGGCAGCCCTCTCCAAATTTCCCAATCTCCACTGACTTTGTAACCCCTTTTCCTTCCCTTGTCCTTCCAAGCTAAGGGATGGCCACCAGCTACTTTCTTTGTCTACACTCTCTGTGCCTTGTCCTCCCTTCTTTATTCTCACATTTCTACTCAAAATTGTAAATATATCCTTCACCCTAACTACCAGAGAAGACCCTTCTTACATGCCAGAATCCTACCTGCTACTTAAATGATACCTAGTGGTGCCACTGAGCCAACACATGAGATATTCACCAGCCCTCCATTCTCCTTGTTGCCTTGGAAGTACAACCCATTTATGTTGGTCAGATTTCCTCTTACTTAACCCAATTTCATTGCTCTATTCCAGGTTTTATACTTTAGTTTTTCTAAAAACTACTGGGAGCAATATGCCAGAAATGAGTTGTTATTTAAAAATGGGAATTTATTAGGTTAAAACTTACAGTTCTGGTCCAGGCAGTGTCCAAATCAAGGTATCATGAGAGATACTTTTTCACACAAGCTACAACTGTGGGCAATCAGGCACATTGCAGTGCATAATGGCAGCTCTGCCCAGATCAAGGCATCAGGCAAAGATCTCTCTCCAAGCTCAGCTGTGGGCAATCAGGTATATGGCTCCACTCTCCCCTTTCATCCAGGCCTCTCCCTCAGCCTCAGAGGGAGTCTCTTTCTGGGCTTCTGTGACCCACTGATTCCAGCCTCAGTCTCCGGATCCTCTCTCTCTGCCTTGTGTGGTTTCTCCTTCCCTGCTTTTTTCTGGTTCTCACTGTATGTCCATTTACAAAGGATTCCAAAAAGAGGGCTAAAATGCACCCTGGGTCATGCCACACTTAAGTAATCAAATCAAAGACCCTCCCAATTGAACCCAATCCAAAGTGTCCCACACTGACAGGAATAGATTAGCTCCAAGAATATGATATTTTCTGGGATCCACAGAAATCCCCAAACAGTCACAATATTAAATGCAATTTCCCCTAGGAATAAGTCACTTCCCACAGCTGCTGGTTCCTGCATTCCCTATAACTTCCCTATTACACTATCCATCATTCTCTTTTGTAATTATTTTTCATTTTGTTTTATGCTGTTGGGCTGCCAAAATGCAATATGCCAGTAATGGGTTGGCTTTTACAATGGAGATTTATTAGGTTGCAAGATTACAGTTTTGGGGCTGATAAAAATGTCCAAATTAAGGCATCATCAGGCAATGCTTTCTCCCTGAAAGACCAGCTGCTGGTGATACTTTCTCTGCTGTTTTTGTTGCTTTCAGCTTCTGGCTCCCTCTGGCTTCTTCTCCACTTTTGTGGCTTTCCCTCTGTGCTTTTTGTGGGTTTCTCTCTTTGTCTATCTCCATTTTCATTCTGATTATAAAGGATACCAGTAAGAGGATTATGATCCACCCTGGGTCACACCCTACCAAAGTAATCAAATCAAAGGGTCCCACCTACAGTAGGTTTACACCCATGGGAATGTATTATCTCTAAGGACATGATTTTTGGGGGTCCACCCAGCTTCAAATCATCACACATTTTTCTCAGTAGACTGTAGTCTTCTTGAAAGTAGGGACAACATGTATGGTATTTTTCACTGGTCATCAGGATTATATTCCCAGAAAAGCACTAGGCCAGAAAGAATAGTGGACACTTATCATAGACTCAAAGTCTATAAATAAAACACTAACTTAATCCAGCCAAATATTTCTTTTTAAAAATCATGATGAAATAGTGCTTGGCCCAGATTTTCAAGCATAATTCAGTAAATATAAGAATTCAATTCATCTCAATAGTGGTTTAAAATAAAAATATCAAAACTTTCCAAATAAATGCAGAAATATATTGATCTTGTTGATGTTGATTTGTTTGTGTTGAACTATTCTTAATATTTTTTCTCAAAAAAAACAAAGATGTACGGGAACTTCTGTTATTTTATGAGTTACCCATGAAAATCTATTTCTAATACCATACATAGTGTGAAGATCTTGAATACAATTCCTTTGAGACTAAAATCAAGAAGGATGCACACCCTCACTGCTACTTCTGAGTACAATTTTCATGGTCACATGAAAATGATGATAGTTAAACCCCAATTTATATTCATGAAATAATTGAGTAAATGAATCTACTGAATTTAATATATCATTTCTAGTCAACTTATTGAAATGTAATCATTATTAATTTAATTATCTTAGGTTCTCTGATTTAATGAGGTTAATATTGCCACACAGTATGTGTCCCTCTTTTAAATAATTCATTTATTCAACAAATATTTATAAAACCTTTAGTAAGCAATTGACACTCTTTTGAACCAGAGTCCAAGATGCCTCATACATTTCTGGCTGAAGAAATAAAGTGAGTGGTGGAAATTCAAATATTTTTAAGATTACTTTTTCTTGTTTTCTTGTCAATTTTAGAGGAGCACTTGTAGGAATTTCCATATTGTGGAAGGAATACTGAATGTGAAAATGATGAACACACCTCCTGTAACATGAGCACAAATTTCTAATCTCTGAATGACCCAATGGGACCACCCAACACAGTGGGGACGTAATTAATAATGACCACTGCAAATTCTCCATGGTGTTTTGGAAGTCTACTCTCCATCAGTAAGAGGATGGTCATTTTCCTTTCTACACAGCCATAGTGGAAAGCCTCTAGTAAAGGACCGAAAAGAGCAGGGATGGGCCGGGACCCTCGGCAAGACCTCGCGCCCCTCACCCGCCCACATGCCGCCCATGGAAGCAACACTCTCAGCATAGCGTGGCCTGGCGAGGTCCCCAACCGGGCCCGGGGGGCGCAGAACGGGCGGCGGTGCCGCGCACAACTTCCCGGTACCCTTGCGGGGACTCGAGACAGGGCAGCCCTGAAACGTAGCAAGGACAAGTGTCGCTTCCCCCACTTTCAACGCTTATGGGTGGTTCCCCGCAGGCCCCCGCGCCCCGCCCAGACGCCAAGTTGGGTCCGCAAACTTACCGCCACCTCGGGGCTGGGAACGCGGGCCGGTACGAGGCAGGGGATGCGCGCGCTCGCTCCACCGGCCGCCAGCACCTTCGACTAGATAATCCGTTCCTCACTGCGCTCCTGGATTCTAGCCCGGCGTCACAGCCGAGCACGTATACCGGTCAGCGTGGCCGATTTACCATATCATGCCACAGCTCTCAAAGCCGCTGCCACCGCCGCACGCCTGGAACTAGGCTGGACTTAAGGGGCCAGGAGCGCCAGGGGCCAATGAGATCTGGCAGAGGTTCCTTTACACCGCTCCCCGAAGAGCGCGTGGTCTGCTCCATGACGGACAGCTCCGTTCACCCAATCAACGCGCAGTCCGGCTGCCCCACGTGACCACGCCGGAGGGGTTGGCCCGAAGGACCCGGGTAGGGCGACTGACAGGGCGCCAGTGAACGGGAATGTCAGAGCCAAGCCGGGCCTGCAGGGGCGAGGCTTCACCGCGAAAGGCGGTTCTCCCCGACCGCAGGGCTGCTGCCGACCGGCCGCGCAGGGGTTTCTCCCTGCAGTGGGGGTGTAACCACTCACAATGCGCCAGAGGAGGCCTGGTCCGCGGACAGGGGCTGCTGACTCCGGGCTGCGTGCAGGGCTGAAGAATGCGGGGTCTGAAGGGAATCTGGGCGACTCGCTTCTGACCCTGTCCCTAGCAGGGCCATCGCCCATGCGCTCCGTCTGTTTCTTCTTTTCTGTTTCTTTACCTCTGCTTCCAAACATACATGTAGCGCCTCAGTTTTAGAACTTAACAGTGCTTATAGACTTCCTATTGTCCTTTTTGTTCTCTTCACCTTCTGCTATCCTGTTCTAAATGAGGATGTAAAGTTATATGACTTCATTATCTACATGTAAGAGTTGATTACAGAAGGTTTGATTTTCTGATTTCACTATTGTAGGAGACAGCAGCTGAGGTTCCCTTTTCACACTACTACATTTCATTATCCTATATGTATTTTCTGTCCTATTGATTTACTGAAGCAGAACTCACAAATTATCTCATAATAGTAAATCCAATGGGTTTGCCACACTTCCATTCTGCCTCATTACACTTAATGATGAAATATGTTAATCACTGTGCTTTTAAATCACTGTGCTTTATTCTTTAAACTCTGACCATTATGAAATTCTTAACAGTTTAATTCTACCTCCATTATGACAGATTTCTCTTTTCTGTTCTGTATAAAAGTCCTTTGCATCTTTAAATTTATCCCTAGGCATTTTATTTTTTTAGTTATTAGTGTAAATGGTATGTTTTTCTTGATTTCCTCCTCAGTTTGCTCGTTATTGGTGTACAGAAATGCTACTGATTTTTGAGCATTGAGTATAGCCTGTGACTTTACTGAACTCCTTTATAAGTTCTAGAGGCTTTGCTGTAGATTTCTCAGGGCTTTCTATGTATACAATCATGTCATTTGCAAATAATGAAATTTTTACTTCTTCTTTTCCAATTTGGATGACTTTTAAATCTTTTCCTTTATTCAGTGCTTGAGCAAGTACTTCCAAGACAATGTTAAATAGTAGTGGTGATAATGGGCATCCTTGCCTTTTTCCCAATCTCAGAGGGAAGGCTTTTAGGATTTCACCACTGAAGATGTTAGCTTTGGGTTTTTCATGTATAGCCTTTATCATATTCAGAAAGATTCCTTCTATTCCTATCTTTTGCAATATTTTATAAGGAAAGGATGCTGTATTTTGTTGAATCCTTATACTGCAACTATAGAGATGATCATGCGATTTTTTTCTTTCAATCTGTTTATGTGGTGTATTACACTAATTGATTTTCTTATATTGAACCCTCTTTGCATACCCAGGATGAAACACACTTGGTTATGGTGTATAATTCTTTTGATATGTTTTTGAATGCAATTAGTTAGTATTTTGTTGAGGATTTTAGCATCTAGGTTCATTAGAAAAATTGGTCTGTAATTTTCCTTTCTGTGGTATCTTTGTTTGGCTTTGGTATTTGGGTAATGTTGTATCAAAGAATGAGTTAGGCAATATTCCTTCTATTTCTATTTTTTGGAAGAGCTTAAGCATGATTGGTGTTAGCTCTTTCCAGAATGGGAGAATTCAGCTGTGAAGTTCGTCTGGTCCTGGGCTCTTCTTAGTTGGGAGGTTTTTGATGACTGAGTCTGTCTCTTTACTTGTAATTGGACTGTTGAGTTCATCAATTTCTTCTCTCATCATTGGAAGCTGCTTCTGAGTTTCTAGGAATTTGTCCATTTCCTCTAAGTTATCATTCTTGTTGCCGCATAATTTTTCAAATATCCTCTTATGATACTCTTTATTTCTGTGGGGTCAGGGGTGCTATCCCCGTCTTCATTACTTAGTTCGTGTATTTGCATCTGTTCTCTCTTTTTCTTTGTTAGTCTGGCTAAGGGCTTGTCAATCTTATTGATCTACTCAAAGAACAAGCTTTTGGTTTTATTTTTTCTAGTGCTTTCTTATTTTCTATTTCATTACTTTTGCTCTAATCTTTGTTATTTCTCTCTTTCTACTTCCTTTAGTAGACTTTTAGTTTACTTTGTTGTTGTTTTTGCCATTCTTCCAGGTGTGCATTATGTCTTCAATTTTAACTCTATCTTCTTTTCTAATATATATATTTATGGTATGAACTTCCCTCTCAGGACAGCTTTGGCTGCATTCCATAGGTTATGTTGTGTTGTCATTTTCATTCATTTCAAGGTAGTTACTGATTTCTTTAGAGATTTCCTCCTTAACCCACTGTTTGTCTAAGAGTGTATTGTTTAACTTCCATATCTTTCTGCCTAATCTAGTTCTCTGCCCCTTAGTGATTTTCAATTTCATTCCATTGTGGCAAGAGTAATTACTTTGTATAATCTCAATATTTCTGAATTCATTGAAAGTTATTATGTGGCCTAGCATGTATTCTATCTTGGAGTATGATCCATGTGCACTCGAGAAAAATGTAAATACTGCTGTATTTTTGTACAATGTTCTGTATATGTCTTTTAGGTCCAGGTCCTCTAATGTATTATTCATAGTCTTTGTTTCTTTATTGATTTTCGGTCTAGATGTTCTGTCTAATGGTGATAATAGTGTATTAAATCCACCACTATAATTGTAGAGGCATTTATTTCTTCACTTAGTTTTTCCACTGTTTGCCTCATGTATTTTCAGGCACCTCGATTAGGTGCATAAATGTTTATGATTGTTCTCTTTTCTTGAGAGATTACCCCTTTTAATAATATATAGTGTCCATCTTTGTCTCTTAATAGTTTTGCATTTAAAGTCTATTTTGTCTGATAATAGGATAGCTACTTGTACCCTTTTTGACTATTGTTTACTTGTAAAATTGTTTTCCAGCCATTCACTTTCAGCCTCCTTGAATCCCTGGGTTTAAGGTGGGTTTCTTGTAGACAGCATATAGATGGATCATATTTCCTTATCCATTTTGCTAATCTGTGTCTCTTGCCTGGTGAGTTTAATCCTTTAACATTCAGTGTTATTATTCACTATGAATTTCTTACTTCATCCATATTTTCTTTGGGTTAATGTATGTCACATGTTGTTTTCATTTCTCTTTTTATCTTTTTAGCTGTTCTTAACCTCTCTTCCAACTCTCTCTCCCCTGTTTTTTCCTTTCAACTTATAGAACTTCCTTTAGCATTTCTTGAAGTGCAGGTTTCTTATTGGCATACTCTCTTAATTTCTGTTTATCTGTGAATATTTTGAACTCTCAATCATTTTTGAATGCCAGTTTTGCTGGGTAGAGAATTCATAGCTGGAAGTTTTTTTCTTTTAATATTTTGACTATGTCATATCACTGTCTTCTTGTCTCCATGGTTTCAGATGAGAAATCAGCACTTAATCTTGTTGGTGCTTCCCTTGTATGTGATTGTTCTCTTTTCTCTTGCTGCCTTGTGTATTTTCTCTTCACCTTGAGCATTGGATATTTTGACAAGTATATGTCTTAGAGTTGGCCTGTTGGGATTTATACTGTTTGGGTTGTGCTGTGCTTCTGGACATGTACATCCATCTCTCTCAATAGGGTTGGGAAGTTTTCAGCCATTATTTCCTTCAGCACTCCTTCTGTTCCCTTTCCCTTCTCCTCTCCTTCTGGGATGCCCATAATGTGTATGTTTGCGTGTTTTGTGTTGTCGGTTAAAGCCCTGAGTCCTTGCTGGATCTTTTTCTATCCTTTTATCTATCTGTTCTACTATCTGTTTGATTTCAGATGTATTGACTTCCACATCACTAATTCTTTCTTCTGTCTGTTCAAATCTGCTATTATGTGAATTCAGCATCTTTTTGGTTTCTTAGATTGTTCCATTGATCACCATCGTATTTGTTATCTTTTTAGGTATGTGTACAATTTCTTCAGTATGTTCTGCCAGTGTCTTCTTAATTTCCTTAATCTCTTCCTTTACTTCATTAAGTTGGTTCATGATATTTGTTTGGAAAGTTTTGATTAGTTGTTCAATGTTCTGCATCTCTTCTTGGTTTTTAGTTTGCTCATTGGACTATTCCATGTCTTCTGGCTTCTCAGTGTGGTTTGTTATTTTTGTTGCCCTCTAGTCATCATTTTATCTTGATGGGTTTATTCAGTTGATTAGCTTCTCTCTTTCCTCTAGAGTTTTATTTAGCTGGTGGTTCTGTGTGTGTGTTGAGATTTCTCTTTGACACTTTTTCTTTTTATTTTATTTCCTTGCTTCATTCTATGTTCCCTTGAAGGCAAAATATTGAAAGATGTGAGTAATGAAGAAGGATAATAGTAATATTGATAAAAGTTAGAAGGGGGGCTGTATAAGTCTTACTAATATGAATATTTCACTCATGTAGGCAGTGTAGAGTAATAGGGAAAAAAAGTGGAGTACCTACAATGGACTGGGGAACCAAATACAGGAAAATGTATATAATGATTTAGAAAGCCAGAATGATGAAGAGAGAGAGAAAGAGTAAAGAAAGGGCTGAAAGGAAAAAGTTAATAATAATAATAAAAGAAAAAAAAAACAGAATAGATAGAATATAAATTGACACCCTTGAAGTTGTGGGCTAATGAAAAATGATGGTATGTAAGAACAACAGAAAGCAGAAGGCAGAAAGATGAAGGAAGGAAAAGAGATAGCATTGGAAGACAAAATCAATATAGACAGAGAATGGGAAATCACAGAAGAAGAAGCACAGCAAAGAAGAGACAATCTAGCAGCACGTAATTTAACAAAAGAAAAGAAAAGAAGGGGGGGGATGGGAGGAAAGGAAAGTAAGAGAGAACAAATAAACAAAGAAAAACCAAACAACCACACAAGCAAGCAGTCAAACAAAGCTAAGGAAGAACAGTGTTCCTTCTTGGGGCCTTGTGGAAACTCTCAGCCTGCTTGTGTTCATCAATCAATTGCCCT
>JAKSZT010001663.1:690665-703495 GCA_026826555.1 Tolypeutes matacus
TTTTTTTTTTTTTTTTTTTTGGCAAAATCAGGGACCCAAAAGAATGCCTTTTCTAGATCACCGCCTTCACCACAGGGACCCTAAATAGGCTCCTGGAAACTAATCAAGCACTTCCCACTTCCTGGCCTCCCCAGGGGAGCTGAATCTCTGATGTTTCTCAGTGCAGAATGATAAAATTGCTGACTCTGCCCCCTCTGGAGACAAGCCTCAGTATCACCAGGCTTTAGGTAAATCAGGCTTCCTCAGCAAATTTGCCACTCTTCTCAGCCTGGTACCGCTTCAAGCCGGCTTATTTGCTCTCCAAAGCTATGAAGGGGTCCAGGCAACCAAACCCTCAGAAAGGAAACCCCTCTTCACCCTCTGACAGAACCCTCCCACTCTTGGAGAATGCCCCCTCTCACCGGGTTGCCAGCGCCAGTTGGGGCATATCCCTGGGGAGCTAGGTAAATCAACCTTCCTCAGCAGATTCACCACTCCCCTCAGCCTGGTGCCGCTTCAAGCCACCTATTTTCTTCCCCAAATCTGCAAGGGGTTCCAGGTAGCCAAATCCACAGAAAGAAAACCTCTCTCAACCCTCTGCCGAAACCCTCCCACTCTTGGAGAACACTCCCTCTCACCAGGTTGCTGGCAGGAGTCGAGGTTCTTCCCAGCCTTTTTCCCTGAGGTAGAGCTCAGCCGTCTGTGTCAGCTACCATTGGCAAGGGAAAGACTCACAAATCTTTCCTGAGCAATCCACCTTGCTGCCCAGCTCCCTCCAGATTTATGTCACCAAGGTTCTCACCACATGCGCCCCCAGCACAGACCCCTCAGGCAGGATCCTGTCCCCATTCAGCCATCCTTCGAGAGTGAGTTAGGGAGTGCCCTCCTAAACCAACGCCATCTTGCCCACCACTTCCCTGTTTTTATATTTTAAAAATATAATAAAGCAATTATTCTATTTTTTCTCTATTAAAAATAGTTTAATTTTGTAGAAAAACAGATCATAGAGTTGGGATTAAGAATGTGTGCTCTAAATTCAGTTTCTCTGGGTTAAAATAAAGGCTTGTCTTTGAAGCCATTGACTGATCATGCACAAATTCTGGAATTTCTGTGACCCAGCCTCATCATCTGTAAAATTCATCCCTTCACATATATTCATGAGGCAATGAACTTGGTGCTGGGGACCCAGCATTGAACAAAATAGGTAAAAAACCTGTGCTCATAGACTTTTTATTGTGTAGGAAAACAGAGAAGAAGTAAAAGTCATAAATAAAGTAAACAGAATATTAGATGAGGTAACTGCTATGGAAAAGAAATGCAGCAGGGAAGAGGAATGGGGTGTTTAAAATTTTAAATAGGGTGGTAAGGGATGGTCTGTTGAGAAAGATAATGAGAAATGATTCATACAGTTATACGGAGCAAGAGATTTCAGGAAAAAGAAAAAATGAATCAAGTCCAGATAGTATTAGGAAAAATGTATATAGAGAAGTGTGAGGAGGCCAGGGTCGCCTGTCTGAAGTGAGCATGAGAGACTCAGTGATAAAAGATGACTGGATAGGAGTAAAGGGGAGGGGCAAGGCCATTACTGATATTGAGGCTCTTGTAAAAATTCTGAATTTTGCATGTAGTGTGATGGGAAATCTTGTAGGTATCCTGAAAAATATGTGACATGATTCAATTTGCTTTTTTATCAGCATCACTCTGATACTGATGGTTTGTCCATTAAGATTAAGCCCAAGGGGAATAAGGCAGAAAACAGAACAAATTTAACAATATTTGGCAATAATTTAAATACTGAGATAAGGATAGCCAAGGTGGTGGTAGAAGAGGTATTGAGAAGTAGTCACACTCCAAACACATTCTGTAGATAGAATTAATATGGTATGCTGATGGACTAGAAGTGAAGAATGTGACATAGAGAAAATTCCAGGATGATTCCTAAGTCTTTGAACAAGTAGGAGGATGGCATTCATTAATTGAGATTAAATTTTAGGTATTGCAAGTACCTATCTAAGAGTTATCTTGTGAAGATAAACCAGGTTAATTATAGATATCAAATCCTTTGAATTTTGTTTGGCTCTCAAAAGGTGCTTAGTAAATATGATTTGTTTTTAACGTTATTATATAAAATAAGTCATTTTGCAAACTAAAATTATTGTTAATATTTTATTATACTCTATTCCAATCTTATTTCCTTCATTATTTAAATAGTTAGGCTTTTACATGAATAGAATTGTGATATATCACCATGAACAAAAGAACTTCAAATATGGTGAAAGGGGGAAATTTTAGGTTGTGTAGCTATTGCTAGAATTAAAAAAAATAAAGGTGTTGAACACAAACATTTAAAATTAATATAAAGCGTGGATTTTAATTAATAATACAATTAAAATAATGTTCCCACACTAATTACCACACTAATGCAAAGTATTATTAACGGGTGTTAATAAAGTCCAGATAGTATTAGGAAAAATGTATATAGAGAAGTGTGAGGAGGCCAAGGTGGCCTGTCTGAAGTGAGCATGAGAGACGCTGCCACATATGCATAATTTTTCTCTAAACCTTCAACATCTCCAGTAAAAATAAATAAATATGAATATATATAATATAAGCAAGCAAGCTTTGGGAACTTCTGAGCAAAAAAAAAAGCTACTTCAGACATTTTACATAAACTACAATATACACTGATATGAAAGGGTTAAGAGTGAAAATGTAGACTTGTGTTTTTATATTGCTCAAAGCTTATATTACACATATATAATTACAACATAACTGGCTCACTATTAATTAAGCATTTCCTAAACTTATCATTTTCTACATAAGTATAAAATATTTTGACCATCTTTGTGAACTAATATCAAGAAAATGTACATAAATTAAAACAAGACCAGCAGGGTTAATAAAGACCATAAAATGTAGAGCCAAAATACGAGAATAGACACAATGCATAAACAAGATGAAAGATTATTTGAAAAGTATATAATTATAAAATAAAAGCTTATTAATGACATCTCTTATTGCAAACAACACAAGAATAGTTTACTGATTGTATTAATATTATAGACCACATATGCATATTAATTTTCAAAAGATATGAGATATTTTTAACTTGCAAATTTGGAATTAAATTTCTTCCAAAAATTGAAATTCAAAATGTGTACATTGCTGATACATTCTGATTCCACAAACTCTATATTGCTATTTCAACAAATCATGGCTTTGCTGATATTAGACCTAAATGACGTGTATGGATTTGGATATTCTAATAATAATAACCTAATTTTATTTTATCAAAACCAAAACAATCTCACTTTGGCAATAACACTTACCATGAGCCAAAGGTGAAAAAAAATTTCCAGCATTAACTGTATAAAAAACAAATTTTTCTCACTAATACAATATGTAAAACATATAAGGGTCCAAAAACTACTCTGATGTATTAGTTTTCATTGAGATAAGTTATTTTGAAATTTTTGTGCATGCATTTTTTATTTTATTCTGATATAAAATAAAACAACTCCAAAATTTTCTTCAGGTCCTGGTCAAATGGAAAGTTGCCCTGATATTATGTCTCATAAGTATACCAAGGGGCTTCTACAAACAAAACAGAGAACAGTATCCCCTGTCTTTCCCCCTGATAATGCCACAGCACCTTTTATGTTGAGCTGGCTGATAATGTAACATGCAGCTGTCTTTGGGTACCATTCCCAAGGCAGATTACTTGGCCTGTTTCCAAGGATTAATGTGTCAATGTTAAGTTTGAACCATAGAGTTCTTTCTTTCTTAGAAGCCACATAATTTTGACCACAATTTTTAGGTATCCTTATGTGGTTTTCTAATATTTTCCTGGGAAGTAAATAAGGCATTTTTTAGAGAAATAATTAATTACTCTGTGACTGAAAGGTCAGATCATTAACCACCAGGATGCAGTAGCACATTATTCACTATGAAAATTTATAGCTTAAAAGTGTAACAATATCAAGGCAATAAACATTGTGCATAATGTAAAAATTAGAATACAGCAAAATTCAAAGAAAATGAAAGTCATTCATAACTCCTATTAATCCTGACATGTAATTTCTTCCAAGTATTTTCCTTTGGGCGTAGCTAATTATTTATATATATTATTAAGTGTTTACATAATTTTTATCATGCTATATTTTCAATAACATATGGATTTTATCACTAAATATGTATAATATCAAGTAGTGTTATATTACATTTTTATAAAACCCACAATTTCATATATTTTGCATTGGCTGGTGGAGCTTAGCTACCCTCTTTTTGGCAGTGTGTACCAGCTGATGAATGGGCCTTTTTGAGGCATCACAAAGAAAACAGGTGTAGTTTCTCATTTTATGTTTGATAGTCTGAAATAAGTTATATGCATCCACACAAAAAGTTGTAAATTGTTTTACCTTTTGGTGATATTTACTTATATTTTATTAAAACAAGAAAGAAAAGTAGAGAGTAAAAATAATTAATAAAATGAGAAACAATTTTTAATTAGTGGCCAAGAACTCAATTATTCTATGTATAATCAGGTCAAATGCTTTCTTGTGACTCTTGCAATAACTAATGATAACCAAATAAATTTTCAATTGGCTGTGATTCTTATGGGAACAACATTTTACACTCAATGTATGAGGAAATAATTTGTTGGTATGTATGAAAGATTTACAAATAACATATTTTACATTTCCTGAACTATTGGAAGTACAATTCTCCATTCATCAAAAATTTAGTGATGCTGCGTCATGCTTAACTGAAAATTAAAAACCCAGCACCAATTTATTTCATAGGTGACCTTGAGTTTGAGTAAAATAAGAGACGAGTGGAGATTTTCCCCATCAATCTTATCCCAATAGGGATGGCTTAGACCTTGCAAAATCACCATAAGCCAATTTTTATTACACAGCATTGAAATCAATTTTATAGTCATTGATTGGAATTTTGGATAATATAAATAAAAGTCTAAGAAAGAATAATTTACAAAACTAATTTCATGACTAATCTTTGTATTGAGTCTTTATTGCTGCAATTCCAATAGTTCAAAACTCATAGTAACATAGATCTGGTAGAATATCAATAGTGGAAAAAAGAAAAGGCACACAGCTTCTTTGTCTTAGATATCAACTAAAATAGCACTTTATCCCTGAAAAATATTCAATGTCATTATTTATTTTTAAAATTTAATGCTGCATTTAATTCTGTCATATTTCAACTTACTTGTTTTGAAGCTTAGTTAAGGTTTTTACTTTATTCTGAATAATTAGCTTTATTGTTATTTTATACTGCTTTTTAAATCTCTGGAATATAAAGGTCTACTTTTTCTAATAGAACTACATTGTCACAGTAGTTTAGTATTTTATATATTTGTATTCACAACAAATATATTTGTACATCCTTTTACTTATCAACAACTTACATCATATAATGGATGTTATGTTTTGAGTCAATTGCCCAACTTTTTAGTTGGAAGTTCTAGCTTAAGTGCATTTAAAATAATTATTGAAGGAGGTTGTACCATTTTAAACTCACCAACAGTGAAGGAGTGTTCTTATTTCTTCACATCATCTCGAACTTTGAAGTTTTAAGGTTCTTAAAAAATGGCCATTCTGTATGGTGTGAGATGTCTCATTGTAGTTCTAATAAGAGTTTTAAGTTTCTAGGTTTTAATTTTGGTCCTTAAATCATTTTCAATTACATTTTGTATAAGGTGTGAGATAAGGGTCCTCTTTCTTTCTTTTAGGTGCGAATATCCAGTTTTCCCAAGGCCATTTGTTGAATAGGCTATTCTGACCCCAGCTGATTGGACTTGACAACCTTGTCAAAAGTTAATTGATCATAGATGTGAGGGTTTATTTATGAACTCTCAATTTGATTCCATTGGTCAATCTGTCTATCTTTATGCCAGTACCAATGCTGTTTTTACCACTGTAGCTAGAATATATGTTTTAAACCTGGAAGTGAGATTCCTCCAACTTTGTTACTTTTTAAAGATATCTTTGGTTATTTGGGATCCCTTATCCTTCCAGATATACTTGACTACAAAGAAAGATATTGGAACTTTTATTGGGATGTCTTTAAATCTATAGATCAGTTTGGGTAAAATTGACATCTTAATGATATTTAGTTTTTGTTGGAAAACTAAACACTTCCATTTACATATGTCCTCATTGGTTGCTTTTAGCAATGTTTTATAGTGTCCTGAATACAGGCCCTTTATGTACTCGGTTAAATCTATTCCTAAATATGTGATTCTTTTAGTCACTCTTGTAAATGGAATTTTTTTCTGACTTCCACTCAGATTGCTCATTATTACTGTATAGAAACACTATTGATTTTTGCATATTAATCCTGTATCCTACTACTTTGAGAATATCGTCTATAAATTCTAATAATTTTGTTTTGGAATTTTTGGGCTTTTCTAAGTATAGGAGCATATCAGCAAATAATGAAAGCTTTACTATTTTCTTTCCTTTCTGGGTGCATTTTGTTTTTTTCTCGCCCACTTGCTTCAGATAGAAGTTCTAGCACAACAGTTCTGATAACAGTGGGGAGAACAGACAGCCTTGTCTTGTTTCCAAACTCAGTGAGAAAGCTTTTAGTCTTTCATCTTTAAGAACATTGTTAGTGTGGGGTTTCCATATATGTACTTTCTCATAATGAGAAACTTTCCCTCAAATCCTCTCTTTTGGAGTGCTGCTATCAAGAAAGAATGTTGCATTTTGTCAAATGCCTTTCCAATTAAAATTACCCCATTATTTTTCTTCTTCAATTTATTAATATCGTATATTACAATAATTAACTTTCATATGTTGAACCACCCTTGCATACCCTGTATAAAGTCCACTTGATTGTGATGTATAATTTTTTGTGTGTCTATTTGGATTTGTTTAGCAAGTATTTTGTTGACGATTTTTGCATCCATATTCATTAAATAAATTGGTCTTTAATATTCTTTTTTCCCTTATATCTTTATTTGGCTTTGGTATTAAGATGATGTTACCTCATAGAATGAGTTTGGTAGCATTTCTTCCTGTTTAAGTTTTTAGAAGTGTTTAAGAAGATAGTATTAGATCTTTAAATGATCCACAGAATTCAACTGTGTAGCAATCTGGTCCTGGACTTTATATTTTGGAGAGTTTTTTGATGACTGCTTTTAGTTCTTTATTATAATGGTTTGTTGAGGTCTTATATTTTTTCTTGTGTCAGTACAGCTTATTCATGTGTTTCCAGAAATTTGTCCATTTTATCAACATTGTCTAGTTTGTTGGCATACAGTTCTTCATAGTATCCGCTTATGATATCTATTATTTCTTCTGGGTCAGTGGTAATGTTACCTTTCACAATTCTAATTTTATTTATTTACATCTTCTCTCTTTTTTTCTTTGTTAATATAGTTAAGGATTGAAGGTGGAAATGTTCGACAGTATTTAAAGTAATGGAACAAAGCTTTAAAAATAAATTTAGTAGAGGATGTTTCTCAAACTCTTTTGAAATTCTGAATGACATTTAAGTTATAAAAATTTCAGTATATATATGTTTGTCATTCAGATCAACTAAATAAAATGCTTGCTATTTCGAATATTTTTAATGAAACAAATGATGCATTAATAAAAAAAAAAGACACAATGCATGTACAAGATGATAGTTATATATGTTAGTAAAAATAAATACTTATCAAAGAATCAAAGACATCTCTAAAAGTTAATAAAACAAAGACCAGTTGCAATAAATATATATTGTAGACATCATTGATTTCAGATAAAAAATAAGTCACAATACAAGAATTTTATGTATAAAATGTTAAAATTTTCATACAAATTCAGTATTTTGAGGAAGATATTTTAATATTTGAATAAATTATTAAACAGTGATGAACCACTGAAAAGTCATTAATATTTTAGTCCTAAAACAGAGGTTGAACTTTTTTTTAATCTTGGAAAAATTATTTAGGGAAATGAACAATATGATTCTACAAAGAAAACCTGGATATAAATTAAAAGAATACAAAGCAATAGAATGCAAAAGAATATGTCTAACAATGATTGCTTAATTTAAAATGAAAAAGAGCTAATACTTGGAAAATGAGAACCATACATTCTCAAATATACATTGAACAGCACAAAAAATTACAAATTTAATTCCAGATTAGGTTGAGGGAATTTTTAAAGGAAATTCTACCAACCTATCTGATAAAATTTAATCTATGTCACAAAATTTGGATTGTCAATTCTTAGCTTTACTATATTAATTTTACTTAATTGAGCAAAATATTCAATTGATGAATTTCATTTTAAAGAACATAAGAAACTTATAGAAATAAAGGGAAAATGAATGCTTTTTTAAAAATCATACTAAAATTAGTAGATTATAACTCAACAGAAATGCAAATTTATTAAGGGATGCTAGTGTATTTAGAGTAACCAAAAAGAGCTTGATAAGCTGGTTTAAGAATGAAAATGCATATTCTTACCATGCTTTTCTTGAGTAAGCAGGCCATTTCTACAGTTGAAAAGTTTTCCATCATTTACACACTATTAAAAAAGTAAAAGTCTGGGTATCAAACTAGAATATATATCTTAATATTAAAAATAGGTATAGGGTGATCTATTTAGAACTTTTTAGTGATTGAACTGCATGCCTTCCAAGAAGCATAGGAAAAATAGGTTTTCTAAATATTTAGTCCAATAGAGCTGTAAATTATAAATGAAGAAAGAGAATAATTAAGGCAGAAACAGTTGTGATATGAAGTAAAATGAGATTGCTCCCATTAAGTACCCTGCTCATTAGGCATAAACCTTGAGGGACACAAACAAATGCAAAGTCTTTCCCGATATTTAGATGATAAAGCCAGAGATAGATACTGAGTCCCAAATTACAGCATCATAGGAACCCTCAAATATGGATCTCTTTTCTGAGTGTGGAGCAGTTATACCTAGTGGCCAGGTGTAAGTTATTTTCTAAGCAGTGCTTTGGTTTTCCTGATTCTTCAGAATACACTCTCTATAAATGTTAACATGTTTTCTCAGTTAATTTTTGGTATTTCAGAATGGACATAATCAATATCTGTGTTTGGAATGTGGCAGGAAAGAATTTCATAATGAATAGAAATCTATGCTTTTGAGCCAAACAGTGCAAAGTCATCCTCTGGAGGCCTGGATGGATCTGAATGTGTGAGGGCTCAACAATATTCCATTGTGTGTATATACCATATTTTGTCTATCCGTTTATCACTTGATAGATAGGTGGGTTGCTTCCATATTTTGGCAATTGTTAATAATGTTAATATGAAAATCAGTGGGAAAATATCTTTTTGAGACCCTGCTTTCAATTATTTTGGGTACCTAAAGGTGTGCTTACATTCCCACCATCAGTGATTGAGCGTTTCTATTTCTCTACATCCTCACCAACATTTTTTATAATAGTCTTTACATTTTAACATTGCATAAAATTTACTACTGAATATTATTCTATATCTCCCAGCTAGAATATAAGCCCAAGGGGACAAAGATCTTTTATTCTTTTCCTACACTCTGTAGACACTGCTTGGTGCATTACAGAAATTCCAAAAAATATTTACTAAAAAAAATGAATTGAATTAAGTGACCGAAGGGGGGGGGGGCAAGATGGCATCAGTTTAGGTTGGCACTCACCATCTCTCTCACAGAGGACAGCTGATTGGGGACAGGATCCTGTCCCAGTGGTCTTCTCTAGGAGCCCTTGGAGTGAGAACCTTAGGGACATTGATCTGGGAGGAGCTGGACAGCAAGATGGATTGCTCAAGATAAAATTGTGAGTTTTTCCCAGGTGGTTAAGCCCCACCCTCAGGCAAAGGGCTACAGAGAGCCCTGACTCCTGCTGACAATACAGAGATAGAGAGCATTCTCTAAGAGTGGGAGGGTTCTGGCAAAAGGTGGAAAGGGATTTCCTTTCTGTGGGTTTGGCTATCTGGTCCCCCTTGCAGGTATGGGGAGCAAACTAGCCAGCTTGAAGTGGCACAGGCTGAGGGGAGAGGTGAATCTGCTGAGGAAGTCTGATTTACCTAGCTGCATGGAGTTACGCCCTGACTCCTGCCGGCAAACCAGTGAGAGGGAGCATTCTCTGAGAGTGGGAGGGTTCTGGCAGAAGGTGGAGAAGGGTTTCTTTTCTGTGGGTTTGGCTGTCTGGAACCCCTTGCCGGTTTGGGGTGCAAATCAGCCAGCTTGAAGTGGCACCAGGCTGAGGGGAGAGATGAATCTGCTGAGGAAGTCTGATTTACCTAACCGCCCTATAACACGAGGCTTGGCTCAGGAGGGGGAAGAGTCAGCCAATTTTATCATTCTGCGCTGATGAGTATCGGAGTCTCAGCAACCCTGGGGAGGCCAGGCAGTAGGAAGTGTTTCTTAAGTTTCCACGAGCCTATTTATGGTTCCCTTGGCAGAGGGGGTGGTCTAGAAGAGGCCTTATTTTGGGTCCCTTATTTCTCCAAAAATAAAAAATAAATAAATAAAATAGAAGGTTACTTAAAAAAAAATTTTAACTTAGTTTAATCGCTAAAATCTGCCTCAAAACCTGCAGATAGAAGTCTGCAGGGTAATTGATTGATGAACACAAGCAGGCTGAGAGGCCCAAGAAGGAATGTTGTTCTTCCTTAGCATTGTTTGACTGCTTTCTTGTGTGTTTGTTTGATTTTCCTTTGTTTTTTTGTTAGTTTCTTGCTTTTCTTTTCTCTTTCCTACCCCCCTCTTTTTCAATTAGATGCTGCTAACTTGTTTCTTCTTTGCTGTGTTTCTCCTTCCTTGATTTCCCATTCTCTGTGTATATTGATTTTCTCTACAAATGCTAGCGCTTTTCTTTCGTTCATCTTTCTACCTTCTGCTTTCTGTTGTGGTTCTTACATTCCACGTTTTTTTTTTCATTAGTCCGCAACTTCATGGGTATTTATTTCTAACCTGTCTGTTCTGTTTTCTTTTTATTATTATTAAAAACTTTTTCCTTTCAACTCTCTCTTTTCTCTCCTCATCATTCTGGCCTTTTAAATCGTACTATATACTTTCAACTATTTGGTTTCCCACTCCGTTGTATATATTCTACATTTTTTCCCGAATTACCGTACACTGCCTACATGAAATAAATATTCATTTTACTAAGTCTTATAAGGCCCCACTTCTAACATTTATCAATATTACTATTATCCTTTTCCCTTTTTAACCTCTTTCGATTCCTTGGGCCTAATCTTTTTTCCTTCAAGGAAACATGGAAAAAAGCAAGGAAATAGAACAAGAAGAAGTAAGTGTCAGAGAGAAAACTTAAAACACACACAGAACACCAGCTAAATAAAACTCTAGAGCAGAGAGAGAAGCTAATCAACTGAATAAACCCAACAAGATAAAATGATGAACAAAGGGCAACAAAAAATTACAAACCATACTGAGAAACAGGAAGACATGGACCAGTCCAATGAACAAACTAAAAACCAAGAAGAGATGCAGAACATCAAACAAATAATCAAAGCTGTCCAAACAAATATAATGGACCAAATTAATTAAGTGAAGTAAGAGATTAAGGATATTAAGAAGACACTGAGAGAACATACTGAAGAAATTGTAAACATACATAAAAAGATAAGGGATGTGATGGATGGCAAAATCCATGAAATAAAAAAGATATTGGAATCACATAACAGCAGATTTGAAGAGAGAGAAGAAAGAATTAATGATGTGGAAGACACTACATCTGAAATTAAACAAATAGTAGAACAGATCGATAAAAAGATAGAAAAAAATCCTGCAGGGACTTAGGGATTTAACAGACAATACAAAATACACAAACATATACATTATAGGCATCCAAGAAGGAGAAGAGAAGGGAAAGGGAACAGAAGGGGTGTTGAAGGAAATAATGGCTGAAAACTTCTCAACCCTATTGAGGGAGATGGATGTACATGTCCAGGAAGCAGAGTGCACCCCAAACAGTATAAATCCCAACAAAACTACTCAAAGATATATAATCATCAAAATGTCCAATGCTCAAGACAAAGAGAAAATACTCAAGGCAGCAAGAGAAAAGAGAACCATCACATACAAGGGAAGCACCAATAAGATTAAATGCTGATTTCTCATCTGAAACCATGGATGCAAGAAGTCAGTGGTATGACATAGTCAAAGAACTAAAAGAAAAATCTTATAGCCACGAATTCTCTATCCAGGAAAGCTGACATTCAAACATGATGGAGAGCTCAAAATATTCACAGATAAAAAGAAAACAAAAGAGTATGCCAGGACAATTGACAAAGATGGCATTAGTGTAGGAGGGCGCACACTGCAAGCTCCCAGAGCAAGGCGGATTGGGGACGGGGTCCTGCCCGGGGGTCTGTGCTGTGCACGCATGGAGTGAGAGGCTTGGGACATCTATCTGCGCGGATCAGTGGCGTGGACCGAACGGTGGAGATTCGTGGGATTTGAGGCTGCCAGTGGAGGTTGGCACAGGCGGCTGAGCCCCGCGGTTACGGAAATAAAAAATAAAACGGCCATTTGGAGCCGCGGGCGGGGGCGAAAAAGTTTTATTTTCTGGGGATCTGGCTGCCTGGCGCCCCTTGGACCTTGTGTGAATAGAGCAAACGAGCTAATTAGCACCCAGTGAACTGGAGGGTCGGGCAACGCAGCTGATTTCCCTAGCCACCCAGGGATAAGACCCGGGCCGCTGAGGAGCCAGGAGGAAGGGACACTTCCCAAAAAAGGGAGGGTTCGGTTGGAAGACAGGGAAGGGTATTTTATATTTTTGGACATTGATCTGGCTGCCTGCACCGCCCCATAGCTTTGGGGAGCAGATAAGCCGACCTGAAGCAGCATTAGGCTGAGAGC
>JAKSZT010001663.1:763495-928561 GCA_026826555.1 Tolypeutes matacus
TATAAAGGTAACAATTAATAATAGAAATATGTGTTAAAATATTTTGGTGATAAAATATTTGTCTGCTACAAACATTTTCTCTTTCTCCTTATTTCTAGTCCCATCTTTTATTTCCCATTCTTCTCTCTGTCTCTCTCTCTTTCCCTTGACCTGTCTCATTCTCTCTCTCTCTCCCCCTCTCTCATCTTTCTACTCATTTCTCTCTCTACAAGAGGGCATGGAATAAATTAAAAAATATTTTTTCTGGAGAGGGTCAAGCACAAAATAGGAATTTGCAAGAGAGCAATCAGAAGATGAAAGAAAGTGAAAATATGCAATCAAATTTCAAAATATGCTTCCAAAAGATAGTCTGCTAAAGGAATACACTACATAATACATATTGACTAATATACACCACAAAAGTTTCAGTAACATTACAAATCTACATTTCCTAGCATTTCTGAGACAAGAAGATTATGGTAAAGTAAGGGCCTATAAAACCCTGTGTTTAATCTGTTTTCCCTGAATTATAGGTAAGGTATAAATATAATTTCATACTTGAAAACAAAGAATAACTAAGATTAATCTTTCATTAGTGTGGCACATCACCTGCAATGGATATACACATCCTGGGGCTTTGTCACTAAGCATGGACCATAGTTCACATTGTAGACCACACTCTCTCCCACACAGTTCTGCATGCTATATGCTGATGTAAAATGGCCTATATCTGTCATTGTAATGTCACTCAGTATAATTCCCAAGTCCTGAAAAGTCCCTGTATTATAACTACTTTTCCCTTCCCTGCCCTGAAAGCTTCTAGTGGCCACTGGCTCCACCTCACTGTTATAATTTCTTCCATTGCTTGAACCACACTAGTCCCTAGCTCTTCCCCCAGTCCTGAGGAGTCTGGGATGGTGATGTCCACTCCACCTCCAAGTGAGAATGGGCTTATATCCCATGGATATGGTGGGCAGGAATATCTTGCCTGCAGCTGCAAGTTCTCTCCATTCCCTGGGATGGCTGTGTCCATCTTCACCTCCTCACCAGGTGACTTGGGTAAGTCTATTGAGCTGTAGAGTAGGAGTTGCAGCTCCACCAAGATTTCAGGCACAGCTGGCACATGGGTAGTCTAGAGGCTCCAGGCTCTAGAAGTACACCTACGAACTCCAGGATCACATATAGATTTGAATAGAAGGGAACGATGCACCATGTGCAAAAAGGACTTATTTGAGCCAAACTCTGTCACTCTCAGGAGCACAGATTCCAAAGTAGAACCCACTGATTAGGCATCAGTCTCTGGGGCTATCCCCTCTTACATAGGACCTGGGTGTCTCCAGAGCCCTCAGGAGCCCCTTTGTGTGGGTTGATATCCACTTGGTGGTCTATGAGATCCTACTGAGGTGTGCATAAGCGTTACTTCTGGGATGACCTCCCAACTCACTTAGCCACATGAACTCATTTGTCTTTACCTTTTCCCCCTTTTACTCAAGGTCTTTTTCCAGTCATATTGCCAGTTGGCACTTGGTATTAATCCCTCGTTGCCGGGGAGGCTCAACCCCAGGAGTCATGTCCCACGCTGGGGTCAAGGTAATGCATTCATATACTGAGTTTGGCTTAGAGAGAGGCCACATTTGAGCAACAAGGAGGCTCTCAGGTGGCAACCCTTAGGCACCCCATAACAGTAGGCTCAGTTTCAATTACAAGAGCAAGGACTCATAAGGCTAGTCTTCAGTAACAAGAACCCATCAGTGGACCATCCTCTTTTGCCAGACACTACTCTTGCACTTGGGGGACTCTTGCTGCTCCCTTGTAGAATGTGGCAGAGCTCTCCAGGCTGGGAATTCAGTGTTCTCTCATTTATTAAGTGATTGTCTACCCACCGTGACCATGCCCCTCTCCTTGATCATTTGAACAATTTATATTTCATTTATATTCAAATGAACTTCCTCCCATGAACCCTCATGCCAGACAGACCCACCAATGATTCTCTGCTGCCCACATTGTAACCCATCTGTGATCTAAACCTTCCTTGAAGATGAAGCCCATATAATAACCAAATACAATTAATAGGAAAATGAAATAATAATGATAAGCTTAAATGAAAGAGATAAAATACACGGAAACTCAGAAAAAAAAAACATCTGAAAATAAAATATAATTAACAAATTGGGATATTCAAAAAACGGGAAAAAATTAAATTTTTATTTTCCCTTTTATCACTGCATTATCGGATGTCCAGTCTGTACCGTGGCACCTTCCACCTCTCATTCCCCAGTGTCTCCTAAATTTTCATTTAATTTTCAAAGAAGTTTTAGGTCACAGCAAAGTTATACATAGAATACTAGAGAATCTCATATACCCAACTTACTTTCCCTTTCCTCACCCCATATTCAAATCTTTTTGTGTGTGTGTGTGGATGGTAGCATTGCTATAACTGTTGTACAGATAGTGAAACATAGCTACTAAACATTGTCAATGATTTACAGTATAGTTTACAGTTTAGACGGAACAGTTTAATATTTTTTGATGATATTTACCATGTCCTCTGTCTATTACTGTAAGGTAATGAAAAACATTTCTCATGAACACTAAATACCCCCTGTTTGATCTTTTCTGTTCCTTCTGCCCCATCTCCATGGGGCACATGACACTCTCTTGTTTTGACTCATTGGATGACCAGATTCATAGTTACATGCCATGGGTATTCTAACCTGCCCTTCCTAATCTACCCACCTGTCAACCCTGCACTACCAAACCTAATAATATCACTACCCACCTGTCCTATCCTTCAATATGCAACAATACTCTATCACTTTACCATAGAATATGTCCATATGGGTGATGTCTCACAACCTACTCTTCTCTTTCTCTCCCTTGTTAACCTTTCTTTCAGACAATGGTTTTCACAGACTGCTCACTTTCCTCAATTCAAATAAGTGAGGTCATATACTGTTCATCCTTCAATGTCTGGCTTGCTTCACTCAACATAAGGTCTTTAAGATCCATCCATGTTATTCCATGTGTTAACACTTTATTCATTCTTACAGCTGAGTAATATTCCATTGTATGTATGTACCACAATTTGCTTATCCATTCATCTGTTGATTGGCACTGGGGCTGATTCCAACTTTTGGCAATGGTGAACAATGTCACTATGAACATTGGTGTGCATATATCTGTTCGTGTCTTTGCTTTCTATTCTTCTGAGTACATACCCAGAATAGAATCGCTGGATCATATGGAAGATCTCTTGTTAGTTTTCTGAGGAACCACCAAACTGTCCTCTACAGTGGCTGGACCATTCCACAATCACAACAGCAATGGATGAGGGTTCCTATTCCTCCACATCCTCTCCAACACTTATAGTCTGCTGTTTTTTTAATACCTGCCATTCTGATGGGTGTAAGACGGTATCTCATTGTAGTTTTTGATTTGCATTTCCCTAATAGCTAGTGGTGTCAAGCATTTTTTCATGTGCTTTTTGGCCATTTGTATTTCTTCCTTGGAGAAGGGTCTTTTCAGGTCACTTGCCCATTTTTTAAATGGGTTGTATGTCTTTTTATTTTCGAGGTATAGGATTTATTTATATATGCAGGATATTAGGTTCCTATCAGATATATGATTGCCAAATATATTCTCCCATTGGGTAGGCTGCCTTTTTATTTTCTTTATAACGTCCTTTGAGGTGCAGAAGTTTTTAAATTTGAGGAGATCCCATTTATCTATTTTTTCTCTTGCTGCTCGTGCTTTGGGTGTGAAGTTCATGACACCATTTCCTATTACAAGGTCCTGTAGATGCTTCCCTACATTATCTTCCAAGGTCTTTATGGTTTTGGCTCTTATATTTAGATCTTTGATCCATCTTGCATTGATTTTTGTATAAGGTGTGAGATGGTATTCTTCTCCAATTCTTTTGGAGATGGATATCCAGTTCTCCAAGCACCACTTTTAAAGAGATCATTTTCTCGCAACTGAGTGGGCTTGGTGGCCTTATCAAATATCAGATGACTGTACATGTGAGGATCTATATCAGAACTCTCAATTCGGATTCATTGGTCAATAGGTCTATCCTTGTGTCAATACCATGCAGTTTTGATCATTGTAGCTTTGTAGTATGTTTTAAAGTCAGGTAATGTGATACCTCCAACTTCATTTATCTTTTTCAATATGTCTTTGGCAATTCAGGGCCTCTTACCTTTCCAAGTAAATTTTGTAGTTAGTTTTTCCAGTTCCTTAATAAATACAGTGTTGATTTTTATTCGGATTGCATTAAATCTGTAGATTAGTTTGGGTAGGATAGACATCTTGATGATGTTTAGTTGTCCTATCCATAAACACGGAATATTCTTCCATTTATTTAAGTCTTCTTTGATTTCCTTTAACAGTGTTGTATAGTTTTCTGTATATAAGTCCTTTATATCTTTAGTTAAAATTATTCCTAGGTATTTGATTCTTTTAGTCACTATTGTAAATGGTATTTTTAAATTTCCTCCTCAGATTTCTCATTATTGGTGTACAGAAATGTGACTGATTTTTGAGCATTGATCTTATAACCTGCAACATTACTGAGCTCCTTTATAAGGTCTTCAAGCTTTTTTTGTAGATTTCTCAGGGCTTTCTATGTATAGGATCATGTTATCTGCAAATAATGAAATTTTACTTCTTCTCTACCAGTCTGGATGCCTTTTATATCATTTTCTTGCCTCAGTGCTCAAGCAACTACTTCTAAGACAAAGTGGTGTTAGTGGGCATCCTTATCTTGTTCCCAATCTCAGAGGAAGGCTTTTAGGATTTCTCCATTGAAGATGATGTTAGCTTTGGGTTTTTCATATATACCCTTTATCATATTCAGAAAGTTTCCTTCTATTCCTATCTTTTGCAGTGTTTTTATCAGGAAAGGATGCTGTATTTTGTCAAATGCTTTTTCTCAATCTATAGAGATGATCATGCGATTTTTTTCTTTCAACCTGTTTATGTGGTGTTTTACATTGATTGATTTTCTTATATTGAACCATCCTTGCATACCCAGGATGAAACCCACTTGGTCATGGTATATAATCCTTTTGATATATTGTTGAATGCGATTAGCAAGTGTTTTGTTGAGGATTTTAGCATCTAGGTTCATTAGAGAAATTAGTCTGTAATTTTCCTTTCTTGTGGTATCTTTGTTTGGTTTTGGTATTAGGGTAATGTTGGCATAGCTGAATGACTTGGGCAAATTTCCTTCGACTTCTATTTTTTGGAAGAGCTTAAGCAGAATTGATGTTAGCACTTTCCGGAATGTTTGGTAGAATTCAGCTGTGAAACCATCTGGTCCTGGGCTCTTCTTATTTGGGAGGTTTTTGATGACTGAGTTTATCTCTTTACTTGTAATTGGACTGTTGAGTTCATCAATTTCTTCTTTCATCAAATGTAGGCTGTTTGAGAGTTTCTAGAAACTTGTCCATTTCTTCTAAATTATCATTCTTGTTGGCATATAATTTTTCAAAGTATCCTCTTATGATACTCTTTATTTCCGTTGCATCAGTAGTGATATCCCCTTGCTCATTCCTTATTTTGTGTATTTGCATCTGTTCTCTCTTTTTCTTTGTTAGTCTGGCTAACGTTTTGTCAATTTGTTCTTCTCGAAGAACCAACTTTTGGTTTTGTTTATTTTTTCTGGTGCTTTCTTATTCTCTATTTCATTTTGTTCCACTCTAATCTTTCTTATTTCCTTCTTTCTACTTCCTTTAGGTTTAGTTTGTTGTTGTTTTTCCAATGCCTCCAAGTGTGCAGTTAGGTCTTCAATTTTAGCTTTTCTTTTTTATCATATGTATTTATGGCTATGAACTTCCCTCTTTGAACAGCTTTCCCTGCATCCCATAGGTTTTGATATGTTGTGTTGTCGTTTTCATTAGTTTCAAGGTAGTTACTAATTTCTTTTGAGATTTCCTCCTTGACCCACTGTTTGTCTAAGAGTGTGATACAAAAATCTTCAAATCATCACACTGCACCTTCTGAACCCCTAAATAACATGTTCTTTCTTTTCACAAAATACATTCATTTCATCACAATATCCTGAAAGCCTTAAATCTTTTCATTAACAATGGTAAGTAGAAAATCTCATCAAAATCTATCATGGGTGTGGTCTGCACTGGGGCACAATTCCCCTCTGTCTGTGGACTGTGATGCCTAGAGAACAAGTTATGTGCTTCAAATATAAAATAAAAAGATAAGCAGAGAATAAGCATTTCTACTTTTTTAGTGTTTTTACAAGAAGGGTGCATGCTTTTGTCAAATGATTTTTGGTATCAACTTAAAAGGTCATGTTCTTTTTTTGTTTTGATTCTTTTTTACTTCATTCTCTTTATGCGGTATATTACATTATTTGCTTCCCTTATTTTGAAACACCATTGCATATTGTGGTAAATCCCACTTGATTATGTATAATTCTTTTAATGTACTTTTGGATTCTATTTCCTAGAATTCTGTTGAGTATTTTTATATCTATATTCATATGGGATATTGATGATAATTTTATTGTGGTATCTTTATCTGCCTTTGGTATTAGGGTGATGCTCACCAGTAGACCAAGTTAGGAAGTGTTCCTTCCAATTCAGGTTTTTGGTAGGTATGTGAACAGAATTGTGTTTTGGAATGTTTGCTGAAATTCACTGGTGAAACCTTCTGAGCCTATGATTTTCTTTGATGGTGGGTATGTGGCATTACTGATTTGATCACTTTAGTTGTTATTGTTCTGTAAGATGTTCTATATTTTTTTAATTCATTTAGGAATTTTGTGTCTTTACAGGGAATTTATCAGTTTCATATTTTATCTAATTTTTTTTGGGGGGGGCATAATTGTTCATATATCCCTTTATACTCCTTTTTAATTCCGTGAGGTTATTGGTAAGGTCACTCCTTTCATATGATTTTAATTATTTCTATCCTCTACCTTTTTTTCTTCATTAGTCTAGCTAATGTTTGATTGATCTTTACAAAGAAACATTTGGTTTCATTCATCTTCTCAGTAGTGTTTTTATTCTGTATGTTATTTACCCCCACTCTATCGTTGTTATTTCCCTTCAGCTGCTTACTTTGAGTTTATTTTGCTCTTCTAGTTTTAGTATTTCAAGTTGTGAAGTTAGGTCTCCTATATGAGATCTTTCTCCTTTTATGTTGTAAAAAGTCAGAGTTATAAATTTCCCTTTCATCACCACCTTTATTGCATCTATAAGATTTTGCATGTTTTGTTTGTTCATTCATTTCATGATATTTCCTAATTGTCTTTATTATTTATTCTTTGATCCATTGTTTCTTTAAGAATATACATTTTTCTTAGCAAATAAATTATATTGTTACATATTTAAAAAACATAAATCCAGCCAAAGTGTACAATCAATGGCATTCGGTGCAATCACATATTTGTGCTTTCATAACTTCAATCATTCTTAAAGCATTTTCATTATTCCAATAATAATAATAATAATAATAATAATAATAAAAAACATTTGGGAAGGTGGTAGAACACTTCAGATGCCACAGGATTGGGCAATGAACAAATATAAGGGGGGAATGCAACTATGGATTTAAGTGGACTTATGATTATTCTAGCAGTGGAAGAATTTGTATTATTGATATAAAGGGCAGTGGCCACCAGAAGTTCTGATGGGAAGGAGAAGGAAGAATACGTGTAATATGGGGACATTGAAATTGTCCTGCACAACATTGCAATGACAGATACAGGCCATTATACATTTTGTAACAACCTATAAAATTGTGCCATGCAAAATGTAAACTATAACATGGTTATAGTAACAATGCTTCAATATGTGTTCAACAATTGTAGCAAATGTACCACACTAATTAGAGATATTGTTAATGGGGGAAAGTTTGGCAATGGGAGGTTTGGGGTATATGGGAATCCCCTATATTTTTGATGTAACAATTATGTAATCTAAAGCATCTTTAAAAATAAAAAATTAGCTCAAACAAACAAAAAACCCAACCAAAACTCATCATCTATCAATTTCTCTATGCTTCCCCTGCCATACATAGCTCCTTTTCTTTTTCCTTATCTCTAATATATTTGTATTTATTGTATAAAAGCAGTCTTATATATTCAATATCACCCACATTCATGTTTTACATGAGGTTTTACTATCTTATAGAGTCTCATGTTACATTTTTTAAATTCCCTTCTAGTAATATGCATCATCTTAAAGTTTCCTTTAAAATCACTGTCATACCCACACAACAGTATTGCTAGTTACAAACACCATGATATACTTTCACCATTTCTATTCATTTCCAAAGATTTCCAAACAACCTTTTTACCAATTCTGCACAGATTAACTCTTAACTTTCCATTCTCTATCCTCCTCCTATTTTCTGGTGACCATTATTCTAATTATTAACTCCATAGGTTTATGCAATATATTTAGTTCATAATAGTGCACAGTTTTTTGTAATTTTCTATCTGGCTTGCTTAACTCAATATAATGTCCACCAGGTTTATCATGTTGTCATGTTTCACGACTTCATTAATTCTTATTTCTGCATAATAGGAATATACTTTTTAATTTCCACAAATTAGAAAATTTTCCAGTTGTGCTGTGTTATTAATTTCCAGCACATTTCAATGTTGTCAGTACATACAACATTCATTGTATAATTTCAGTCTTGTTAAATTTATTAAGTCTTGTTTTGTGGCCTAACATTTGATCTACCTTGAAGAATGACCCACATGCACTAGAGAAGAAAGTTTATTTGGCTCTTGTGTGTCAAGTGTTCTATGTATGTCTATGAGCTCTAGTTGCTTTATATTGTCTTTCAGGTCTTTCATTTTCTTATCAAACTTCTATTTAGATGTTCTATCCATTATTAAATGTTGTGTATTTCTCCCTTCATAGGTATCAATGTTTCATTATTGTGGGTCTCTACTATTTCAGTGCATACCCATATGGCTACGTACATCGGACACCTTGATTCCTTTATGCTGCTTTGATTCACCCCAAGGTAATTTGCTCTCAGTATGCCATATTCCCTATAACATTTGCTTGTGGGCCTGCTGTAGTGGTGATAATTTCCCTCAGCTTTTGTTTGCCCATTAATGTCTTAAATTTGTCTTCATTTTCAAAACAGTCTTAAAAGAGATACAATTCTCTGTTGAAATTATTTTCTTTCAGCACTTAAATATTTTATTGCTCTTCTTTCATGCCTCCATGTTTTTTTTATAAGAAGTCAGCACTTTATTTTATTGTGACTTCCTTTTACATAACATGTTGCTTTTCTCTTTCAGCTTTCAGAACTCTTTCCTTATCCTTGCATTCTGCAGTCTGACTATATTTCTCACATACTTGTCTTCAAGTTTATCCTGTTTGTTGTTCATTAGGATTCTTGAAGTTGTACTCATGTCTTTCTCTAAATTAAAGATGTTTTCTGCCATTATTTCTTTGAACTTTCCTTCTGACCTTTTCTCATTTTTCTTCTCAGTCTCTTGTTATTACTATATTCGTATTCTTTAGAGTACCCAAACTGTCTCTTAGGCTCTTTGCAATTTTTCTCATGTTATTTTTTTTTTCCTGCCCTTCAGCCTTAGTCACTTCATTGTTTTATTTTAAATTCTCTAGTTCTTTCTTCTCAATATCGAACATCTTGTTTTCTTTGACGATTTATTAATTCTTATCCTGTTCTTTTGAATTGGCCATAACTGCTGATGTCTTTGTTTTCTTGATAACCGTTGTTGCACATTGTACAAACATTTTAATATTGTAACTATTGGATTTAGTCCTTTAGCTGTCTGCTCCTAACTTTTGTTTCTGGCTAGTGATGTGACAGATCTATCATTTAGTATTAGGAGTTAACAAAAACAAACAAACAAATGCAAAAACAGCTTTTCATTGTCTTTGCAAATTAGCTCTGTGTTGGCTGGTGCTCTCCTTCAGAGTTTAAATCTCTTATCAAGAAGATCAGCCTGAGGCAAAACTGTGGTGCCCTCTCCTTTTCTGATCATAGGTATTTTCCTGGACTTCTTCCCTGGCCTTAGACATTTACCAGTTTAAGTGAATTGGAATACCTCCTTTGTCCAAATAATCTCTGGGCAGACAGACACCTACAGTATCTTATGCTACTGTAAAAATGCCCGTTCATCAGATAGTACTCACTTTTAGTGAGAATTTAGATATAGAGAATTATCCAACTTAAAATACATGAAATTGTGGTTTTTTAAAAAATCTCTAATATAACATAAAGAAAGGTGTATTATAAATATTTAATAATGAAATCAGGATGTTACTAAAATACAGTGCAATAAAAATTATGTGAATACTTAAGTGTACATAGAAATAAGCATTATGTAAAAAGGAAAATAAATAGAAGAAATACATCTAAAGATTAACAACATTTATGAATGAGTTTAATATTCTTTGAACTTTGTTTTATTCTAATTTTTGTTTATTGAACAGTGTTTAATGATTGTGTCATACTTTTAAATATAAAAATGTTTCATTGTTTAAAATATGCTATATCATCCTTGTTAGTTAATGATCTGGTCTTTCAGGCACAGATTAATTATTCCTCTAGAAATATCTGCTATTTTACACACTCATATATGAGATCATCACAAAGAAAAAAACAAAAAAATGCTACTTTACATTTTATGGCTTATAAGGGGAAGGTAATTCTGTTAAAAAATAGCACGGATGCATTAGTCCTTGAAATTTTATCCTTGGAATAATGCCAAACTAATTTCCTTGGAAATTGGTCCCAGAGATGAATAAAGGTTGCATTCTCAAAAATCCTCAATATAATAGGTGATGTGGGATTTTGAGGGTGAAAGGCAAGAGACAATATGCTCTGCTTATGTTCACAGTACCTCCCTGGTGTACTTATGAGATAGAATTTCTGGGTGAAAAAGTATTTGATCAGGATCTGAAAAAAATATTTATGTTGGTTTATTTTACCTCAGAACAAAATGAAAATGCATGCACAAAAAAATAAACATAATTTATTTCCAAGGAAACAAATATTGCAGAGCCAAAATTTCAGGCCACTTAACTGGTTTAAGTATTTTATTTCTGAGTCAGACTCAAGGTTGAGACATTTCTAGACAGAAAAGCTGTAAGAGGACTTTCACCAACTTTGGCTCTTGGTATTAGTCTCAAGGCTAGGGAGTTTTAGTTTATCTCAAAAAAATATTATTAGAAGAGTGTGTGTGTGTGAGTGTGTGTGTGTGTATGTGTGTATGTAGACCTTACCTAAGAAATACCAGGATTTGTAGAAATGGAAATATTGAATCATGGAATCAGAGTCATCGTAATGTACATATACTGAAAATATATTTTTGGAAGAAATTTGAGTTTTAATGATCTCATAAAAGCATATCTTCTGCAAATTAATAGATATGTGTGATTACCAGTAAAGTAGCTTCAGGTTTTAATTTCTCATCTGTCATTTGCATTATATAATATTGAAAACAAAAGAATAGTACATGATGCATTAAAACCCTTTATCACTATTTATTATAAATCGAGTACCTTTTACTGCTTTTCTGAGATTAATTATAAGTAGGAATATAGAGTTCTGAGAATGATCTCTGGACTAACCAATCTTCATAGAATCACAAATCCTACAACACTTAATAGTTATGAATCTGGATAAGTTACTTCACTTTTTGTGTTCTCTTTCTAATCCAAAAATGTGTAGAATAGTAATACCTATAGTGTAATATTTTCACCTGGATGAATATATTAATAATAGGAATTATTTTTAAGTGTCAAATTCATTTTAATTATGCAATATATGATTTATTATGGCATACCATCCAAATGATGATTTATAATGAATTCATATTCCATAGTCTAAATTTTTTGTCATATTTTGCAAACTACTTTTTTTTCAATGTTTACATTGTGTACTTTCCAAATGAAATACAATTCTTCAGCTCAAACAGGAAAAATGAGACAAAATGATTCTGAAAAAACAGTAGAAAAATATTGTTCACTGGTTTATTTTTCCAAATGAGCAATACATATTAAAAAATAAGCAGATTTCCAATGATGTATATTAAAATGTTTGTCCTATCATTCTTTGAAATCTAAATGAAAAAAATTCATTACGGCACATTTGATCTGTAAGATTTAAACAGACTTTCTGATATAATAACAGATTCATTTTATTTTTGTCTCCTCAAACACATGAGCAACAAAATTATTAATGAACACTTAATATTTAATAAAACAATAAGGAATGTGAAAATTAAGGAGGGGTGGAGTTTTCAAAAGGAAATCTTTAGAGAATAGATTACTGCAAATAAAACCTACAGAACAGTAAATGCATATTCCTGATACAAATAAATGCTAATAAACAAAAGTTTCTCCAGAAATGACAGAGATGAACAATGGAAATTAAATAAATTAAAGCTACTTCAGATACAAAGGAGAACACAAAATAGTAATTAAAGAATGAAATAACCACCATCATCAACATTACACAGACAGGAAGGATGAAGTGCACAAAACCATGTACAAGTTTTTCACAACGTTTTCATCAGGATGTGTGTGTCGTTTTTTTGTTTTGTTTTGTTTTCCTTTTGGCTTGCATATATTAGATTACAATAATTCCTCTTTCCATTCTAAATATTAATATTTTACCCTTTAAAGAGAAGGGTCAGGAAGAGAGAAAACTCCAAATGCTTTTGAAATTTACTACCAGTCCATTTAGGCCAAATGAGTGATAGCTAGTCTGTACAACTAGATGAGCCACATGCATTTTGGTTTCCTCACTTCACTCACTTTAATACTTACAGGACCATAGGAAACACAGTTTGGGGAAAACAATCAATTTTAGAAAGCTTTCCCAAAAATGACACTACAACTAAGACCACATCTCCTTAAGTTACAAGTGAAACACAGAATGGTTTATTTTTAATAATAAAAACTGTTGTGAAAAAGAAAAAAAAGTAGAATCTGTGCCATGTTGACAGGTACAACAGATCATTTGTTAAAGCGAGGGTGTTCTGTTACAATAATACTTGCAGGAACTGCAACATTTTCTGTCATAGGACTGTAGCAAAGAAGTTGCAAACAACTCTTTATCAATTATTCATAGGATCAATAAACAATTATTTTTTAAAATACCAGATCCTTTCTATAAACAAAAACTGTTTTCAACTCATTGATGTGGAGTAACAACTTAACTTTCTCAACACATTACAATAGTTGAATACTACGGGGAGTGGGAATAACACAAATATACCTGATTTTGGCTTTGTGGGATTAACAAACTCTGAAGATATCCAGCCGGTCCTGTTTATGTTATTTCTTCTAATATACCTGATTGCTGTGCTGGGGAATGCAGGGATGCCACTGATAATTCACCTGGATCCCCATCTTCACACCCCCATATAATTTTTCCTCAGTCACCTGTTATTCCTTGACCACAGTTACTCAATGGTCATTCCTCCTAAAACCTTAGAGAATTTACTAATTTCCAACAAGTATATTTCATTTACTAGCTCCTTCACTCAAATGTCTTTTTTTGCTAGATTGGGAGCCACTGATGTTTCCTTCTCTCTTAATGGCCTGTGACCACTAGGTAGCTATCTGCAACCCTCTTTACCCAGTTGTTATGTCCATGAGGCTCTGCTATGCATTCATCACTGATTCCTACATGATTGAGTTTTCTGAATGCTTAGTCAATGTTCTCTACATGAACAGTTTGCATTTCTGCAGCTCCAATGTAATTTATTACTTTTTCTGTGAAATATTCCCAATTTTAACCCTGTCCTGCACTGACACTTGTGACATGGAAATCATGATATTCATTCTTGCTGGCTTGAACATAATGATGCCTCTTATTAAAATCTCTGTGTCTTATGGATCCATTATGTCAACTGTCCTGAAAATTAATTCTACTTCAGGAAAGCTCAAAGCCTTCTCTAGTTGTGCCTCCTACCTCTTAGAATTCACTATCTTTTACAGCACCATGATTTTTACTTATTTAAAACCCAAGAAGTACTACTTCTTGGGAAAGGGTCAAGCGGGCTCTGTGTTTTATACTATGGTTATCCCCATGCTGAATCTATTCATTTACAGTCTTCAGAATAAAGAAGTAAAAAGTGTTTTCATTAGAGTTATCAAAAGCAGGCAATTGAAAAGACAGTGACTCAGTGATGCTAAATATTTAATCTCATATTTTTGTCTGCAAATGGGTAATTATCTCTTTCTAAATAAAGTAGCATCCTTTAATTAGTTTGTATTTCTGTTGAGCCTTCCTCTATTCAAACAACCATAATCTGGAACATTTCCAAGAATATATTTTTATAATCTACAGTTATTTGATGCCATGAAATATATGTAAAACCTTTAGTTTAAGTATAGCCATTTTATTGGTCAATGAATGTGTACAAATATGTAGTGTTATTTTTGAAATTGTCTTACAGAAACCACCAAGCATGGTCCAAATTCAGAGAATTTTATCATAAAGAGCATTTTCAGATTCCATTCCATTTCTCTGTAGAGAGGAAATACAGCAAGTTGTAAAGAGTGAAGCTTTAGAATGGACAATCCAGGGTTTAGGTTATAGATCTCACATCTTTTTAGCTGTATATATCTTAGTAAGTCACTGAAGCTTTAAATCTAGTTTATTCAAATGTACAAGAAAAATTGTAATTCTAAAACAATAAAGTAATAATAAAGATAACATCAGAAGAATAATAGATTTATAAGTACTAATAAATTTTTGCCACAACCATCAGAATACTTTCATTCTTGCAAAAGTTCGAAGACACAAGTGCTTTTCTTTAGAAAATTTCACGGATGTTTTATAAATACATATGTTTATCATATTCATGAATAAACAGCTAAAAAAGAAAAATAGCAGTTCAATATCTGGTCTAAGAGCAAAGTAAAATATTGCTACAGAGCTATGTTCTGGAAATAAGTGTAGGTGAACATTGAAGAACATTCTGAAAATATTTTGAATTATTAATAATTTTAATCATTGTCTTCTAAATGAATCTTATGTATTTGCCTGTATATATTATTTATATATACATACACAAACTTTGACATTTCCCATCTCTATTTTGTAACTTTCAATTACTTTGGTAATTCATTTGTCATTTAAACTTGGGAGGTGAATCTTTTCTTGGTATATGAGTGGAATCAATAATCTCCTCTTGCAATGCTTTAAGTCTTGAAGTTTCGTAAGTTCAAGTGTATATAGTTTAAAAAAATTATTGCATGCAGTAATATCACTTCAATGTCTACCTGAAAACCATTTGAAACCACTACCATTCTGTCATGTCAACATGTTTCACTGATTAGTATTTCCTGGTTTAATTTAAGTATAATTTTTAAAAAAGTCATTTCCTCTCTAAAGATTTCCTAAGTTTGTTATATTCCTTAAAAAATGAATTATTGAATTAACATTCTTGGTTTAAAGTGTTTAATAGGGAAGAATTATAAATCTGAGAAATGATAGTGAAACAAAATTTTGTGTCAGTCCATAAATTTTAGTCAGGTATGTTACTAAAGTTTTCTTTAAAAATTACTCTGCATAACCTTGAATTTCAATTTTAGTTTTCTCTGCTATTCAATGTATATTTAAGAAAGTATGTTTTTTTCCCCATTTTTCTGAGAGTTTGATTATTTTTATTTGAACTTTAGCCATATTTATTTTATATATATATATATATATATACATAAATATATTTAAATTGAAGTGTTTTGTCTTCTTTTAATTTATATTAATTTTTTTTGTAGAATTTAATTTTATTTTGTCCAAAAGTATTTTTTGAATGATTAAAATAAATTTTAACCTCTGTCTCTGGATACAAAGTTTATGAATTCACTACTAGTTCTTCAATGTTCATTAATTTATTCAAATAATTTAAAAGTGCATAATTTTCTTCTACATCCTTAATTTATTTGAATATTTAACCTATATATAATACCCATATAAATTATTATATTACATCTTATTTTTGCTCTGAATTCTAGCTTGTCTAGAATCTATTTTTAATGCAATTCTTTTTGTTATATTTGCAAATAGAGACATCTTGTTAAGCATTTATTTCAATAATATAATTTTTTACTAATCTCTTATCATGTACATGCAATGAGTCTATTATTATATTTTAGGCTCTTCATTGTCTGGTCTTTATGCTGGTCTTGTTCCATTTATGTATATGTCCTTGATTCTGAAAATGTATCATGTTGGTTTGTAGTATCAACGGTGGTCCACATATCCTCCAATATTTGAGACAATAATAAGTTCAGGGCATGCTTCAGATTGGAATAAATTCTGACTACCATATCCTCTTAAGCTATTCTAGAAAACACTAAAAATGTTATTAATTGAATGTAATATAACTTTTGTGAAATGTTAAAAAACAGTAGAGAGTTTTCACATTTCTTCTTTCCCTATTTATATTAGTGCATATTATATTTTATGTAAGATATGGTCTGAAATATTTTTAAGACAATATCTTTTTGTTCATGGTGGTATAGCAAAATTCTATGTATTACAGAGATTAAGTTACTCAAATAATGATAAATAAATTGAGGCTGGAATAGACATGACAAAATATGAACAATAGTTTTGTTTGTAAATATTCAATGTTAAATAATAATAGAAAATTATATTATATTTACTCAGATCCTACTAGGTGCCAGACAATATTTTAAGGGCTTTAGATATATAAATTACACAGTTTATTTCCACAAGATAACTCTTAGAAAGGTACTTCCAATATCTACAGTTTAATCTCAGGGAAAGGAGGCCACGGTGATTCTAGCAATGGAAGAACTTTTCTCATTGATGTGGAGGCAGTGGCCACTGGAGGTTCTGAGGGTTTGGAGAAGGAAAAACAGGTGTAGTATGGAGGCAGTTTTGGGACTTTGGAATTGTCCTGAACGATATTATGATGACATATACAGGCCATTATATATCGTGCTATAACCTACAGATTTAGGTGGGAGAGAGTGTAAATCACAATGTAAACTTTAAAAATTAATGGCAATGCTCCAAAATGTGTTCATCAATTGCAATGAATGTACCTCACTAATGAAGGATGTTGTTAACGTGGGCAAATGAGGGATGTGTGGGGAGCGGGGCATATGGGAATCCCCTATATTTTTATGAAGCAGTTATGTAATCTAAATATATTTTTAAAAAATAATAATAAAATAATATTTTAAAAAAATAATCATTCTGGAATTTTCTCTGTGTCATACACCTCAAATTGATTCCATCAGCATGTCATAAGGATTCTATATCCAGAATATATCTGGAGTGTGACTATTTCTCAACACCTTCTCTGTTACTACCTTAGCCCAAAGAAGCATCACCCTAATCTTTATTTTTGCCTTCCTGTTTTCTGATTTATAACATTTGAGTCTAATCTCAATGTAAGGCCAGAGTGTTGATGTTAAACAGTAAGTTGGAGCATTTATCTTTCATTCACAAAACCTATAAGATTTCCCACTACAGTAAGAGTAAAACACAAAACTTATACAAAACCTCCAGATTTTTGCCCTCCTTCATGCATCTATGAACATATGTTATATTATTTTGTCTTCATTTTCACTTTGGAGTGGCCACACTGACCTATTAATGCTTTGCTAAACACATAAGTTGTGATGCTGCCTGGACTTTCTCCATTTTTTTCATTTTCCTAAATTTGCCTTTATCCAGTTAACTGCAATGGATGGATTTGGTTACTTTCAATGAGGTCATTCCTCATTGGAGTTCTGAGGTTTGGAAACCCTTAAAAGGGATAGTTCCCAAGCTTCAGAATGAAGTATCACCCAGGAAAGGATGTTTTGCCTGGGACCATTTTTCCATTTGGGACTCTGGCCAGCTCTCAAAGGGACTTCCCAGCTTAATGAGAGACCAAATGTTGTGTTTTCCCCTGATTTGGTGAACAGTTGTACATACATTCATTCTTTCCTGTATCTTTGATATTTTCTTTAGTGATTGCTCAATTGTTATAATCATTTGATATAACCCCAAACTCATTAGATTAAATAAATTTGCCTTTGCATAGCATTTAGAGTTTCTACCTCTTCCTCAGCAAAACACTTTGTTATAGTTGGCAGTATTTAGGTACAATTACCTTATCAGAATGCCTCTTTTCTCTCTGATAGAGTTAAACTGCTGGAAAAGTAGAAAAACTTAGCAACATTAATGTTCTGTGCTACGTTTCCATGCTAATTCTAACTGGGCCCAGATAGCCAAATTGATAAAATCAGTGCTGTTAATGTTTAGTAACTTTTGAAATGGACAACTCTATAAAAGTAAGAGAAAAAGAAAAAAAAAAATAGAGAATCAGCTTTTGTAAGCCTACAAGTAAAAATAAATCACAAAACTGAAAGCTCATAATGCTTGTGTAAACTGTGGTAAAGTTTGAATGGGATGTTACTTTGACAATGTTTTAGGTTTTAGTCACTTTTTATTTTGATCAGAATTTTTATCAAGGTGTTAAAAGGAACTTTCAGTATTGAATCATAGCTTATTCTTGAACTTTGAGCCTAAGTCTACTCCTAAAGAGTAGTAATCCAAAATATATGTGTTAAAATGTCTGTCTGTATAAACTGCCCAATTAGAGCTAAACTACATTTATACTGCTCAAATAATCCTAACTGGTCGATGATTACTAATAAAAGTATTTCCACGAGTAAGCTTACATATTACAGAAATCATGGATTCCAGAAGAAATCAGAAAAGTAGTAAAATCAGAGATGTGAAATGATGGAGGACTTGAAGACAGCCATATCAAAGGTGTAAGAATTATGAGTCAAATAATGAGCTTTATGTTTCTGTTGGTGTGTCTTAACACTTTTTGTGTTTGTTTACTTGTTCAGTGTCAGTGTATATTTTGATAACTCTGCATGGTAATATTAAATTGATAAATGAAAATTCTTAAAAGAGCTCTATTCAAATAGCCAAAAAATGTTTTTGCCTAAATTGAATTTAATAGTTTATTTTTCTTCACAGAATGGGTTAAGGAATATGAAACTTAAATGGATATAGAAAGAAGTAAAAGGTTTGTAGGAGTGCTGACTAAATTTGATATGTTTGTTCAAGGAATTGTGTTTTGTCCTTAGATAAGATGATTTTTTTCATAAAATCAAAATGGAAGAATGTAGGGAAAACTTGAATGCATATGGCAAGTTGTAGAAGGTATTGCAGAAGGTAGCATTAAATAAGGGAATGTGTTCTGTGAAGGTAAAATTTGTCTTAAGATAATGTAACTATAGTCTGTGTGATTATGAATAGTTATAAGTTTGTAGATGCATTGTTTAAACTGAAATATTTAAATGAGTAATTCCAGGAAATCATTATTAAACAGAGATTGAATTGATGCTAATAACAAAACATAACTTCATAATAGAAAAACCTGTCAGAGGCCACCTCAATCTGCATATTAAAAGTGGTGGAGAAGATAATCTTGATTTCATTGTGACTCTTAGGTTTTAATAAAATAATGGAGAAAAGTAGTTGTTTCTTTACTGCTGAAAGAAAATACCTGTTAATTAATGTAATCATGGTAAAGGTGTAAAAGTGAAAAATAAAGTAATGAAATAGTTAAGTTCATTTGATATAAGTTAAAAGTAAAGTGTTTAAAATTGTTATAAAATTCAAAGGAATTTTTTAACCCTCTGTTAATTAAAGTTGTATGACTAAAATGTTAATATGAATACTTAAAGAGTGCATAAAATTCCTGTAAATGTAACAATGTTTCAACATAAGATTAAAGTATAATGTTGTTAGTCATGGTTTTAATTATTTTTAAAAGTTGGGAGCTGCTAGGGTGATGCATAACAGATTATCATAAGTTAAATTAACATTACTGCTGCATTCAACTGTCCCAAATATTGCTAATTTGTTGCAAGTAATTAATATCCAATTATGTCACTATCACTTTGTTTTAAAACTTGCTAAGGCTTTATTTAGTATTTCTTTAGACAAGTCAAACCAGCCTGCATTCACCTTCATGTGAGAAGGCCAACGGTAGATTTTGCAGTGCTTTCCCAAGACTGTGTGCATAACCCAACCCTCTGTCCTGGCCTGGCTGTCTATCAAATTCTTAAATGTTTTTAGTTGAATAAAACACAAACGATACCTTCTGCTGTAATTGATAAAGTACAATGTTTTCTCATTTAGTTCAAATATTAAAACCATTATATGTGTTAATCAGGAAAAGTCATTGATGGGAATAGGTGGATCTCCAGCAGGCTGCTTAAAAAAAATAGTAGAAAGCATTGCCACTAGTTTAAGCAGTAAGAGGGTATAGATCTGAACTTACCTTGTGAATTGGATAGGCTTGGGTGGGATTTGTGGCAGAGGCAACATCTTAATCAAATACCCCTTGGGTTCTAGTCAGAATTGTGAGAAGGGGCCAAAGTACAATATTGCCCATTAGGAAGCAACTATGTGCAGCATATCATGCCCTGTTGCAAGTGAAAGGCTTAACCCAATAGTTTCCAGTTGCTCTGAAGGCTGCCATCGCTATCCAGGGGTGGATTGCAGGTACTAAAAACAAGACAGGAACAATGGACTGTTGTGAGCTGCCCTGTGTGGGTGAGATATCTGCAGAAGAACATCTGGGACACCTGTCGGTAGTGGCAGGAAACTGTCATTTCCCTGCCTGCTTCTCTAACACCCTCTCAGGAATGTTGAGGCAGATGCCCTCATGAACCTCTTAAAAGGAATAGTCCCCAAGCTGCTGGTTGAAGTCTCACCCAGGAGGGGACACTCTTCCTGAGACCGTTTTTCCAATTGGGACTCTGGCCAGCCATCAAAAGGGACTTCCCAGCCTCATGAGTGACCTAATGTTGTATTTTCCCCCGATTTGGTAAGTGGTTGTACATACTTTCATTCTTTCTTGTGTCTTTAATTGATTATATTCTTTTGTGATTGCTCAATTGTTATAATCATTTGGTATAACCACAAACCCAATTGATTAAATAAAGTAGCCTTTGCAAAGCACTTAGAGTTTCTACCTCTTCCTTAGCAAAATAATTCTGCAAAAGAAAAGCAGGAAGATGAGACTTTTTTCCATAATAAACTCATGAAACTTCCAGGAACAATGAACTATAAGATATACATGTCTACATGAATATACTTTGCCTTTCAGTAAGAAATTATCCCTCGATTAAAAAACCATATGACATAGGATTGGAAAAGTAATCAGATGATTATTTTTCTAGTCCATAGTCTTAGCTCTAATAGATACTAGATACATGGTATTAGAGTAATAACATAAGTCCAGTGGAATCCAGTTTCTTCCCATGGGGAATATAACTTCCTTAATTCCTCAACAAATCCATAAATATTTAAGTTATAAAATAATATGAAAGCATAAAATATGACATAATTTGTAATTATTTAATAAAAATTATTAGGTGTCTTATTGAAATTTTAATGTGCTACACTTATAAGTGAAATGAGAGATAGTTTAAGCTCATTGAAAATCTGTCAGGAATAAATTTATGGACAAGGATACAAGAGAGTTTGGGCAGTAAATATATAACTGTAATATTCTGTGCTATAGAATATTAGAATATTAGAAGACTGGTAGAGTTAAAAGTCACAGGGTTTGAGTTTTATATGGTTTTTCCTCATCAAGGGCATACCATATCCTAATCTGTAGACTAATATCTGCCTATATACATAAGAAACTCTTATCATAATTATGAAAATTACATGAATCCCTGGGTCCCATGCCAAGACTACCTCTCTTAGTGGATCGTTTAAGCTGGTCATGGAATCTGAATAAAATAAAGAAATATGATACTGGAAGGGAGCCATTTGGGATCAAATGTTCTATCAATTAACACAACCTCAATTTTATCTATAGATTCAATGCAACCCAATAAAAATTTAATAAAGATTTTTTTTTTTTCAGAAATGGAAAAGCTGATTTTAGGATTTATATGAAAAAGCAAAGAACAAAGATAGTCAAAACTACTTAGAAAATGTAGAATAACATAAGAAGACCGACATAATCTGATTTTAGGATTTATCAAAAGATTAAAATTTTCAACAGAGTGTGGTATTGTTGCCAAGAGATATACCTTGATCAATGGAACTGAATAGAGTTCAGAAATAGATTTACACATATGTGGGGAAGATTAAAGCCACCATCAAGGGCTTGAAGGGTACAGGTGTGGTGAGTCCATCACATTCATCTTCAACACACCTATGGGCTTGTGAAGAAAAACAAAGAGATCTTTGAGGATGACATTGTATTATCAAATAAAATAAGCCATGAAGTTCCTCTAATTGCAGCTGCTGTTTCAGATATGGTATTGCTTTCACAAATTAAGACACCCCACCTACTCAGTATACAGCTATTGATTTGAAAAAGTTTTTTTTTCAAAATTTGTTAGTTTGCTTTCCCCTCAAAAGCTCAGCAAAACACCTTCACTGCCCTTTCTTGGGAGTATAGCAAATATTCAACCCTATGACTTAATCTTACCTGCAGATTCCTTGATTGAATTACCTTTCCACAAGACATCATACTGTTCTATAACATTATCCTCCTTGGACCTAGTGGGCAAGAGTAGCAACTACTCTTTACTTATTGGGAAGACAGTTGCATGTTAGAGTATGGGTAATACCTCCAAAAATAATTCCAGGGTTTCCACCTCACTGTCATGTCTAGGCATCCAGTGGAGAAGACAATGCCTATACATCCCATTTAAGGTAAAGGATAAGCTGTTGTCTCCAGTCATTCATACAATCAAAAAAAGAAACAGAATGCATAGTTGTCCTCTGAGGATTTGGAGGCAACATAATTCTCATTGGGGTATGCTATTCTGGCCCACTTACTAAAAAAAAACAAAAAGCTGCTGGTTTTGAGAGGCAATTTGAACATGAGCAGGTGCTGCCACAGGTCCTGATTGCCATGCATGCTGTTCTGCCCCTTAGGCCATAAAATGATCCAACTTATACAATGGTGTTTCAAGTATGAGTAGCAAATGCACATGTTGTTTGGGGCCTTTGTCAGACCTCTATATGAGAAACACAGATGCATGAGATTTGGAGCAATATTCCCAATCTCCTCTGCAGATAACAACTTTGTTTTCCCCAGAGAAACAGCTCTTGGCTATCTACTGGGCCTTAAGAGAGAATAAATGCTTAATTAACCATAAGTCAACTAATTACAATGAGACCTGAGCTGCTATCTAGCAAAAGGATGTTTGATAGAAAAAACATTACATTGGGAGTATACTGCAGCACTCCATTATCATATGGAAGTAGTTGATAAGAGATCAGGCTCTAGCAAGCCCTGAGGCACAAGTAAGTTGCTTGAAGTAGTGGTCAAATGCCTACAGCCCCTAATACTTCCATATTACCTTCTCATTCCCATTGCACAGCTATGGTTTCTTGGGAAGTTCCTTACAGGAAGAGAAACCTTGAGCCTTGTTTACAAAGGGTTTGTATGATATATAGACTCCACCCAAAAGTGGACAGCTACAGCACTACACCGCCTTTCTGGGACATCCCTAAGGACAGTGGTTAAGAAATATCCTCCCAGTGGGCAGAAACTTGAGCAGTATACCTGGTTGGAAGGAGAAATGGCCAGAGTTGCATTGTGTATAGATTCATGGTGTGTACCAATGGTTTTGGCTGGCTGGAGAGGTATGTGCATAAAACTGTCTGAAAGGGTACAAAACCTGAAGATATTTGAAAGCCTATATTAATTTAAAAAATGAATTTATTTGTTGATAAATGTTCAGTTATGTGAGACTCATTTTATAAGAAAAATTGAAATATTTCAAGGAAATTTTTATAGAGTTATTTCCTTATATATTTAATTAGATTCTTTGACTTCTATCATTGTGTCTAACTGGTCATTCAGATATATTCCTATTTTAAGAGGAGTAAATTTTAGACAGAATGGCTAAATCACACACAGGTTTTTTTAATCATACATACAGCTGGGCCAAGAACACATAATTTCAGATTCCAAATTCTATTTAAATTATCTCTCACCATTGGGGATGCAGGTACATCATTGATCTGATGGCAAGATATTGTATCATGACTGATATTTTTCTTGTAAGTACATATCTCATATAAAAAATAATAGATTGATTACATCATATTCATCAACTTTGTATTCTATTTCTTTCAATTCTTTTTATCACATCTATATAAACACTCTTGTCCCAACCTCCATTCAGTTATATTTATGCAATAATCTCCCTTCATGGGATTTTCAAAATATAAAAGAAAACTGTGGTGGTTTCCCAGTGAAGTTATACATTTAATTAAATGAAAAATTTTAAATATTATATACTGTTATAGTCACTCCCAATATCTAGTTAAGTAGAATAGGTCGTTTGTGGGTTTTAATTTGTTTTGTCTTATTTTATTTATTTCCAATATGTAGACATCAAACTAAAATTTGCCCTGTCTTAGACCTCATTTGAGCATTTCTCTTTTCTCTGCCTTTATTCATTTTTCCACTAATTCTGTGAAAATATTTTTGCCTTATTTTGGCAATTTTTCTAAGTAATCCTCAATTATCTTTCCCAGAACAGTGTTGGAATGAGGTTCCTTCTCTTGTTTTTTATTCTGGCTTTTTCTCTTATTGATAGGAAGCATATCAGTATTGTGAAACTTGATCCTGAAATAAATTACAAATTTAAATATTTTACAGATTACTATTTGGAAAAAATTATGTGACCTCAAGACTGATTCAAAATCCCTATGATTTGCATGTGGAAAAGTATTCTTCTCATTCCTTTAAAAACAGGAATATCCATAATATTCTACATTTTGAAGAACTAGCATTAGGTTTATGTTGACCTCTATTTTTTATTCTATTTCACTTATCGCTACTCTAATCTTTTTTATTTCCTTCCTTCTTGTCACCCTGGATTTCATTTGCTCTTCTCTTTCTAGTTCTTCCAGTTTTGAGTTAGATCTCTGATTTGAAATCTTTCTTGTTTTTCAGTGTAAGCATCTAGAGCTAAAAATTTCCTTCTCAGCACTGCCTTCCCTGAATCCCATGAGATTTGAGATACTATATTTTCGTTTTCATTTGCCTCAAAATATTGCCTGATTTTGCTTCTGATTTCCTCTTTAACCCATTGGTTGTTCTAAGAGTGTGTTTTTTAATTTCCATATATTTGTGAATTTTCCATTTCCTCCTCTGTTATTGTTTTCTAACTCCATTCTGTAGTTGTTGGAGAATATACATTGAATGATATCAATATTTTTTAATTTATTGAAACGTCGTTTGCAACCCAACTTATGGTCTATCCTGGAGAATGATCCAGGTGCATTTTTGAAGAAGGTGTGTTCTGTTTCTCTTGGGTCAGGGAAGACATATATAATTAATATGTCTATTAGGTCTAGTTGGTTTAAAGTTTCATTTAAATCTTTAACTACCATGTAAATTTTCAGAATAGATTATCCATTATTGGGGATGGTGTATTAAGTCTCCTACTGTTAATGTAGAGCATTCAATTTCTCCTTTCACATTTGTCAATATTTGCTTCATATATTTTGGGTCTCTGCTGTCAGGTACATATATATATTTATAACTGTTACATCTTTCTGTTGAATTGGATCTTGCATCCGTACATAATGCCCATCTTTGTCCCTTGTGAATGTTTTTGACTTAAAGTGTATTTTTTTTCTGTTAGTAGAGATACCCCAGCTCTCTTTTGGTTCCTACTTGCATAGTATATATTTTTTCCATCCTCTCATTTTCAACATAACCGGATTTCTAAATTTAAAGTGAGTCTCTTGCAGATAGCATATACTTGGGTCATGCTTTTTTGATAGGAGTACAGTGCAATACATATTGAAGAGTCCTCTTTAAAAAAAAAAAGACTTCCAGTTTCTAGTGCAATATGTAGACAAATGCATACCATTGGAGTAAAATTAGTATCAAAACAAATATGATTATTATATATTTAGGATGTCAAATTTTAATTTCATGGTAACCACAAGAAAATATATGAAAAATATATCTGATAGAAATAGGAATCAATATGGTACAACACAAAAATGAAGTTAATATAAAGGTAATCATTAATGAAAGAATTGAGGGGGCAAAATGGTATAAGAGTCACAAAGGCTAAACATAAGATGACAAAAGAAAATCCTATATTATCAGTAGTAACTTTAAAGATAAATGTAGTAAAATCTCCATTCTGAAAGAATAGATTGGTAGAATGGACAACTTCTTTTCTATACCCTTCTGTCCCTGCTTTCTCTATCCAATGGCCTATGACCTCTATGCAGGTATCTGCAAACCTCTTCACTACCTAGTTATTATGTCCAGGAGGCTGGGTTTTATGTGAATAGTTTTACTGAATCATTATTCAAGGCATTTGCATGAACTGTGGGCATTTTTGCAACTCCAATGCAATCTATCACGTTTTCTGAAATTTGACCCCAATTTTAGCCTTGTCCTGCATTGAAATTTGTAGCACTGAAATAATGATATCCATTCACGTGGGTTTAAATGTAATATTGTCTCATATCAAAATCTCTTTCTTATGGGTCCATTTTGTCTAATATTCTGAAAATTAATTCCACTTCAAGGAAGTGCAAAGCCTTCTCTACTTGTGCCTCCCACCTCTTGAGAGTCAACATTACAGCAGTATAATTTTCACCTGTTTAAAACCAGAGATGTTCTACTCCCTGGGAAGGGATCAAATGGCTTCTGTGTTTTATGCTATTGTGATCCCCATGCTGAATCCAGTCATTTATAGTTTAAGAAACAAGGAAGTGAAAAATGTTCTTATTAGAGTCATGCAGAAGAGAGAGGACTCCAGGTAATTGAACTAAAGATAATTTTGAACAGTCAAATTAATCTTTTCTTTTTTTCATATATGTATACTTACTTGTAGTATACAAGGCATGAGTCAAGGAGAAAAGATACTCTCCACTGGGGCAGAGAGCAACAAGTTGATTTTTTCCCCCATTTTACACAAGTGAATTTTGTTCTAACAATGTTCAGCTAAATGATAACAATTATTATGTGATTGCACTTTGGTTTATGGTGAAAAAAAAAGAACTCTCAGTGGAAAATCATCTGCTATTGGGTTGGAAAAGAAATCTAATCATACAGTACATAGTTCTAACTCTACACTTATTAGCTATGTGACATTAAGTTAATAATTTAAAATCCTGAAATCCAGTTTCCTTTTCCTGCATATATAATCTAATTCTCTCAAAATTCCCATAAAAATGTATGCAATGAAATAATGTGAAAGCATGAGCTATGATAGAGTTCATAACAATTTAATAAAAATTACTATGCTTTTATTTAAAATGTCAATTGACATACTTCTAAGGGGTATGAGAGGTAGTTTAAGCTAAATGAAAATTTCAAAGGCTAGGTAAAATATGAATATTATAAACTATGGATAGAAAGTATTAATGGTACAGATGTTGCAGTATATAGATAATGAAAATAGTCTATGTGATAGAATATCACTAGACTTCTGTTGATTAGTATTATAGTTCTATTTTTTTTAACTAGTTTCCATGTTAATAAGAAACTTTCAGAAAAAATTTGAAAATTGTGTGGATATTGAACCCCATATCCTGAAATTCTACCTTCAATATATAATATTGGCTATGTAATCTGAATTAAAATGTAGAAATATATATATATATATATGTGCATATACATATATATATATATATGTATACATATACACACACGATATTGCTCTGCACTGCAACAGGGAGAAACATATTTATTAGTTAAATGCAATTCAAAATAGACCTATAGTTTCAATGTAATCTTAATTAAAATTTAGGAAGCATTGGACAGAAATTAAGAAGATGCTTCTATAATCTAGATGAAAAACTTAAGTGCTAAGATAGTCAGAAATAATTTGAAAAAAAGAATAAACTTAAAGGACTCATATAATCTAATTTCATGACTTGTCATCAAGCTGTAATCAATGGAATGTGGTAAAATGGTGAAAAGATAGTTAGACCAAGGGAACCAAATAAAGATTTCAAAAATAGATTCACATGCATATGGCCCATGGAACCAAAAAAGTTTGTAAGTAACCATTTGTGGCAGTTTGATATTATTTATCAATTCCAAAGAGAGACATAAATTATGCTTGTAAACTGGTCTATTACTCTGGGCATGATACCCTTTGATTGATTTAAATTCAAAAGCTTTATGTTTATTTGATTGAATCAAGATTAGGGCTTTGATTTGACCCCATCATTAGGGTGTGCAGAGTTGAGTCCCCACCCACTTAGTGGGCTATATAAATAGACACTCACACAGAAGCAGACACACAGTAATAGAGATAGCTCTATAGATGCAAGAGGAAAGAACTTTGTCTGCTTTGATCATGCAGTCCCGGGGAAGAGAGTTGAGCCATTGGCCTGCTAGTTTGCAGCTGAACTCTATGCCAGCCTACAGCTGAGATACACAGAAGCTGGGCCCACTTAAGAAGCCTTAAGAGGAAAGAGGAAGGCTTTACCCTCACAGACATCACCTGCCATCTTGTTTCAACACATGGCAACAGACTTTGGTTGAGGAAGTACCTCTTATGGTACCTTGAGTTGGATTCTTTAGGGCCTTGTAGCTCTAAGCTTCTACCCCAAATAAATACCCTTTATAAAAGCCAACATAGTTCTGGTACTTTGCATCAGCACCCATTCTGGCTGACTAATACAACATTCATCACATCCTCACAAGCAAAAAGCTAAAAATATGAAAGTGAAGAATGCACCCTAAATTCTCTTCATTAGTGAAATAAGGTTACAGGGCCAACTGACACCCCAAAACTGGAGACACAGACAGATATCAAAATCAGAGTTTATTAGGAACAGAAACTCCCATAGAGCCAGCATCAAGTAGGAATACTTTAGGAGGAGTATTAAATTGTTCTCTATATATAACTTAAGTAGTTGATCTGAATAATTACTAAAGATTGTGAGTGAACTAAAGTTTCGGACAAAATATACCTGAAGGTACAACTGGAGATCCAGGAACCATGCCTTTCATGAGTTGTACCTCTAGTAGTCCAAACCACTTCTCAATGTAAAAATCAAAGAAAACTTTCTTTCTTAAATACTTAGCAATTTGGTATAATTTAATAAATAAATAGTTACTCATTTGTTTGCTTTTTGAAATCTAAGTTCTTGACAATCTATATATTTTTCTGCAATAAGTCAATATCTTTTTTTTTTAACCAAACCAGTGAAGGAAAGGAAAAGACCTTCACTTCACTTATGTATTTATGAATGGAAAATATTGATAATTCAAATTCATTCATCAAATAAATTAAGATACAAATTTTAACAGTACAGATCACCATTTTTATGTTTGTTTGGTTCTGTTGCACATGGAGACCTCAGACACTCAATTGGTTTAGAGAGACAAGTATGTGTAGTTTAGGTAAAATATTACACACATTGGAAGAATCTTGGATTTTTAAAGTATATTTCAATATATAAAATTGTATGCTTTAAATAAATAGTATAGTTCAAGAATGAAATAATCTAAAAAAATGTCTGACCAGCACCAGCATTTAAATTTTTTGATAGTAATATTAGACTGAGAGTTTTACTAAAGATTTAATGGGACAATCTGAATCATAATTTGTTAATTATTTATATACCCCAATTTCCCAGAATATTTAGGTTGGTCATTAAGTTAACAATGACTATATAAATACATAAGCATGATCACTTCTGGACAGCCTCACATATAAATTTCTGTTTAGCAATACACAAACTGCCCCAAAGACTTGTGCTTATATATAGATATTCAAAGATACCAATAAAACAGCATGTTCTGAAAATATGGACACATTTTAAGAACATATTAAAACAATTCTCTTAGCCATGATAGCCCCACAGTATGACTGAGTAATAATAATCTACTCTAAAACCACAAAAAGTTTAATCAGTATAGTGCGCAATTTATTCAACGTAGTTCCTGAGGAACAGACCAGTCACTTTGTTGCAGACTCCCTTTATATCAGCCGCCATCATTCTTCTTTATCACATAGATGATTGCAGGCTCCATAAATGATAGCTCATCATCCTTGTCTTTTGTATAATCATATACTGCAACAATTTTCTCAATATAATTCTTAGGAAGCCATACAGGATCCCCATCTGCACATGGATCATTGTACTGAACTACTGCAGACTTCTCATCTTCACACTGGAGGTGGTGGTGATGGAGGTGGGGAATCACCAAACATAGGAATGTTATCCAGTGGAGGTAGTGGGGGTGGGGTCGAACTATGAGCACCTGGACCAATAGTGGATTGTGAAGGTATAGTCGCAGCAATGGGAATACCAAAACTGCTGATTCCACTGTTCTCTTGACTTCCACTTCCTCCACCACTTCTGCTGTGCATCTTTGGTCCCTGATTAAAAGAAGCTGTCCTACCTAGACTATGCTGACTTCCAAAGCAAGTATTTATAAATTTACAAAAATGGAAATCATATAGTGAATCTTCTCTGACAATACTGGAATGATGTGAGAAATCAATAACTGAGAGACAAATGGGAATTTCACTAATATGTGAAAATTTAAAAAAAATACACTCAACACCCAGTGGATTAGAAAAGAAATTACAAAGGCAATTAGGAAAAATCTTGAGAAAAATGAAGAAAAATAAAACACCAAAACATATATGATGCAGCAAAGACAGTTGTGAGAGAAGATGTATAGTTCTGAATTCTTACAGCAAAAAAGGAAAAGATCTAAAATAGACATAACCTCTCAACTTGTGGTACTAGAAATAGGAGAGCAAAATAAATTGAAAGTGAGCAGTAGGAAGTAAATAAAAAAGATTCTAGTAGGGGTAAATGAAATAGAGGATAAAAACTCAATTGAAAGGCTCAACAAAACCAAAATTGCTTCTTTGTAAATATCAATAAAATAAACAAAATTTTAGGTAGACTGACAAAGAGAAAATGAGAAAAAACACATATAACTACAATCAGAAATGAGATTAGTGACATTAACAGGAACCCCCCAAAAATAAAAAAGGTATTATAAGAGGGTACTATAAATAACTGAGGCCTCTAAAATGAGATAACCTAGATGAAATATAGAAAGTTTTAGAAACACACGAAGTATGTATGTTAACTAAATAAGAAATAGAAATATCAATAGAGCAATAACAGCTAATGACATTAAACCAGTAATTAAAAATCTTCCATCTAAGAAAATAACTGGACCAAATGGGTTAAGAGTTACATTACAACAAATATTGCAAAATATCCGTCTTTCTCAAATTACTCCAAAAAATTAATCATACTGGACACTTATTAATTCATTATATAAGATTAACATCACTCTAACACCAAAGCCAGATAGAGATATCAAAATATAATTATGGACCAATAGCCATTATTTGACCAAATACAAAAACAGTCAACAAAATACTAGGAATGTAATCCACCAGCACTTTTATGATCAAGTGGACTTACCCCAGGTAGGTAATGGTTGTTGTCTAAGAAACATAAAATATACTAATAAAATAAACCATATTAATACAACAAAGTGAAAAGAAAAACCCATAATCTTCTCAATTGATACAGAAAAGTTATTTGGTAAAACAGAAATAGTTAACACTAAAAAAAGACGGAGAACTAACAATATTATGAAACTAACTCTATATAATAAAGGTCATAAATGACCACAGCTAACACCATATTCAATTGTGATAAACAAATATTTCTCCATGATCAGGGACAAGAGTAGGATGTCCACTGTCACGAATGTTATTCAAAATTGTGTGGAAGTTCTACCCAGACTTATTAGGCAAGTGAACAAATAAAAAACATCTAAATTGGAAAAGAAGAAGGAATACTTTCCCTATTTGTAGATGACATGAACTGATATACAGAAAATTCTGGAAAAAATCCACAAAAAACGAAGAGCTACTCAATTAATTCAGCAAGTGACAGACTACAAGTTCAAGAAATACTAGCGATGTTTCTTTACATGCATATGAACAATTTTAAGAAGAAATCAATAAAAATCAATTTACAATAACAGTAGAAAAATTCAAATATCTAGGATTAAATTTAGCAAAGGGTGTAAACAAAAAACTACAAAACATGAAAGTATTTAAAGACATAAATAAATGGAAGGACATTTTGTGATCATGGATTGAAAGATTAAAGATGCTCAATTCAATCCAAAGCAATTTACAGATTCACACATTCCACTTAAATTTCCAACAGCCATCTTTTAAGAAATGGAAAAGCCAGTCAACAAATTTGTATAGAAAGTTAAAGACTCAAATAGCAAAACAAAACAAAACAAAAAAACAAAACAAAAAAACCTGAAAATTAAGAAGGTTGGTAGATTAATACATCCCAACTTCAAATTTATTACAAAATCACAGTAACCAAACCATCATGATACTTGACAAGGCAGACACATAGACCAATAGAATTGAATTGGGAGTTCAGAAATTAACCCTCATATCTATGACCAATTGATTTTTGAAAAGGGTGCCAAGTATGCACAGAGTAAGAATACTATTTTCAACAATGTTGATAGGAAAATCAGATAGCTATATGCAAAAGAATGAATATTGCCCCTAATCTCAACCTATACAAAAATGATATTGGATCAACTATGTAAATACAACTGCCCAAATATGATATCTGTTGGGATTTGAAATATTTATCCCAGTTAACATGTTTTTAACCTTAATCCATTCTTGTGGCTGTGACCTCATTTTAAATTGGAACTTTAAAAGATATTTTATTTGAGGTATGGTTTGAATCAGTTTGGTTTTAATTAAATTACTGGTGTCTTTTATAATCAGTATGAAATTCAGACAGAGAGAGGAAGCCAGAGAAAAAGATGGAAGTCAAAGAGACCTGAAGTGGAAAGAGAACGACATCGCCAATCATTAGCAAGTGGCAGAAAATCTAAAAATGAAAGATTACTGGAAGCCCGACCTAGAACACCACAGCCTTGGGACAGAAAGAATTGCTTGCTTACTTCTTAATTATGGACTTCTGCTACCCTCAAAGTCCATGACCCCATAAATTCCCATAGGTTAAATGAGCCCATTTTATGATACTTGCTTTAGCAGCCAGGAATTAAGACAAACACCTAGAATGAAACATAAAGAAACTTGTTCAGGATCTTTTGTGAGATAATGGTTCTTTATTACTTACACCAAACATACAAACACAAAAGAGAAAAAAATAGATATATAGAACTTCACCAAAATTTAAATATTTTGTTTATCAAAGTACATTTTAATCATGAAATTAAGATGAAGCTGCAGCATGGGGGAAATTACTTACCTGGCAGGAGGAATACCATGATCAAAAAGGTGGTTTTTCAGGGTAAGGCTTATCTGAAACAGAGTTTCTGTTTGAAGTGATAGAAAATTTGGTAATGAATGTTGGCAATATTAACAAACATTGTGTATATTAGTAACACCACTGAATGATATACTTACAAGTGAATAAAATGGGAAATTTTATGTTACAGCCTAAATATATTCTGTATATATTATACAAAATAAAAAAAATAAAAATAAGCAGAACTTTACAACACAAAGAGTAAAACCTAAAGTAAATTATGGATGGCAGTTAACATTATATTTATAATACTATGGTTTCAACAATACTAATTAAACCACCACACTGACACAAGAGTCTTAATAATAGGAAAGCTGTGTTTGTAAGGGAGAATGTGGGAAGGCTTAGCGTTCTGCATGATTTTTTTTTTCTGTAAGCCTTCAACTTCTCCAATAAAAAAAGGAAAAATATAATCTCACCTCTTCACATAAAATACAAGAACCCTATTCATTTCTAATTTCATTTGCATCTTGTCGATCTAACTATTGTTCCTTCATTTTACAAACCTGCAAGTACAACGCTAGTATTTTTATTGTACACAGTTGTCTTTTACAGAAATTTCACATATTTCCCATGGCTTGCACTCTTAATATCTCTTTGTAGATTCAGTTTTTCCTCTGACATTATTTTCTTCATTCTGTAGAACTCCTTTAATTTTTCTTCTACTGCAGGGCTTTTGGAAAGAAATGGTTTGAGCTTTCATTCCTTTTCTCCATATCACAATTGAATTTCAAATTTTTTCACAAGATATACAATTATTTTTTATTTTACCTTTTCACACTTTGTTGTTTTCTTCTTCTTCTAATCTTACTGCTTCTTATGGGGATCCAGTCTTAAGTGATATGTACCCTGCTCCCCACTACCCCAAGTTTTCAAGTACCTCTCCTCCAACCAGTCATGTTCTCTGTTGTCCCTGCTCCATTCTGCTTTGAAGGGTTTCTTTCCTTATATATATATTCTTCTTCAGCTTCATTATGATGTGATACTGTGTGGGAGAGGTGAGTGGTATATGGATGCTGATTATTGGATTTAACTTGTTTGGGAGGTTCAGAATTTTTTAGATATCTAAGTTGATATTTTTCTCCAAAATTTATATTATAGCAGCCACTTTTTAGTCAATGTTTTTGAACCATGTAGGATCTGTTCTTGTTTATTTGAACAGTGCTGCTGTTGTTATTTTTCTCTTATCTCCTCAGCTTGAAAAATAATTATTCATCTGGTTTCAAGTTTATTGATATAGCTTATATGGCTTTGCATTTTTCCCACAACCCTTCTTGTTACTTGACCTTGTAGTCCCAGCAGTATTTCATTTCTTAAAAGTTACACAGCAAGCCTTGAGAAATAACTGTTTGTGAGCTCATGACTGATACAAGAAAATCTTGTATGCTTGGACTTCTCTCCCAGGAACTCTGAGAATAATCTGTTCTGTGAACTGCTTGACAACCTTCATATCAATAGATCCCTTACATAATTACTCTATAGATGTAAAGTAACTTCAGCCCTACTGACAATCATTGTAAATGCTAGTTTTATATAGTTAATGTAAAGATGTAATTTCAGCTCTGCTGGAAATCATTGTAAATGTTAGTTTCATGTAGTTATTACGAAAATATAACTTCTGCCCTGCTGAGAAACATTGTGAATTTCCGTTCCTTTATTATTTGTTCTGGGCATTGCATTTCTTAATCTAGCTCCCTCGTCCACAGGAAGAAATGTAGTATAAAAAAAACCTCTTAAAATAAAAAAAAAAAAATTCAAAAAAACCCTCTTGGTTTGTGGCAAATGGACTTAAGTTTTGGAAGCACCACACTCTCAGCCCACTGCCACGGATGACATAGGCCATGAACAGGCTTGGATCTACCACCGTGTGAAGAGCTTCCCCATATAAGCCCCCAATACACATTCCTTTGCTTGCCAATCTGGACTTGTCTTAGTCTTCCTTTGGCCTGACATATCCCTCTCGGTTTGGTGGGAAGCAGTAATTTTACACGACTCCCTGCTAAACTTGGAAAAAAGTGATACATCAACAGCTGCCAATTTGCTCTTGAATTCTTCTGGCAAATTTTTTTGTTATCAGTTTTTACCTTTTACTTCCTAGAATTTCTACTTATTTCATTTTATTTTAACTGCTTTTTTTCTGCTGTGATTTCACACATATATTTCCTCATTAGGATCATCTATTCCTTAATCCATTAAACATGTTTAAAACTGTTATAAGGTACTTGGCTGCTAATTAAAATTTTAGGTTCATCTTGAAATCACTTTCTTTTCTTTTCATTAATGTGCTTCACATTTTTTTTGCTTTGTCTTATGTTTGCTAATTTTCATATAATATAGTATATTTGTGAATTACATATTGTAGGGAGTCTTGAATGCATTGTCTTTCCATAAGGGGTATTGAGTTTTCTTCTCCCAGGTAAAAAATTCCTGTTAATGCCTTTTCAGCCTTTCATGATTTATGCTATTCTTTAAGGAAGCTCTCTTTCATTTTATCCTAAATCTTAGGTATGGTATTTCCTATAGGGCATTATCCTTCCTCTAGTATGTGGACATGCATTTTCTTATGTCTTAATTTCATGCCTGAGTTTATCAGTGATATTTGCCATATGGTCTAGGCCATAAATACAGCTTCTCTCTGTCAGTCATGACTGCTAGTATTTATGTACTGCTTTCATCCCTGTAGCAGCCTCTCCTAGCCTGTTGGTTCTTTCTCCGCACTTACAGAACTCAACATCAGCTAAGGACCTACAGAGAATCCCAGTACTGATATCTGGATCTCTCCTTTTGATACCCTATCATTAATGTCCCATCTCTTCACCTGGTAGAATTTGTAATCTCTTCCTTTTTATATATTAAATACATTTATACTCTGCTTGTCTCTGCAACTCCCTGGTAAACAAGTAGTACAGAAAGATAAGGTAGTCAGGAGGCCCTTCTCATATACTTCAATTACCTCGTGGATAACTGACCTGTTATGTGTGATTCCAATGATTGCAGTTTTCACCTGCATTTTCTTCAGGTTTAGAGTTGTTTGGGGAGACAGAAGAATTCTTCTACCACTTATACTGACATGGCAAAAGTCAATCTAACCAAAAATTTTAAATATCTACTGATGTCAAAGATAATAGAGTTAGATCCTCTAGCTCATTTTATCATTAAATTTTCTATTTCATGCTTCCATTAATCATCTGAGTGATTATTTATCTTATATGCAGTGCTATGTGCTGTTCGTATTACCATCCATTGTATAAACATTCTATAGTTAAATATTTTATTTCTTCTTTGACTTAGAAAAATTTAAGGACACAATTTTGGTTTTCTTTATTTTTAAGTTTCAAATGGAAAGTTCCTGCAGTTTTTATGTTGTGAATATTAATTTTTAAATGATTATACTTTTTTCAGATAAAGTATTATTATAGGTTAAATTTATAAAATTTATTGAAATTTATGGATTATTTGTAATAATTTTTTATAAATGACTCATAGATGCTGGGAAGGAAAGTTTCAAATGTTGTTATACAAATGTAAAATGATCAAATATATTAATAAATTTGTGGGAGTTGTTGCATTGCTGGAGTATTTAGAAATTTGATGTGTTTTGTTCATTATACCACTCATTTTATTAATTTTTTCAGTAAATATTTTATGTATATCTACTTTGTCCCAGATACTGTATACGCATTATAGCAAATAATTAAAGATATTTGTCTTCTTGTATCCCATATTCTATCTTGGAGATACATAGAAATATACAGACATAGTGATATGCCATGTTAGAATTTGAAAATTAATATTTAAAAAATAAAAACATAGAATAGTCTATGTGGTGAGAGATTTGGGGGCAAGGGCATAACAAAGCAATAGGGAATAATGTGGTCAGGAATGACTCAATAAAATATTGGCATTTTATCAAAGATTTGAAGGGAGAAGACTAAGTAATACATACACATGAAAGGAGAGTGTTAAAAACAAGGGAATCACCAATCAGTGCAAAGGCCCTGTGCCGGCAGAGAGCCATTGGAGTAACCCATGAGGTCAATCTAACAAGAATGATGTTCTATTGTGTGAGGTGTGAGTAGTAATCAACCAAGTCCATGTATACAGATGATTATAACTGATATGGAGGAAAACTAGGTGGAGGGGTTCCACGGAGGGAATAAGGCTTTCTGTCTTAAAAAATAATTAATAGAAAATTCATCAAGGATAAGAACACATTTGAACAATATGAAATAGATTAAGCAGAAAGTCATACAAATATCTCAGAGGAAGTGAGTCTCAGACAAATAGAATACAAAAAACAATGATCTGTAATATTATTTGTGTCTTTTTATCTCAATGCAGAGATTATTTTATTATTTTATTTTATCTTATTATTTTATTTTATTTTAAGTTGTGAGCTAATAAAACAATCATGTATACCATTCAGGATGCCCATACATTGCCTGACCATTAACATTTTACATTTTTGCGACACTTGATACAAATGATGAAAGAATATCATCTTACTAGTACTGCTATTTATAATCCATAGTTTATATTTGGTGTATTTTCCCAAAAAACCATTCTATTAATACCATGTATTAGTATTGTATATTTATTATATTTCATGAGAGAATGTTCTCATATTTGTACTGTTAACTAAAGACCATCATTCACCACATGGTTCACTGTGTTATACATCTCCCTGCCTTGTACAATCCATTCAAAGTGTACAATCAGTGGCTCTCAGTTTCATCTCAGCATTGTGCTGTGATCAGCTCAATCCACTTCAGAACATTTTCATTACTCCAAAAGGAAAAATCCTTTATCACCTCATACCCCCCATTATTGACTCTTTGCATTGATATAGTACCTTCTTTGCAATTGCTGTAAAAATATTACAATAATTAGTTATATTTCCCCAAGTATCTCCATATTCTTAACACCATGTAATAGAGGAACATTCCTGTATTTGTACCATTAACCACAGTCAATATCCACCATTGAAATCACTATATTATACAGTTACTAGATTATTTTCTATTTTTCTTTCAACTAACATTAACTTACCTAGTCAACCCCCCTCAACCACAATCACATTTATAAATCAGCAGTGTTCATTAAACTCACTGTAATGTGCCATCATCAATTCTAACCATCTTCCCACATACTTAATCCCTCCTATTAAACACTCTGTCTACATTCACCATCAGCTACCCCTTCTCCCCCCACATTCTATCTCCTAATAACCTATATTCAATAGTTTAAATCCATGAGTTTACTCATTGCATTTAGTTCATATTAATGAGACCATATAATATTTGTCCTTTAGTGTCTGGCTTCTTTCACTAAACATAATGACTACAAGGTTCATCTATGTTGTCATATGCATCGCAAGTTCGTTTTGTCTTATAAATTTATAGTATCCCATCATATACATATGCTACATTTTTAAATCCATTCATCGGTTAATGGATTGTTTCCATCTTTTGGCAATTATGAATAATGCCACTATGAACATCAGTGTGCAAAAGTCTGTTCACATCCTTGCATTCAATTCTTCTGAATATATTCCTAGTAGTGTGATTACCAGATCATATAGAGGTTCTATATTTATTTTTTGAGGAACCACCAAACTGTCCTCCACAGAGGTGGGACAATTTTACTTTCCCACAAACAGTGAAGAAATGTTACCATTTCTCCACAGCCTCTCTAGAATTTATAGTTTTACACCTTTGTAAGAATGGCCATTCTGTGTGGCATGAAATAATATCTTATGGTAGTATTGAACTTCATTTAACTAATAGCTAGTAATGCTGATCATCCTTTCATGTGCATTCCTGCCATTTATATGTCTCTTTGGAAAAATTTCTGTTCAAGTCTTTTGCCCTGTTTTTTAATTGAGTTGCTCATCTTTTTATCATTGAGTTGTATAATTTCTTTATGTAACCCTTATCAGATATGTGGTTCCAAAAATTCCTTGTTCTATTTTTTAAGACATTTAGACTATTCAGGGCCCCTAGCCCTCCCAAATATATTAGATAATTGGCTTTCTATTTTTGTAAAAATGGCTGTTGGAATTTTTATTGGGATTGGGTTGAACTATGAATCAGTTTGTGTAGAATTGACATCTTAACAATATTTCCTCTTCCAGCCCATGAACACAGAATATCCTTCCATTTATTTAGGACTTCTTTGTTTTTCTTTAGCAAAGTTTTGTAGTTTTCTGAACACAGCTCTTTTATGACCTTGGTTAAGTTTATTACTAAATAGTTGAATCCTTTAGTGGCTCTTCACATTTCTCATTAGTAGTGTATAGAATCACTATTGACTTTTACATATTAATCTTTTATCCCACCACTTTGCCAAACTCTTCAATTAGTGTCCAGTAGCTTGTTTTGGATTTTTTGGGATTTTCTAGGTGTAGGAATCCATCCTGCAAAGTCTTGCAGTGATTTGTCCAGTAGAGCCTGTGATGGTGCAAATAATTACTCTGAACATGAAGGTTGAGAGACATGAGGGGGATGACAGTTGAAGAAGCTATCCTCCTTTACTGACTCTTGTCACCATTTTCATTTTCTTTTCACAAAGCACAAGGTCAGTGTGTATGTGCAGGGGCTCAGAAAGTTTTGGGCTGCACAGGAGATATTGGAGAGACAGAAAGCTCTAACTAAGTAACAATGTAAAGTAAGAATGTCCCTACTGTTTTCAGCAGGGACTGATAGTCTTGACTTTCCTGCATGGGCAGGGGAGCTGGCCTCTAAACTGTTTAGAAGTAAAGATCAGAAGGATCCCACATCTAGGTATAGGACCATATCATCAGCAAATAGTGAAAATTTTACTTCTTCTTTTCCTGTTTGGTTGTCTTTTTTTCTTTTTCCTTGCCTAATTGCTATAGGTAGAACATCTAGTACAATATTCAATAACAGTGGTGACAATGAGCATCCTTGTCTTTTTCCAGATCTCAGTGGGAAAGCTTTCTTTCTTTCACCATTGAAATTGCTAAATTCAGATAAAAAATTCATGAAATTTTTAGAAATAATAAAGTCACACAAAAAGACAAATGTTCAAATGAGGTACCAAAGTAAGCAGATATTAGGCTGAAATCTATGAACAGGAAATAAATATATGAAACAAAACAATTTAGAAAACCCAAACTAACTATTGTAATTTATGAAATATCTTGAGTGACTATAAAGCAATAAAATGTTTTTAATATTTTCATTTAAATATACAGAAGGAATAGAAAATGGACTCATTTTGGAACACTAAAAAATATATATGAAATAAACAGTAGTGAACAAATTGAGGGGAATGAAAAACTAAGATTTGCAAAGTCCAAACAGTAAAAATGGCAGAAGAAAGTCCTGTGGTCTCAGTAGCTCCTTTAAATATAATTGGACTAAACTCTAGTCATAATGAAAATACTGGCACAATAAATTGTCCAGGGTTCCTGTTTTAAATAATAGAAAAAGTTTTATTATGGATGATGATGATGGTAGCAAAATATTGTGAATATAATTACTAGCAATGAAATATATATTTGAAAGTGATTAAAAGGGGGAAATATTAGAAGATACATGTGGTAACAGAATAAAATTTTTTAAAAATTCCAATCATGGAGGTTTCTATAACTCTTTTGAAATTTTTAATACATTTTCAATTATAAAATTTAAAGTATATATAAAATATTTGTCATTCAAATCAAAGTAAAATGTTTGTAATTTTGCTACAATTTTAAAATAAAAACAAATATTGCATTAATAAACAGAGAAGACACATGCATATAAAAATTGACAGATTAGTTTAAAAACTATTTTAATAAAAAATAAATACTTATCAAAAACATCTTTAATTGCAAACAAAATGTCAGAATCTCTGTAAAAATAAGTTCAATAGGTAATATTTATTTCAGAGCAAAAATATATCATAACACGGCAATTTATAGGGACATTATACATGAAATGCTAATTTTTCTTATATATTCAGGGTAAATCATGCATATTTTAATATTTGAATAAATTATTGAACAGTGATTAGCTAGTGACAAGTTGTTAACATTTTCTCCTAAAACAGAGGTTGAATTTTATTTTAATCTTTCAAAAATAATTTAAGAAAATGAACAAATATAATTCTACAAAGAAAATCTTAACATAAATCAAATAATTGCAAATCACTTGAACGCAAATGAACATAATTAACAAACATTGTTAACATTTAAATAAAAATAATAAAACACTTGGAAAATGTAGGCACATACTTTCTTAAATATTTATTGAACAGCACAAGAAATAAAAACTGCATTTTCAGATTATGTAGATGAATATTTAAAGGAAATTTTAGCAAAGTACTTGATAAAATTTGTGGAAAGTCATCAAATTAGACCTTACTCTATTAAAAGTGTTAAAACAAAAAGATCCAATAATTTAACTGAAGAATTTATTTATTTTAAAGAACATAAGAAACCTGTAGAAATCAGGACAAAGGATATGATTTTTAAAATAATACCAAAATTACACAAAGACACACTAATTAATGAAGCTAGTTGACAATCATTGAATGGTAGGGCTTTCAAATCATATCATCAGCAGTTAGATACAAAGAGATATTACTGTATACATATAGTTAATCTCATTAATTTACTAAACTTCAGGTTAAAGCATAGCTAGATGATATTCCCGATTTCATTCATGCACCAAGAAAGCATTTATATTCTAAATTTATATAACAGAGGAATAACCAAGTTTATAGTGATGAATGGAGCCAAAAGCTACAAAAGAGAAAAAGAAAATGGCTAAAGTTGTGTATATTTGCGTAATATGTACATGCACTTACCTAAGATTAGTCTAGAAGACCATGAATAAAACTATTCAAACAGTTTTTTATGGTTCTATTTTCTTTAATAATTTAAAATATATACTGATTATCTTCAATATTCACAAGTACTTTTTTCTATAATTTAATTCTACCACAAAATTATAGTTTGCTGCACTAAGATCAAATATTGTAGTGCTGTTTTGCCTTTTTAGCACTTTGCTTATTTATGAGTAAGAAAACCAAGAGTATTTGTAAAATACCAATTAAAATATTCATAATATTGTGCATTTAAAATTTTCAATAATATAAGTATTATGATGATAGTGGCCAAAATTTATTACTATGACATTAAATACTTTTGTGCATCATCTGTTATAATCTTTAATATAACCAGGAATTTAGAATTGTTGTTTATCTTGTAAAGTTTAGTATCATATATTTATTTAAAGTTCCAATGACTTACATAAGGTAAATTTGGAATCTAAACCCTGGATTGTCCAGTTCAAAGCAGCACACAATTACATCTGTGCTTTGTTTTCTATAGAATAAATGGAATGTCTTCTGAAAGTACTGTCCATAATAAAATCCTTTTACACTTGAACAAGAATGGGTACATCTATTTTACAGGTTGAAAGATACCACATATTATATTTTTGCACATTAGTTGCCCTAAAACCTACATATATTTAAACCACAATTATAACACATATTTGATGTCTTCCAATAACCATGTACATTTCTAAAAACATATTCCTGGAAATGTTAAAGATCATGTTGGACAAGTGAAAAATCTTGAAAAAAATGCCAGCTAATTAAAGGACGCTAGTGTATTTAGAGTGAACAAGTAAAAACCCAAATATGAAAGAAAGAAAAGATGTCATTTCACCTGCCTGTAGCTCACTCTCTTCTGTGTTACTCTATTGAGACCATTTTTCACATCCTTGTTCCTGAAACTATAAATGAGTAGTTTCAGCATGGGGAACACCATAGCATAAAACACAGAGGCAACTTGACCTTTCCCAAGAAGTAGGAATTCTTTCGTTTTAAATAAGTAAAAATCACAGTGCCAAAAAAGATGGTGACTCCCAGAAGGTGGGAGGCACAAACAGAGAAGGCTTTGCACTTTCCTGAAGTGGACTTAATTTTCAAGATAGCAGACAGATTGGATACATAGGAAGCAGAGATTATGGTGAGGTTTTACGTTAGAAACAGAAAAAATGAATATCTTGATCTTGGTGTCACAAGTGTCAAACCAGGAAAAGGCTAAAATTGAGGATAAATCACAGAAAAAGTAATAGATTACATTGGATTTTCAGAAATGCAAACTCTTCTTGTAAAGAACAAAAACTAATTAATCAGTAAAACCAAACACATATGATTCCGTGATGAAGGCACAGGAGAGTCCCATAGACCTATAACAACTGGATAGTGTAGAGGTTTTCAGATAGCTGCATAGTAGTCACAGGCCATTGAAGAGAGAAGAGAAGCATGGGACAACAAAGGAGACAGAAAAAAAATACATCTGGATGAAGATGCCCTGAATGAAATATACTTATTAGAAGTCAGTAAGTTCTCTAAGGTTGTAGGGGTGATGACCCTGGAGTATCTAATATCAAGGAATGACAGGTGACTGAAGAAAAAGTACATGGGTGTGTGATGCTGGAGATCAAGATGAAATATCAGTATCATTCCTGTATTACCCAGCAAGGTCATCAGGTATATTAGGAGAAACAGCATAAAGAGGATGCATTGAATATTCTCAGATTCTGTTAATCCCACATTGATGAAATCAGGCACATTGTGTTATCCTTATTCCTATAGTGTTAAGCTTCTGTAAAATGTTGAGAAACCACAGGTGATATGTATAAATGATTTCAAAATGTTATCTGTTAGTATAAATGATCTGACATTTAAAAAAAATCAGTTTAGTGATTCTAGAAATTCATAATAAAGAGTTTTCAAAATAAAACTAAAAAGAATCTGAGTAGGACTTCAAAGTGTAAATTAGTTGTAAGCCATTATTTGATATTATGTGATAGGCGCCCACATAAATTGCATAATTCAAGTGTCCTTGACACTGTAATAAATACCTCCTCTCATTTAACTATTCATCCAGATGAAAATATCATGCCTTAGGTGTCACTATTGTACAAATTTCTTAGATGATAAAAAGTGCACCTAAAGTTAACTTAACCAGAGTCACAACCATTATGTGTTGTTGGCTCTGTGATTTTATCAAGATTATGTCAGACCAGAGATCATGCTTATAACACTATATTCCTATTCAAAATTAATCAGAAAAATTGAAAAAAGCACTAAATGTATAACAAACAATGATAACTTTATGCATCATTGACCTTTTTAATCCAATGTTATTTAATACAAATGACAGATCAAAATATAAAATCTTAAGCCACTTTACTGAGGAGTATTAATATTATAGAACACACTTTACTGTTAATTTTCATATACTATGTTTTTAAGTGATTATTTAAAATCAAATTTGTTCCAAAAATTTTACTTTCAATATATGTACCTTGCCTGATAACTCGGATTCCATCAATTTTCTACAAATCCTGTTGTTGCGGCCTACCAGAAATAACCCAAAAGACACTCTTGGGAGCGCGGATGAACCAAGTTTTATTAAGCGGGGCCAGAGGAGAGTTAAATCTCCAAAAAAATCTGAGCCTCCTTTTCTGATTTTCATAAGTTTATATAGGTGCACTAAGTGGGCAAATTCCTAAGCAAGTGGGCAGGGAGGCCAATTACAAAAGCAAAGAAGCCAGGTTAGTTTATCTCTCTAAAAGCAGAAGGCCTTTAGGGAGAGAAAAGAGTCATTATCTGTATAGAGTTGTAAATTTCAATTCAAAGATCAGCCTGGAGTGCTTATCTTCCTGACAGGGATTCCAAGGAGAAAAGGGAAGGGTGGAGGGGAGGAGAGAGGCTAGGGACTGTGGGGAGTTTATTTTCTTGAAGATGTGGGTTTCTGCTGAGGGCAGGGTTGGGGGGTCCTTGTGCTTCCCTTATCACTGTGATTACTTAAGTAAGGCTTGCATGATATATCTAGATATGCATATGCATATTTTTCTAATAATATCCCAATATTCTTTTAGATAAACTAACACTAACTTGAGAGTAGAACTTACCATGAGCCAAAGTTGGTGAAAAACTACCTCCAGCTACATCTTCCTAGAAATGTTACCTCAAGTTTACTCACAAATAAAATATGTAAATTATTTAAAGAGCCTGAAATTTCTATGATATAAATATAATTTTCTGATATACATTTTAATTTTTTGCTTCTATTGTGTTCTGAGGTAAAATTTCCATTTTCTTCTGAGGTAAAATATATCAGCCTAAAAATTTTGTTAATGTCTTGGCCAAATAGAAAGTTCTCCTTGAAATTATGTCTCACAAGTATACCAAAGAGTAGAATGTGGGATATAAGACAAGATTTAAAGGGATATGAAAAGAAGTAGAATGTTTATGAAAGGTTGTTTAATGGAGTGTGTTTTGTCCTCAGATAAAATGGCTGGTGTTCATAAAATCAGAGTGGAAATATGTAGAACAAGATTTGAATGGACATGTAAATTGGTAGAAGGGTTAGGGGAAGTAAATTTCACTTGTTACTGACTTTAATTCAATAATCTTATTTGAAGGTGAAAATTGTATTAAGATAGAGAAACTAGTCTATAGGATTAGAAATTGGTTATAGAAGATTATCGGAAATTACAGGTTGTAGGAAGTGTGTAAAACCATTTTCTAAACAGAGATTTCAATGTAAGTAGCTGATTCTGGGAAACTACTATTAGGTAAAAATCTATAAATTGATACTGATAACAAAAAGTAACTTCATAGCAGAAAACCCTGTTGGAATCCATCTTAATCTGTTATGACCTATGCTAACTAAGATTGGTTTACATAATGGTGTAATGATGCAAAACTAAAATTTGACTTCCTCTCTCTGTTAAAGTAACAGTTTTCTTAAATGGCTGGTCTGTTTTGACTGGCTTCATCAAATCTTTAATGGTTTTTAAAAACACAGAGCCACTGCTATTTTGCAAGTTAAGTCTTTTCCAAACTATTCTACTAACTTATTTGATCACTGTGATAAATAAAGGCCCACTTAAATATAATGTTCAGACCTGACAACTTTTAATATTCTAATAAAACCCTTAAGGATATCTTTAATTTCAGTCTTTTACAAAAGAATTTGTTCTTTCAACATGTAAAAAGTGAGGTGCTTAAATATATAGATTTATGAAAATTAACATTATCAATATATTTATATTTTCATACACAATGGAAAATATATTCCAAAACTGAAAAGTATAATATCTGTGTAAACTGGGGATAAGTTTAAGTAGGATGTTATTTTGAAAAAATTTTAAATTTTAGTCATATTTTATTCTGATTAGAATTTTTATCGAAGTGTTAAACTTCTGTTTAAAAAACACTGGTTTTTAATAAAATACTGTTCACAATCACAGTATTTATTTCTTGAGAATATTGCAAATGTATACACTTACATTTACTGCAGACAAAAATCATTTAATGATTGCAAGGACTCATATTATATTTACCACATTGACATTTTAAGGAATCACCCTCATTGTTAAAAGTAATATATTCTTAGGGAAATAATATTAAAGTTTCAATAAGCATGTAATTATATTAAGGTAGTGATAATAATGGTAATAAGAAGATAATCTTTTCCTTTGGGTCTCTTAGGTTCTCATTAAATTTACTAGAAAAATAGTGTCATTCTGGTGGTGCTCAAATTTCTTTATGGTGAACAGTAACTTTATAAAACAGAAAACATGAATTAAAAATTAAATCTGTAATCTACTTAGATATTTTGGGATGGTATAAAATTTTTAAAGACTTTTCAAGTCCTCACTGTCTATTCTATCTTAATACTGATCTACATGATGATATTGTTGATTATAGGTTTATTCATTCTTAGAAAAATGTGATGTTATAAAAGCAACAAAACTCTCTTATCAGTTACACTGTTTGCTCTGATGCGTCTCTAAAAGTGCATGCAGTCACCCCATCTTCAACAAAAAGGGACTTTAAAGGAAAAGCAAGGCAAGGGCCTGTAAGTTACGTTATGCCTGTTGATTAACAATCTTGGTAAAAGTGTAAATTAAAGTGGAATGAAACTCTTACTATGGTCTGTAGTTAGTGTTCTCTAAAAACAGCTTTATTTAAAATGTTCATAAGTCCTGCGAAGTTCTCAAATAGAGGGCCAAGAATCTTTTGAGAACATAGGCAGTGCCTGAAAAAAGAAGATGGACCAATATGTCAAGCCTTCAATATTATTGCATGTAACTATGAAGCTTATTCTCCAGAAATTGCAATCTAGTGGTTACCATGGGTTCTGAGGGGAACGGAGAGAAGAATGGATGTATCATGGTACATCTGTAGGGCATTGGAATTGTTCTGCATTATCTTGCAATGACTTATACAGACCTTTATGCATTTTGTTAGAACTTATAAAAATGTACGGTACAGAATGTGAAACATACTGTAAACCATTAATCATGGTTAGTGGCAATACTTCAATATTTGCTCACCAATTGTAAAAAATGTAACATTCTCATGTTAGATGTTATTAATAAGAGGTAATGTGAGAGAGGGTGGGGGAGGGCTATACAGGAATCCTCTATTTTCTGTGTGACTTTTCTGTTACTTAAAGCTTCTTTGAAAATAAAGTGAAAAAAATAAGACACTGGGGGAACATACAGAATAAATTTTCACTGCACATAAAAGACAACAGATATTATGGGAATGAAATACACAATGCAAATAGTTTTTTATTTTTTATATTTTTAAATTATTTAGACTTGTATTTATAATTTTTTACTTTTTTATTAAATAAAAGTATTTATTTATTGGATTTGTTTTTGGGGAGGTTTTGGATTGCAAAAGAGTTGCAAATGTGGCAGGGGATGATTGCAGCTACAGGATGTCAGTGGTTGGTGGATGTGTGGTGCACCTGGAATATGAATGTGTTCAAGTGATCATAGGGTGGAAAATGACTGTGTTCAATGGTCATAGGGTGGAATATGACTGTGTTCAAGTGGTCATAGAGTGGAATATGACTGTGTTCAAGTGGTCATAGGGTGGAATATGAATGTGTTCAAGTGGTCATAGGGTGGAATATGAATGTGTTCAAGTCATCGTAGAGTCTTGTCTCAGTAGGTGGAGACCCACAAAATAAATGAAAAAATATTTAATTACTATTCTGGGGAGTCCTGCTACATTCTCTAAGAAACAGACAGGAATCCCTAGAGTACTTGGGCAGTGCATAATGAAGGAGGAGAGACCAATAAGCCAGGCACTTGATATTGGTATATGTACTTATGAATCTTATTCTTGTGAAATTGAAACTTAGCCTGGTATTATATAATGACTAAGAGTTAACTCCTGAAATCCTCCTTGTTGTTCTAATGTGGCCTCTCTGTAAGCACAAACTCAGCATATAAATTCACCACCTATCTGCCCCATGGGATCTAAGCCTCCTCTTAATTAGAAGCAAAGTGGGCATCATCATCCCAAAATATTCAAGATTGAGTCATAAACAAACACAAGGGGGAAATGCAACTATGGACTAAAGTAGACATGATTATTCTAGTAATGGAAAGAAAGAAAGGAAACATTGAAATAAAGGCAGTGGCCACCATAGGCTCTGATGGGAGGGAGAGGGAAAAAGAGTTGTAACATGTGGCACTTTTTAGGACATTGGAATTGTCCTGCATGACATTGCAATGATGGAAACCTGTAAAACTGTGCAGTGCAAAGTGTAAATTATGATGTAAACTATAGAACAGGTTAGTATCAATTCTTCAAGATGGTTTCATCAATTGTAACAATTTAATGGGGAAAAGTGGGAGGGGAATTGGTTGAGGTATATGGGAATCCTGTATATTTTCAATGTAACATTTGTGTAATCTAAATTTCTTTAAAAAAAAAAAAATGAATATTAAAAATTGCTCAAAGAAATTGGGGCCTAGATTGTAATCTCTTGCAGTTACCATATTTATACTTGAGCCCTGCTGTCTCATTGTTATTTCTAAAGTCATAAGATGCTTTAATTTTGTGTATAACCTAATAGTTCCCTCGAATTTTTAAGGGCCTGTATGACACTTGGAATTCAGAGCTAACATTAACCAGGTCTAAAGGTGCTGAAAAAGCAGCATTAATTCTAAAAGAACATTCTAATTAAAGAATCAGAAGGAATTAGTAGTCCATTAAAAGATAAATGGGTCTAAAGACTAAGTAAGGAGAACCAGGATACAAAGAAATAGGTAATATTATCATAATATTTCTTAAAATATTTAAGTATATAATAGTACTTAAATATTTTAAAACTTAAAGTACCATGGGGAACAGATAGAAGAAATTCATTTTGTCGAGGCAATTCTTTAAATTTCTGTGGAACACTATCTAATTCAACCTGCCTAGACAGCTTATATAAACTCTCATGGAACCTAAAACAGTGAATGAGATTGTGATATTGTATACAGTGTTGTTGTAATACCCTGATGCATTTCAGAGCGTTTGGGGGAATAAAATAGAAGGTATTTGAAAAGTTCCCTAAAGGACTGTTGAAAATGTAGAAATAAACTTCTTCATCTGGGACAATGGAAAGTATTCAGGCTGAAGAACTAGAAGGAAAAAAGATGAAACACCTGAACTGAGCCTAGGATATCTATGAGATACCGTTAAATATACTAATATAGGCATAATAAGAGTCCTAGAAGAAATTAAGGGGAAAGAGCCAGGAGTAACATTCAAATAAATAAGGGCAGAAAACCTCAAAATTGATGAGAGATATGCATACACTTCCATGAGTGCATCTAATACCAACCAAGGTAAACCTGAAGAGGAATATGCACAGACACAACATAGTCAAATTGTAGAATGCAAAGACAAATGAGAGTTCTGAAAGAAGTAAAAGTGCCATGTCATGTATAATTCCATGCCTCTAAAATTCAGTGCCTATTTTTCATCAAAAACCATGGAGACAATGTGGCAGTGATTGTAAATATTTTAGTGCTGAATGAAGGAGGTTGGTGTATTAACACTTTCGAATTTTAACTTGTTACAAAGCAATAGTAATCAATACTAGTGCTTAAATAAAATTCATTTTCAGTGTAAAATTCCAAAAACGAAATTATAATTATTCCCCCATAATGAAAGCATGTAAGTGGTCAATTATTGGTGTTACACCTTGAAAGTTATTGCAATATTTTCCCATTTTCTGGAGTAATGGAATTCTTAAAGCCACCCAGGTTTTTTTAATTGTAACATGCATAGATTACTCCTGGAAATATTTCTCTATGTATGATTCTCAGGGAAGCAATTTTCCCATCTTTATTTTCAAACTTTGATCAATTGATTCATCATTGAAATGACAATGGCCTAGAATACAAAAGCTATCTGTGTCTGAGTCAGGGATTGTGTTGTTCCAAAGATATATCATTCATTTGTTCAACTCATGTCATTTCCAAGTTCTTTTAGCTCTTTCCTAGTAAATTACACTAAAACACAAAGTGAAAAGGTAAAGAAATGTCCTTTACACACAAACATGAGGTAGTACATCAGTGGAGAGAGCACTGAAATAGAACAGCAGAGATCGGGATCTTTCATCAATTGTGGAAAATGATTTGTTCTTATCTACTCACTTTTACTATGAAGATATTAATACTTATCTAAGAAGATTGGAGTTAATATTGAACAAACTATGTTAGTAAGAATTATTCTTTAAAACAATTTTAAATATAGGATGTCTGGATTAGGTTGGCCCTCATTGCCACAAATTATGTACTGCAATATTTTATGATCTAATCTCTAAAATTATACAGTTGTCTTAGGCCTTATTGGGTTTTGCTGAACAAAATTCAGGTATTTATTAGGGTATATACTATGGTTGAATTAAAATTTGTATGACTGGCCATGTTTCATTCAAATGCCTTACTTAAATAATTAGCATTGTGTTGCCTTAATGGTTAAAGAGTTGCTTATTTTATTGCTTTTGGAAGTCTAATTTCTTGACAATGTAATGTTTTCTATTCCCTTGGGAACTCTAGTAGGATTGGTAAAAGTTATTCTGAAGAACACAATAAGAAATTATTTTCTTTTAATGTTTTTAATTTGTTTATGTTGTTGCTTGTGGATTAAGTGAAATGACAACTAAATAAGTATTATCTAAGTCATAATTAAAGTAGCTATTGGGAAGAGTAATTAAATATTATAGCAAAAAATGAACCAAACTCGTTGCAGTTAGACATGAAACTTATTATTTAAGAGTGAAAAAGTAGAAATAAATGAAAGTTAGAAAGAGTGAAATAAAAATCTTTCCTGGATATTCCTCTCTTTAAACAACTCAGAATTAAAGAATTACCAGTAACAGAATCCAACATTTAATTTATTAGACCCTTTTTAACACTGATTGAAGGAAAGATTTAGGGAGTTATTTATTACAGTTTTTTATTTTTTAATTTTTATGTAGTCATCCCTAAGGAATTTTGAAACAGTCTTAAGGTCATATAATCTTCTACAGTAATCTGTAAAATATTTAAATTTCTGATAAAAGACAAGCTGTTGTTTTACTAATTCACATGGATCCAATTAGTTCAAGAAAATTCATCTGGATTAAAAACAATGATGGAAGGAAAAGTAAGCCCCATTCAAATATTCTCCTGAGACAGATCAGTTCAGATTTACTTAGAAGAACTGCCAATATCACATGAAAATTTTTCAAAGAATTGATGGAAATAATAAAGTCAGAGAAAAAGAGAAAATGTTCAAAAAATTTGTCACAGAAGGCAGATTTTAAACTGAATTTTATGCATAGGAAATAGATAAAAGAAACTAAACAGCTAAGAACCCCCAAACCAAATATTGTAATTAGTTAATTGTTTTGAATGACTTTAACACAATATAGTGTTATTAAATTTTTCACTTAATTTAAAAACTGTGTTAATGACCTGATTGGGACACCCTAAAGTGAATGCTAACCTTCTTTCAAAAGTGCCCTGTATGGAGGAATTAACATAAACATTAGCTGAAGGAAGGTTGAGACAAAAATGCTTCTACATGAAGAAGTAAAATTAGAATAGAAAAAAAAAAAATACAAAATATGATGAATATGGTGAAATCAATCTATTATTCTTCATATGTGATTAGGATTTACAATATAAATATCAGCCCTGAAACAATTCTTACCACCAGATCAGTGATGTTCCTGAGTCCACAGTGTTTGATGGTAAATAAAACAGAATTTGGAAACTGAAAGTATGTGTTAATTACTCAGCTCTTTGAGTAAAAGTTGTGTGAGGCTAGGCTTGCTGTCCAAAGTTTACCCCTCTTTAAAACAGCAATGCATTAGAATAATGAAGCAGGCCAGACAGACTAATTAAATACATAAAGCAGAAACTATAAATAATTTCCTTTATATATTTCAATTTTGCTTATAAATGGAGACACATAATTGAAATTTTATTATCAAATGTATTCATTTTTAAATGCAAATAATAACTCACAAAATTAATATTATAATTAAATCATTAAAATATACATGTGACCAGAGCCTTCAGTCAGGTATTACAACCTTTAGCTATAAGCAAAGGCTTTGATTAGTAATGTGCATGCAAGCATTTTATATAGTTCACATCCAGTGATTCATATTATGATTAAAATAGCTATTCATGTGGATTTATTTATCTACCCACCTTTAAAATAACCCCAAAAGAGTATATTTTTAATATTCCAAAAGAAAAGTTATAATATGTAATACCAAATCAGTATTAGAACATATTGAAAAGACTCAGAAGTTATAGAGAAGGTGACTATGATTCTTAAAGATTTTAATAATATGGGATCAACCTTTAGTAATTAAAGTAGCTTCCATAAATATTATTTTAATTGAAAGCAGAAAACTCCAGGTATTTTGGATTCAACATTACAACTTAACAAAGTTTGCAAAGAAGAGAAATAAATAAAATCTGTCATTTATTGAACACTTGCAGCATGAATGGAATTTTGTACACATTGCTTTATTTCATCTTTATCACTGTTCTCTCAGCTAATACATGCCAGAGATAAGACTAAATTCCAGGTCTCCTTCCATGTGCATGTATTCCCAACAGTTATATATTACTTCCTATTTTACCATGACTTTATTTTGCAACCACTACTTGCCCCCTTATTGAAAGAAAATAAAACATGGTTCTTGAGGCATACAGTTATTTTTACAGCCATTAAGAAAAGAGAAGGAAATTAAGCATAGAAAGACTACTATTGAGAGACAATGAAACACTAGCAATCCGAAAGGGTTCTAGATTTCATAGCTAGAAAAATAAGCTTAAAATAATTATTATTATATTCCTCATTATAACAAAATAAAGTCACCAGAGAGCTGAAGTTTCTTGCCATTTATTGTTTAATTTTCCCAACTGTTTAAATTTATACTCCAGTTTCCTTACTCTTAATTTGAACTGGAATGCATTCCTCCATAGATCAATGAAAGCATCCACCCACATTGGAGCACTCTTATTTACCACTACAAACATATACTTTACATTTTCTTTATTCTTTGTTGTTGTCCAATAATGATGGGGTTCCAATACATATGTATAACTCTACATGAATCTGGTTAGTGTGGATACTTCCTAGGCACCCAAGCAAATAGGCAAGAACTAAATTATTACCAAGGATTTCATAGCATATTTGACTTGATAGTAGTACATGATTTATCTTAAAATATCCAGCAAAATATCTGAAATTTCATCTTAACTCTGGAAGAGCAAATGAAAATTTAATTTACACTCTGATTATGATATATTTAGATTGTTTACATCCATTTACACAACTCTGTAACCCAAAATAGATACCTCAAAGGGAATATGATCCAATTATCTTCTGCTTCGAAACAACAATGTTGATTTACTCAATAATAAAAGTAAATGGTTCTGGAATAATGCACTAAATGTTGACATTTAAAAAAAATAATTAGAGTTCTTTGACCTTATTTAAAATGGAAAGTTAGAAATATTCACATATGTTTTAATGCTATATAAGAAATTTTAAGATATGAGGCCTAGATACATACTATACTATATATACTATAAGCTCAGATAATGGTTAGCACTGCACTTGTTTGAGACGAGTTTCCTCATCTTTCAAAGTAACCCATATTATATTGCAAAAATTTTTAAATATGATAAAAGATTATAATGTTACACCATAATACATTTCTTGCAGAATCTAGTACATAGGATTATACTGATCATAATTAATTATATTTCTAGTCTGTTTAATTATGAATAACTGTGTTTGCAGGGAACAAGTTATAAATTCTGAGCTTATTCAAAGGATTATTATACAAAGTGATAACAAAATTACAAAAAAAGGCATATGGATGTGGAATTGGAAATACCCAAAGCATAAGGCTTTAAAGTTCTTCATAAGTGTTGCTATTTTATGAATCCAGAATACTAACTTATACTTACTCAGAAAAATTAGTATTAAACACATTCATGCACATACACACACACACCAACAAAACTAGAGCCAAAAACAGAAATTTAACATGGTGGACAAGAAATGACCAACAAAAGTTTTACATTTTTCAGTTCTCTAGATGTTCCTGTTGGAACATCTATAGGAAATATTTTTGAGGTCCTATATGTTGGCATGATATACAACAAATAAACATGTCATGGACTATAAACAGTCTCAGGATAGTACTGTATTTGAGATCTATCCTTGTATTTTAATATATCAGTAGTTTGTTCATTTTATTACTGAATTGAATTCCTTTGTACAAGTGCCTCAATTTGTCCATTCACTAGTTGATAGGTGGATTTTGTACAATTTTGGAATGTAAATATTGTTGTACAGGTCTCTGTGTGGACATTGCTTTCATTTTCTTGGGTAATTAATAAAGAGTGAGATTGCTAGATCATTGAGTAATTGGTTTCACCTCATAAGAAACTGTCGGATTGTTTCCTAAAGTAACTACATCAGGTCATGTTTGAATAAGGCTTCCATTGAACAATGTATAAATTCTGAGCTTATTCAAAGGATTAATATACAAAGTGATAACAGAATTACAAAAAAATAGCATAAGCATGTAGAATTGGAAATATCCAAAGTATAAGGCTTTACAGTCCTTCATGTGTTGCTATTTTGTGAATAATGCTTTAATGTTATATAAGAAAAGTTAAGATATGAGGCATAGACGTATATCATAAGTTCAGACATTGGTTATCACTGCAGTTCTTTGAGGCCAATTTCCTCATCTTTTCTTTGCAAAGTAACCCATATGTTTTTGCAAAAATTAGTAAATATGATAAAAGTTTATAATGTTACACAATAGATCTCTTGTAGAATCTATCATATAGTCATCCAAATTCATTATATTCCACTCTGATTAATTATGAAGAGCTGTGTTAGCAGTGAACAATGTGTAAATTCTGAGCTTATTCAAAGGACTATTACAAAAAGTGATAACAAAAATTACCGAAAATGGCATAGGGATGTGGAATTGGAAATATCCAAAGTATAAGTTTCTGAAGTTCTTCATAAGTGTTCCTATTTTGCAAATTCAGAACACTAATTTATAGTTACTAAGAAAAGATTAGTTGCACACACACACACACACACATACACCGCAATAAAACTAGGAGCCAAATAGAGAAATTTAACATGGTGGACAAGGAATAACCAACACAATTTTTAAATTTTTCTGTTCTCTAGATGCTCCTGATATTTATGAGAAATACATCTGAGGGCCTTTGGCAGTTTGAGATTATTCATGAATTCCAGAAAGAGAGATTGTTTATAAACTCGTCTGTAACTCTGTGTATGCTCCCCTTTGATTGTATTAGATTCAGTTGACATGTCTTTGATTAAATTATGTTAAGATTAGGGCTTTGACACACCACTCAGAACTGAGTGGGAGAGAGTGTGGTCTACAGTGTGAACTGTGGTCTATGGTTGGTGGCAAGGCTCCAGGATGTGTAAGTTCATTGAGGTTGGTGGGCCACACTATGGGAGATGTTTGTGTTGGATGTGGTGGGAGGTGTGGGAGGTGGGCAACATGGGAATCCCAGTGGGTTCCGTATAATATTTTAGGTAATCTAAGCACCTCTTAAAATATATGTATATATATATATATAAATAACATTTTTGTAAGCAAATACACATATATGCATATATATTTATATATCATTTTACAAATGTTTGTATGTATTGTGAGAATTTTGATTTTTACCCATAATAAAAAAAAAAAAAAAAAAAAAAAAGATTAGGGCTTTGATTTGACCACTTCAGTAGGGTTTAACTCGGGTTAAGTCTCCTCTGCCCCCTTGATGGGCTATATAAATGGGCATCACTCAAGAAGACATGGAAGATGACATGGAAGAGGGAAGAACTTTGGTCTTGGGTAAGAAAGTTGGACTCTTTAGGGTCTTGTAACTGTAAGCTTTTATCCCAAATAAGTACTTTTTATAAAAGCCAACAGATTTCTGATACTTTGCATCAACACCCCTTTGGCTGACTAATACGGGGCTTATATGTTGGCATGATATAAAACAAACATGCCATGGACTATAAACACTCTCAGGATAAAGTATAGTATTGGGGTGGCTGTCTGAAATATTTTAGAGATGGTGTAAGGTGGGTATCCATGATGAGGTGACATTGAAAGAATTGATTCAACATGGAACTAAGAATTCCTTTGGGGACCCACTTAAAAAGAAGAGCAGAGAAGCAGACTATGAAAACTTTCAGGTATTTGAGTAAACACTCTATTTGAAAGAGAGAATAAAGAAACAAATATTAAAAACAAAATTAAGTGAAGCTGAGTCAAGACAGGCAGAAGAAACTGAGTAGGGCAGAAACATTGAAGGAAAATTGCAAATAAGGAAGAAGGTTCTGGAATATATAGGTCTGAGTAAGTACAAATGTCAAGAAAACGAATACTGTGGAAGTTTGAGAATATTCATGAATCCTAAAAAGAGAAAGATTATGTTTGTAAACTAATCTATTCCTCAGGATGTGAAAGTTTTCATTATATTAAATTCCAAGGTCTTAAGTTTACTTGATAAAATCTATTTAGGGCCTTTGATTCGACCACTTCAGTAGGATGAGACTCAGGTTGAGTCCCCACCCCCTCAGTGGGTCTATATAAATAGGCATCCACTATAGAGAAAGCTCTATAGATGCCAGAAGAGAGAACATAGTCAAGTGACAAAAAGGAGAAGGCTCAAACAGCTAAAGCCTGGGAAGAGATGAGCCATTTGTATGATAGCCTACAGCAGAGATACCAGGCAGAGATGAGCAACCATCTTGCTTCAACACTTTGCAGCTGACTTTGGTGAGATGGCAACCTTGACTTGGACCCTTCAGTGCCTTGTAACTGTAAGCTTTTGACCTAAATAAAAGGCAACAGACTTCTGGTACTTTGCATCAGTATCCCTTTGGCAGACTAATACAAATACTATAACTTATAAATAACAAATAAGGTAAATAAAATAATAAAATAAAATAAAAAATTGAAATGATTATTAAAGCTTCAATTTATGATAATCTGAAATGATATTGTTAGACATAAGGAGGATATGAAAACATGGTTCAAAGGACTCAGAAAGTAATTAAAAATAAAATTAAGAAAAACAGAAACTAAGACTAATTTTAAAATAGAAAGGGGTAGTAAACATAAAAATACAGATAATGAAAGAAAAAAGTGGGAAGGACAGATATAAGAAAATCAGTTTAAAATAAGAAAGATAATGAAAATTTGAGGGAAGCCGACAGACTTTAAAAGTACTAAACTATAATTTTCAAAATGTAAAGTCTTGACTCATAGAAAGTTAAAATGAATACATGACAAAAAAGAATATACTGTTTCATTTTTAGGAGAATCAGTAAGATGATAAGTCTGACTCAAAGAGCATTTAAGGAGCAAAGGTTTATAGAATTTATTAGAAAATGTAAAACAAAATAAATTTGTTTTCTTTTTTAATATTTGTAAAAATAATACATATACAGACAGGTTAAAATATTAGGTGTGAAAAGCTTAATGAAATTTCATATCCTTCCAAAAAAATCCTGTAAACAGGACTAAGACTAGGAAGCAAACATTGTCAACACTAGAGAAGACTCCCTTATACTGTCTTCTTGTCATTCTCTTCCCTATAAAGCTAACTCTTATATTGAAGCAAAGATTAATTTATGTAAGGTAGCTTTAAAACTAGGGTTATTTTAAATAAATGCATAAATACACCATTTACCTGTGCTACTTATTTGAATTTTTAGAAATGAATATGCTTGTGTAACAACAATCAAGTTACGGAACGTTTCCAACACCTTAACCACTCCCTCATTCATTCTGCAATCAAATACCTCACTTTATCCAACTGTTATGGCTACCACAGATGTTTCCTCCATTGTTATAACTTTGCTCTATCCAGAATGTTATCTATATGGAATCACATTGTATGAGTTTGGCTTATTCCACTCAGCATAAGGTATTTGAGATTCATCTGTGTACTTGAATATATCAGGAATTTGTGCCTTTTTATTACTGAATTTAATTGCTTTGTACACAGGTACCTCAGTTAGCTTGCCCATTCACTAGTTGATGGACAGGTGGATTGTGTCCAATTTTGGATTGTAAATATTGTCAGATAGCTCTCATTGTGGACATTTGCTTCTTTTTGAGAGGGGTAATTAACAAAAAGTGAGATTGCTGGAACATTGAGTGATTGGTTTCCCTTCCTAAGAAACTGTCGGATTGTTTCCTAAAGTGACTGTTGAGAATTTAAATTGTGCTGTATTCTTGTAAGTGCTTTGAATATTCAGTTATTATTATACATGTTTATTTTAGCCATTTTAAGAGTTCTATGATATCCTACTGGGTTTTAAATTTTATTTCCCTGTGACAAGTGTTATAGAGTATCTTTACATTGGCTTAGAGGTAATCTGTGTATCTTAATTGGTGAAGTTTGTTCAATTTTTTGCACATTTTTGTTTTCCTTTCCTTTTATTTTCATATTATTGAGTTTGAGAGTTAGTGTATTATGGATGCATGGTTTTTGGTAAATAGCTGTTTATCAAACATTTTCTCCCTCTTGTGACTTGTTTGTTCGTTCCCTCAACAATGTCTTTCACAGAGCAGATTTTTTTATGATGCAGTAACATGTATTGAGTTATCTCCTGTGGTTCATGAATTTTGCATTTAACCAAAATAATGGGACTAGCACATGGTCACACAGAAGCAGCCCTATCTTTACTTTAGAAGTTTTATAGCATTATGCTTCATATTTATTTGTCCAAATTCTGTTTTGAGAGATATTTTATATATTCTCCAAACAATGATCTAATGTCTCATTATTATGGCAAAAGAGTATTCAATTTTGTCAGCACCATTAAAAAAAAAAAAGTGAATGGTTGCCCCATGGATATTCTTTAGCACATTTGTCAAAAATAAATCTATCAGTTATGTGTGAATCTATTTCTGAACTCCCTAATTGGTTTCATATATCTAGGTATTTATCTTTTCAAAAATACCATATTCTGTTGATAAATTAGCATATTAAACATCCTCATATAAGTCTGTGAATACTCCAACTTTATTCTTCTTTTCAAATATTTTTTGAATAGCTTATTCATATATTTCATGTAAATTGAAGACTCAACTTTGCTATTAATGAAAAAAAATAGCTTAGTGTTAAATTGAACCTTATAGATCAATTTGGAGATGCTTTAATTAACAGAAAGGTGCTTCCATTTGGGCTGCTTATTAGGATTACATTTCATTTTCATTTTAATTCAGGTTCCATGGCCAAAATAATAACTTATTTTCTAAGTTATAATCTCTGGGTTTGGTGCCTAACCTCAAAGTATTTTTCAAAAAATTCTCAGAGTTTTTTTTATTAAGATAGCCTAGTATTTATTTATAGATTACTATATGGGATCCCCAGGACAAGTGAAGACAGTAGCAAACACAAGGTATGTAACTATGTAACCTTGAACTCAGACATCTAATGTTCTAATGTTATATCACATAGAATATTATCTATATACTGTCCCATCTTATATTGCATAGAATATTATTATATAGCTAATGTCACGTCTCTGCTGTAAATACTTGTTATCCATAAGTTTAAAGTATTCATATTTTATCTCCTCCATAAAATTATTAATTAGCTTAAACTATCTTCCATAACATATGCTTATCACTTGACAATTTATATAAGCACATATTAAATTTTATTAAATAATTATAAGTTCTGGCATAGGTTATGCTTCCAAATTATTTATTTACATAAATGTTTATCACCATATAATATCAATATAATGATATTTTATTATATACTAGTATCATATGACAAGCATATGCACAACTTAAAGATAACTTAAACATTATTTTGTGATTTAATATGGTGATTTAATCCTTTTAGCCTTTAAAAACAGTTTTATTACTGATCAGTAGATTATTGTAAAGTCACAATTATTTTGGAGACTAAATATGCAACTATTACATATTAATATTAATGAAACACTCATGATCACTTACTGACAGAAATATATTTTGAAAATCTACCAAAGGACTTTTCTGGGATATCAAAAGACCTTATATTGTCATTAAGTTAAATTTGAACAATAATAATAACAGTGCAAGAAGGTGCAAAGCGCCATATGGCAATTTGTTGATATGGATTTCAGAAATGATGCAGGAAAACAGGTACTCTTTTTGATGTCACACAAGTTGCATCTATCCATAGATTAACTTCTGCTGCTTTTTCACCACTGCTCCTGAAGGACTAATGGAAAGTGATCATTGCCAGCAGAGAACACAAACTGGTTTAGTGTGAAAAGAAAGCCCAGTGAGACAAGGTAAATGTAAGTTGTTCAAATCTCATTTTTAAGTCATCTGAAAACATTGTAATCAAATATTTTTCACATTGTTTCTCATTTAAATTATGCAAAATCTTGTGATGTGAAAGTGGCTACTCCCTGTCTAAGAGTTGCCTCCTGAGAGCCTCCTTGTTGCTCAAATGTGGCCTCTCTCTAAGCCAAACTCAGCACATAAATTCATTACCTTTCTCCCAGCAAAGGACATGACTCTTGGGATAAGCTCCCTGGCATTGAGGGATTACCATCAAGCACCAGCTGGTGATACAACTGGAAAAAGACCATGAATAAAAGGGGGCAAAGTGTATACGGCTAAGAGACTTCAAAGTGAGTCAGGAGGTCATCAGAGAGGTAACGCTTATGTATGTCTCAGCGGGAACTCATAGATGGTCAAGGTAGATGCTACCCCAAATAGTGGGGCTCCTAAGGCTCTGTAGACACCCAGGTCCTACAGTCATGGCAGATAACTCCAGAGTTTGGTGCCTTGCCAGTGGGCCCTGCTTTAGAATTTGTGCTCACAAGTGTGACAGAGTTGAACTCAGATGTGACTTCTCTACACATGCCTGTTCTGTCCAATCTATTTGAACCTTTAATTGGTGCTGGAGTTGGTTAGTGTACTTCCAAGAGACTTTAATCTCTAGGCTGTCCATGTCCCAGCTGGGCCCTAAATCTTAACAGAGTTGCAATACCTACTCTCCAGTTCATTGGACTCATCCAGGACAACTAACAAGGAGCTGATGATGGACAACGACCAGCCCAAGGGACTGAGAGAATCTACAACTACAGGCAAGAGTGTCCCATCCATCTGCCCCATGGGATCAGAGGCCCCTCTCAATTAGATGTGGAATGGGCATCACCATCCCAGAATCCTCAGGATTGGGGAATGTGCTATGGACTAAACTAGACTTACTGGTATTCTCTGAAAGACTTCTTGTGATTCTAACAATGGAAGAAATTATATCATTCATGGATATAAGGATGTGGATGCAGTGGCCACTGGAGGTTCTGAGGGCAGGGCGAGGGAAAAACAGATGAAATATGGGGGCATTTGGGGGACTTGGGAATTTTCCTGAATGATATTACAATGACAGATACAGGCCATGGACATATCTTGCCACAACCTACAAAATTGTGTAGGAGAGTGTGTAAACTGCAATGTTAACTATAATCCATGCTTAGTGGCAATGCTCTAAAATGTTTTCATCAATTTTAATGAATGTACCACACTAATGAAAGATATTGTTAATGTGGGAAAATGTGGGAGGTTTAGGAAGTGGTGCATATGGGAATCCCCTATATTTTTATGTAACATTTATGTAATCTAAATGCCTTTTAAAAAATATTTTTTAAAAAAGAAAGTGGCTACTCCCATTTGATTATGACCCATTAAATAAAGGTATTTTATACAAAATATAGCATATTTAAATTTAGCACTAAGGTATGTACATGCCTTTATAACATTATTGGATGTTAAAAACACAAAATTCATTTATCTTTCTGAATTTAAACATGATATAATATGAAAACAGGTCATAGAAAATTTAAACATGATGAAATATAAAAACAGGTGGTAGAAAATTTAACATACTATTATCTTGAAAAGGAACCTCATAAATTATCGGTGTTTTCAAAGATACTTGAGCCAATAAGTGTCTAAAACAATTTCTTCATTTCTTTTATACAGAGAAGTAGATGCACTTGTGGCCAATTTCTTTGTTATTAACTACCTCATTACTGCCTAGAATATCATTTTCCATTCAAATAACAAACAGTATATAACTGGGTGTATTCTCTTTACATGGGATATTCCTTGTGGACCTATAAATATAAATTTTATTGTCAGGTTTGCCATCAGATATGGTTTCACACTGTATTCAGTTGAAAAATGTAACTTAAGTCGCCTTGCTTATATTGATGGGTTTCACGGATAATATTAGGTGAAAATTTTCCTGTTTTTCTGATTTCTAGCAATATCTTTACTTTGATAGAAAATTGGAACTCTTTCTGTTTAAGTTTTTATTGAAGTTTATGATTCAGACATGAACATCCATAAACAACAAATGTATAGTATAAGTTATGAATTTACAAAACAAGCATGCATATCATCATACAAGGGCTCCCATACATTACCCCACTACCAACACTTACTTGGGTTGTTGTGAAACAGTTGTTACAAACTACAAAAGAATATTGTCAAAACATTACTATTAACTGTAGCCAATATCTTATATTTGTTGTATTTTTCTCCCAACCCACTGGTAAATGACACCCTGTATTAGTATTATATACTTGTTATAGATCATGAGAGGGTGTTCTCATATTTGTTCTGTTAACCACAGTCCATCTTCCACCACAGGTTTCATTGTGTTAGTTGTCCTGGGTGAATCTGACAAACTGGAGAGTAGATTTTGGCTGCAACTCTGCTGAGATTCATGGCTCAAACATTATATGAACAGCCAGAAGATTTAAATCTCTGTGGCACATATTTAATGGGTCCGGTGCTAATTATTTGTTCAAGTAAAAGGAGCATAATATCCACCTTTAGGAAAATTATAAATGAGTCTAACTCCAATACATTGGGGGGATAGGTTGTCATATAGTCCAAGGTAAGGTCCACTGTCAGGGTGCCTAATTCCTGGGACTGTCTATCCTTCCTACAGTTTCTAGATGTATCTAAAGCCCTCAGGAAACTCTTGCTTGAGACACTGTTAAATGTGGAAGTCAGTGAGAACCCCTGAGATGTGCCTAAGTGTAATCTCTGGAATGACCTCCCCATTCACTTTGAAATCTCTTAACCATAAAAACTCATTTGTATTTCATATAAACACCTTTTGGTCTAGGTCTTTTTCCAAATGCATCAGTAGCTGGTGCTTGGTAATTATACCTCAGTGTCATGTCCATGTCAGGGGGAAATTAGTGAGTTTATTTAGTGAGTTTGTCTTTGAGAGAGGCCACATTTGAACAACAAGGAGACTTTCAGAAGCTAACTCTTAGGCAATATATAATACTAGGGTTAAGTTTAAATTTTACAAGTATGAGCACCATAAGTACAAGCATCAATATCAAGGGCCTGGCATATTGGTCTGTCCTCCTTCACTAGGCACTGTTTATGTGCTCTAGGATTTCTTGCCATTCTATTAGAGATTGTAGCAGGACTCCCTAGTTTGGGAATTAAATGTTCTTTCAGTTATTTTGTGGGTTTCCTACCCAATGAGACAACAGCCCATGACCACTTGAACACATTTATTTTCCATATAGACATGACCCACATGTACCTCTCCTCCAACATCCCCTCACCACCAATACCTGCACCAATGATCATCTCTTGCCACAGCTGCAACTCTTCTGCAGTCCAAAACCTCCTCAAAAAACAAAGCGAAAATAAATTAATGAAAAATCAAAATACAAAATAATTTTTGAATTGTGTCTCTCATCACTGTAAGATCTGTTATCTTTTATGTACAGTGACAATTTCTTCTATATGTTCCCCCACTGTCCTATTTGTTACAGAAAAGCCACATAGAAAATATAGGGGATTCCTATGTACCCTAGAGGAGTCTTCTTAATATCAGTTTAATGTGTAAATTCATAGTTTATGTGATAACCTTACTTTATGTAGTCAATATTGTTGCCACACCATTCAACTGAATTATTGAGAGAATTATGTCAGTGAAAGAAAACATCATGATACCTGTGATTTTACCTCTTTGAATTTGACGGTCAAAGTCGGTTCATTAGCAGTCTCCTGAGGGCCCTCTTCATATCCTTATTTCTTAGAGTATAGATGAAGGGATTCATGGTGGGTGACACCACAATATAAAATGTTGAAAGCAGCAAGTCAGAGGGGGTTGGAGACTTGGGAAGGGGGTGTGTATAGTCAAAAAACGCAGAAGAGAGAAAAAGAGTCACAACCGTCAGGTGAGGCAGACAAGTGGAGAAAACTTTGGACCTGCCTTCTCTGGATGGTAATCTCAGCACAGTGGTGAAAATGTTAATGTAAGAAATATCAATAAACACAAAACAGACAATATCTAATAGAAAGCTGATCCCAATAACTACTAATTCTCCAATGTTATAAGAACAGGCAAGGGAAAGTTGTGGTACATCACAAAAGAACTGATGAACATCAGGAGACGCACACAGGGGCACTGAGAAGGTGGCCGCTTTGTGCAGAATTGCACTGAGACCTCCACTGACCTATGAAGAAGTTGTCATCTGTTCACAGGCCCTGTGGTTCATGATGATTTCATATTGGAGTGGGTGGCAAATGGCAACATAGTGGTCATAGGACATCACTATGAGAAGAATTATTTCTGCGGTGGCTAAGAGGAATAAGAAAAATACTTGTGACACACACCCAAGGAATGAGATGGTGTTGTGATTAGTCAAAGAATTAGCAATGGATTTGGGGACAGTGGTGGAAATGAAGCAGAGATCCAGAAAGGACAAGTGGACAAGTTCTTCAGGAAGTAGTACATGGTGGTGTGTAGCTGATGATCCTTGCTGATAAGAATGATGATGATAAGATTCCCTAGCAGGGCTGCCAGGTAAATTACCAAAAAGAGCACAGCATGAAAAATCTGGATCTCTCGAACATTAGAAAACCCCATGAGGAAGAACACGATAACCATGGTGAAGTTGTCTATTTCTATGGATATTTAATCAATTACTCTAAAAAATAAAGTGAGCAACTGGAGAATAGACAGAAGTGAATTATTATTGTTGCTATTATTATTGCAAATTTTATTTCTAACACACCCATATATCTATAAGAAAATTTGAGAACACATGTGATTAACACCACATTGTATTACTGAGGTATTTTAACCCCAATTTTCTACATTAGATGTATGACTAAAAAGGGATGTCAGTTCCAAATCTTCCTCCTTAAAATTTTATTTAGTTTAAGGACCATATTTCACATTTTACTTAAATAGAATTTTGTACTTTTTATATTTCAGGAGGTAGTGAGAAAAGCATGAAATTTGGAGCACACATTTCAGCTCAGCCATTTACTAGTTGTGTGTCCATGGTAAATTTATTTGAGTATTAGTTTGCTCAATTTACACTCTAAACTTTTACTTTGGATAATTACTCCCTAGACCCATGGTTATTAAAGTTTGGTAACATTAGCCTCAACTGCATCAGCATGTCCTAGGGACATTTTAGAAATACAATTTCTTAGGTCCCAAACATGACTCATAGAAGCAGAAAATTTCTATGCTGGTTAGTCAATTATGATTTACTAATTTCTCCAGGCATTTCTGAGGCGTTCCCGAACACGAAATCCACTGCCTTAGAACATCCTGGTTTGCATCAATTTTTCATAAACTGTTTCTGTCTGTTTTACAGGGAGAGTTTTTAAAAATTTTATCTCCTAAAGTGAGTCATTCCCCAATTTTTACCCCTTAGTTTTATCTCTAAACTCTCTTTGAAGATTTCAGCAATCAAAATAAATTCTCTAGAAGTCACCAGAAAATAGAAGGAGGGCAGAGAAATGAAAGCTGCATAATTGATAAAAAAGTTTGTAAATCTTTGGAAATGAATACAAATGATGAAAGCTTATCATGGTGTTTGTAACTAGCATAGCTATTATATAGGTATGACAGTGGCTGAAAGGGAAAGTCTAAGATCATGTATATTACTAGAAGGAAAGCTAAAAACTGTAACATGGGACTCTATAAGATAGTAAAAACACATGTAAAACATGAATATGGGTGATGTTTCATATATGACTGTTTTTAGAAAATATCAATACAAACATACTAGAGAGAAGAAAAAACGATAGCAGCTATGTAAAGCAGAGGAAGCATAGAGAGATTAAGAAGTGAAGAGTTTTGTTTGCTTTTATTATTATTATTATTATTATTATTATTGAAATAATGAAAGTGCTCTAAGAATGATTGAAGTGATGTGATGAATTCATAAACGTGTGATTAAACTGAAAACCATATAATGTACACTTTGGATTGATTTATGCTTCATTTATGTGTCAATAAAATTGATTTGTAAATAAATTAATAAATTCTCATTAGAAGCCCAATATGAGCTATTATTTAAAGATCTAGTCCTTTATCTCCAAAAAAACCTGCAATTGCATGTTTGTTATTCAATAAAATATATATGTTCTCCTACTCAAAAAAATTGTTTATTTAAAAATTATAAAGTTATGTAAGATGACATTTTTCTCCAAATTAGGGCAGGTAATACATGCTTCAGGAATACTGAGGGAATCAAATTTGATTTTATGTAAAAGTGTGGCAAAGGAAATGGTTAAATCAATAGTGGGTACAATTTTGGAAGAGGAAAATGGAAGAGAAGATCATTTAATCGTGGATTCATAATAACAAAGGAGAACCTCAGCAGCCTGAATTATGTAGAGTTAGAAACCTCCAACAAATGTTTTCAGACATGTTATGGGTAAGTAGGATAAGAGAGTTGATTCACAAAAGTCATAGACTCAGAGGTTTAGCTTTTACCTGTCCACATTGAAAGGAAGGTTGCTTTGCTATCTACTGAAGCTTAGATCAAAAACTTTTGTTAAGTAGGCTTTTGCAAATACATCTGCAAGCCCTGCAAGAGAGTGTTCTTACCTAAGAGAGGCTGAATATGTTTTAATTCTCTTCTAGTCAGACCTATTTTCCCCACTTGAAAGATGAGAAAATTAATACTTATAGAAGTGAACACATCTGATTAGGGTTGCAAATCCAAAATAGTTAGCAGAATATCTGAAGACCATGGAATGTCTGATCTTATATTCATTCTCCTGCAGTACATGAAATTTCACACAATATGTTTTCAGACAGAGTAGACTAAGAACCATGGATTGCTGACCTATGATTCCTCCCTATTTTAAAATGTTCCTCCTTAAGTTGGGTAAGTAAATGCCCAGGGGATAGAATCAAATTAACCAGGACATTTTTCCTCAGAAGAATAGGTCCATCAAAGGAAACACCTAATTTATTCCAGAAGTGCAATGAAATTTTAAATGTCTCAGGCTTTTCCAGATATGCAATTGGCCACCATTCCTTAATATTATGGTTGAAGATATAAAATCCTTCATCATATTGATATGCATATTATAGACTAAGGGTGAGGTTAAGTAAATTTTTTAAAAGTTTGAACCTTCAGAAATCACATGAAAAGACATTCAACATCATTAGCCATCAGGGAAATGCAAATCAAAACCCCAAAAAGAAACCACGTAATACATTTTAGAATGGTTGCAATTAAAAACAACAACAACAACAACAAAACTAGCAGTGTTGGAGACGTTGTGGGGAAATAGGAATACTCATTCATTGCTGGTGGCTATGGAAAAGGGTGCAGCTACCATGGAAAGCAGCTTGGTGGTTCTTAAGAAATCTAAGTATAGAATTCTATTGTAGATGACAAACTCTAGCTAATAATACAAGCATAAGAATGTTCTTTCATGAATTATGGCAAATGTATGTTACTAGTAAAAGTTGTTAATAATAGAGTTGTATATGGGAAAATAAACCTAATGTAAACTTATAGTGTTAATTTAGTAATCTTTCATCAAATGAACAAACATTACTGGTTTTATCAAAAATAGTATAATTATAAAAATGTGCTAGCATCCATTGTAACAAATGTTCCACATCAATACAAGGTTTGGTGTTGTGGTGGTTTATGGGAATCCTGTATTTTATACATGATTTTCTGTAAACCCACAACTTCTCTAACAAAAATATTTTAAAAATCGAAAATAAAAAATATTGGAGAAGATGTGGGGAAATAAGAAACCTCATTCTTTGCTGGGTATCAATGGAAAATAATGCACAACTTGGTGGTTCCTCAGAAATCTAAGTATAGAAATACCCAGTTATTCCAATTCTAGGTTTATACCCAAAAGAATTGAAAGCAGAGACTCACATATTTTCACACCGATGTTCATAGAGGCGTTGTTTATTATTATAAAAGATGGAAGCAACTCAGGTGTCCATTAACTGATGAGTGGCAAAATAAAATGATACATAGCCATACAATGGAAAGTTATTCAGCCATAGAAAGTAATGAATTCCTGATACATGCAACAACGTAGATGGAACTGGAAGTAGTCATGTTGAGTGAAAGAAGCTATACACAACAGGACAAATATTGTATGATCTCACTGATTTGAATCTATTATAATAACCAAACTCATATTGTCAAAATCTAGCATACAGATTAACAGGGCATGGGCTTTGTATAAGGAATGAGAAGTTAAGTCTTAAAATGTAAAGGGTCTCTGGTCTCCTTCATTTAGTATAATATATTTTTGTCTGATATTAACATTTTGTCTACATTTGTTCAGCTTCAAAGAAAAATGATCTTATATATGCAATTTTACCCATATTCATATTTCACTTTTTTTTTTAAATCAAACAATATATTACACAATATATTTGGTTCGTAGTAATGCATTCATACAGTATTTGTTCTTTTGTGTCTGGCTTGCTTCACTCAACATAATGTCCTCCAGGTTCATATGGTAACAGAATAAATATTTAAAAAAATATCCAGGTAATTTCTCTACACAAATAGTGAACTCTAAGTTAAACCATGGGTATTGGTTAATAGTTCAGTTATAAAATGTGTTGTTAGCAATTGTAACAAATATTCCACACCAAAGCAAGTTGTTGTTGGTGGGGTGGTGTATGGGAATCCTGTATTTTATGCATGATTGTTTGGTAAACCCTAAACTTTTCTATTGAAAGAAAATAAGTCTGGGAAAAAGTGTGAGCCATTTATATTAATTTTATATGAAATGTCCTTTACATCTTTTATCTATTTTAATCTTTTTCTTTTTTGCTTTCTGAAGCTCATAAATATTTTAAAAATTAGACTCTTATTCTTATCATATATAAAAAAGTTTATGTTTTTTCTCATTTAATATGTTGCCCAAGATATTTTATTAAATCTATTCAAATATATTACCCCTTTACTTATGGCTTAGGGCTTTGGAGTCATCTTGGAAAGCTTTTCTTTCCTTCACTATATTTTGGGACATGCTATTGAAAAGCATCTATATAACTTTTCATTTTTTTCAAGCTCCCAACCTTAGTCCATAAATCACTCTAGAGTACCCTTTTTCTGTAGTTACACTGGACAATTCTTCTTGGGTTTTTTCTAATGGATTTAACTATTCATTCAGTGATATGTTTGGGTCAGTTATTCCATTATACTCCATAGTTATTAATGACTTAATTATATATAAATGACAATAATTTTATTCATTTGGTCATATAGGTTTTTTTTTAAGAGTCACTTATTGAATTATGTTATTATGTTAATAGATTACTTCAGTTCTCCATGTTTGCAATCATAATAATGTAAGGAAAAAGGGCAATTTTGCTTCTTTCATTAGATTTTCAAATCTCATATTTGTGTCAAATATACAATTTAACAACATATGCAGAATAATATTGAACTACAAATATACTTTCCTTATATATTTTAATCAAATATTTGTCATTTTCACCTTTTTACTTCATGTACACTTTGATTAGGGGTAACTCTTTTGCTAAATTATCAATTCAATTAGTGGTGAGATATATTAATTTATTCCTTATAATTAAAATCAATTTGATCCTTTTAACTAAACATTTTTTGTTGTTATCTGCTTTTGGATAAAATTTAATATTGGTTTAGTTATGAATGTTTCCTGGTTATCCGGAAATGTAATGTATCATTGCCTAGAGTTTTCCTTAGTGAATCACATGGTATATCCACCAGAGAAGGCTGTGTATATGAGCTGATTTGAGGAAGGGGCCTCAATCTTAATCCACAAGCCCTGGGCTCCAGATGACTTAACACACTGCCATATCTTATTACAGGTGATTTTCATGAGACCAAATAAGCAACAACAGGCATCCCAATGAAGAAAGGCAGATTTGTGATTATCAGTGACAAAAATTTACTTTGACAAGGAGAAAGAATGCTGAATTAGGGGATCCAAAAACAAGGATATAGAATTCTTATTGGGAAAATAATTATTTATTACAATTCAATATTTCTAATGAGTTAAATTACACAGAATGAATCTAAGAAATTAATGAAATTTATATAGTCAAATACTTATTCTATGACTACTGTAGAAAAAAGAATTGGTGCAATGAAAAACAGCCATTATCATGTAATTGTCATTTTAATAGAAAGAATAAAGGATTCTTCTTTAAAAATTCAAATTTGTACATCTACAATATATATGTGAATATTCATAAACAGAAAATATGAGTATCATAAACACAATATATAATTAGCATATATAAAAGAAACAAAGGATTCAGATGGTGTTTTTGATACACGCACATATACATGGTCTCTAATTTTAATATTTGTTCCTGTAGATCTTGGCAATTGGCTGTGACTCTTACATCCATTCCACCATGCATTGATGCCTTAGTAACTTAGACTTTGTGTACATATGTTATGCTTCCACTACAGACCCTTAAACTGTAGTGAATATTATGAAAAATACCCAAATCTTTCCTTTTCCAGGTTGCCTTATCCAGTATTTCTATTTCATTTTTTAAAAATATGAACAACCTCCTTTTCTGTGTGATGGCCTATGATAGGTATGTGGTGATCTGACACTCTTTACAATTACACTGGCATAATGAACCCTCACCTTTCTGTCCAGCTGGTGACTGGGCAATGCAGTGTGACCTATCTCCATGCCCTCCTATACACTGTCCTTATAGCACAACTCTCCTTCTTTTCTTCCCATGTCATACATGATTTCTTCTTTGTTCTTAACTTATTCCTGCAGCTCTCCTGTTCTATGTGTCCTTCAGCATGATTGTCATTTAATTGGTAGAAGTTATCTTGGTTTTCACATTTTTAATCTGCATCCCCATGTCTTATATGTTTATCTTCTTCACTATTTTGTAGGGCATTTCTACACAGGGAAAGCAGAGAGCATTATGCACCTCTTATTGATGGTGGTGTGCTATGGCACACCCATTGATGTCTATATCAATCCTTCTTCTCACACACCTGAGAGTGATACGATGTCATCTGTCATGTAAATGTGGGACTCTGATGATGATTCCTTTCATCTATATCCTAAGGTATAGGAATAGGTATTGAGCAATCATGCAAATACTTTGTAAGTGCATAGATTTTATGAACAAACAGTAAATGACTTAATCTAAAGACACTTCTGTTGATAAGAGAAAGGGTATCCCTAGAGGCCTTAATGACAGTAATAACATCAGCCTACTGTTTCGATAAGTTTCTACTTTAGGTTTGAAAATATGTTACACGTTATATGGATTATATTACTAATTCATAGAAATACACCTATGAGATATAATTACAAGACTCTTTTCTTCTCTGAAACATTGAGAAAATTACAGCATGCTTAAATCCCAAGCTTATAAGAAAAGTCATAGTCTCTGATTCTATATAAATGCATTGTAGTGCTGAGATGTGATGCTCTTTGATAAAGCTCCAAATAATATAGATTAAGATAAATAATCATTAAAATATTTTTAATTTACATTTTGAATTCCATATTCACAGATACAATTGCTTCAGAACTTAGTGGATTAGTGAGTATCTATTGTTTTTTTTAAATTTTATTGGAGAATATCATATGTACATGAACATATATAAACCATAATATAGAGTAAAAGGTGGAACTTACTAAACAAACATGCATATTGTCACATAGAGCTCCCATATATCATCCCTTCACTAACACCTTGCATTGTTGTGAAACATTTGCTACTAACTATGAAAGAGTATCATCAAATATTATTTCTAACTATAGGCCGTATCTTATATTTGGTGTGTTTTTCGCAAAACCCACCTGATTATTAAAACTAGTATTACATATTTGTTTTGGATCATCATAGAATATTCTCATTTTGTTCTGTTATCCAGAGCCACTCCCACCACTGGATTCCCTGTGTTATACAATCCCATGCCCTGTTCAATTCATTCAAAGTGTACAGAGAGTCGCTCTCATTTTCATCACAGAGTTATGCTGTCATCAGCTCAGTAAATGTTCAAGTGTTTTCCTTACTCCAAAAGGAAAAATCCCTACTGCCTTATATCCCCCTATTTTTGTCCCTTATAATATTTTCATTGCCATTGCTGCAAAATTATTACAATGTTACTGTTACCTATTATACATAAGTTACATTCATTGTAGTTTTCCCATGTATCACCATATTCTTAACACTTTGTTAAAGAAGAATATTCTTTTATTATAATATTAACCACATTCTTCAATCATCATTGAAAGCCCTATGTTATATAGTCCCTGGATTATAAAGCTCCCTTTCTATTGAAATTTATGTCCACACACTACCATGTCCAGTCACAATCACATTTATAAAAGAATAGTGTTACTTATAGACATTATAATGTGTTACAATCAGCTCTATTCATATCCACACATTTACAATAACCTTCTTAAAAGCTCTACATACATCAAGCATCAGCTCTCACTCCCAACCCACATTCCATCTCCCAGTAAACTATAATCTAACATTTACATCTGTGAGTTTCCTCATTGTATTTGGTTCATATTAGAAAGACCGTGAAATAGTTGTCCTTTTTTGTCTGGCTAATTTTACTTTTCATCATATCTTCAAGGTTCAGGTATGTTGTCATATGCATATGATTTCATTTCAACTTATGCCTGAATAATATTTGATTGTTGTATATACCACATTTTGTTTATCCATTCATCAGTTAATGGACACAAGCTGGTTCCATAATTTATCAATTGTGAATAATGTGGTTATGAACATCAATGTGTAATATCAGTTAGCATCCTTGCTTTCAGTTCTTCTGAATATATTCCAAGTAATGGGATTGCTGTATCATTTGGCAATTCTATATTTAGCTTCTTGAGGTACTCCCAAACTGTCTTCCACAGAGGATGCACCAATCTAAATTCCCACCAACAGTGAAGGAGTGTTCCTATTTCTCCCCATCTTCTCCAGCACTTGTAGTTTTCTATTTTTTTTAATAGTGGCTATTCTATAAGGTGTGAAATTTTTTTTTTCATTTTAGTTTTTATTTGCATTTCCCTAATACCTGATGATAATAAACTATTTTTCATGTGCTTTTTGGACAATTTTATGTCCTCTTTGGAAAAATATCTTTTCAAGTATTTTGTCCAGTTTTTAATTAGGCTGATTGTCTTTATATTGTTGAGTTGTAGGATGTCTTTATATAACATGGATAGGATATGTGGTTTCCAATTATTTCTTCTATTGAGTAGGCTGCATTATACTTCCCTGATAAAGACTTTTAAAGTACAAAAGTGCTTAATTTTGAGGATGCCTCACTTATCTATTTTTTCTTTCATTGCTTGTGTTTCGGGTCTAAGTTTTAAGAAACTACTGTGTACCACAATTTCTTAAAGATGGTTCTCTACATCTTCTTCTAGGAGTTTTACAGTTGAAGCTTTTATATTTAGGTCCTTGATCCATTTTTAGTTAATATTTGTTTGAAGTGTGAGATAATTTTCCACTTTCTTTCTTTTGGAAATGGAAATCCATTTCTCCCAGCACCATTTGTTGAATAAACTGCTCTGGTTCAGTTGTATGGGATTGAAAGCCTCGTCAAAAATCACTTGAACATGCATGAGAAGGTCCATTTCTGAATTCTCAATTTGGTTCCATTGGTCAACGTGTCTGTCTTTATGCCAGTACCATGCTGTTTTCACCACTGTAGCTAAGTAACATGCTTTAAAGTTGGGAAGTGAGAGTCCTACAACTTTGTTCTTTTTAAAGACATTTTTGGCTATTCAGGACCCTTACCATTCCAAATATATTTGCTAATTGACTTTTTCATTTCTGCAAAATAGGCTCTTTGGATTTTTATTGGAGTTGCATAGAATCTGTAAATCAGTCTGGGTAGAATTAACAACTTAGCAATATTTAGTCTTCAAAGCCATTAACACGTTAACATCCTTCCTTTTATTTATGTCTTCCTTTGTTCCCTTTAGCAATATTTTGTAATTTTCTTAATACAGGCCATTTATGTCCTTGTTTAAATTCATCCTTTATTTGCTGTTATAAATGAAATCATTTTTTCTGAATTCCTCCTCAGATTGCTCATCACTAGTATAGAGAAACACTATTGAGTTTTGCTTACTAAGCTTGTATCCTGCTAATTTGATGAACTTGTCTATTAGTTCTAGTAGCTTTGTTGTGGATTTTTTTTGAAATATCTAGATATAGGATCATATCATATAGGAAGAATTTTTACTTCTTCATTTCCTATTTGGGTACATTTTATTTCTTTATCTAGCCTAATTGCTTTACCTAGAACTTCTAGCACAATCTTGAATAACTGGTAACAGTGGGCTTCTTTGTTTTGTCCTAATCTCAGTGGGAAATCTTTCAATTTATCTCCATTAAGGACAATGCTAGCTGCAGGTGTTTCATATAAGTACTTTATCATGTTGAGAAAGCTATCTTCTTAACAATTAGAGTGCTTTCTATGAGGAAAGGACACTATATTTTGTCAAATGCCTTTTCTGAATCAATCAAGAGGATCATGTGATTTTTGCTTCTTGAATTTATTAATGTGATTTTTAAAACTAATTGATTATCTTGAATTGAAACACCCTTGCATACCTGGGGTAAAATACCCTTGATCATGATGTATAATTTTTTAAATATGCTTTTTGATTCAGATTGCAAGTATTTTGTTGAGGATTTTTGCATCTATACATTTGAGAAATTTTTCTTTAATTTTATTTTTTTGTAGTACCTTTATCAGGTTTTGGTATTATGGTGATGTTCGTTTCATAAGATGGACTTGATAGCATTCTCTCTTATTCAATTTTTTTGAAGAGCTTGATCAAGATTGGTATTATATCATCTTTTAATGATTTTTAGAATTCACTTGTGAAGCCAACTGGTCCTAGGCTCTTCAGTTTTGGTATGTTTTTCATGACTCTTTCAATGTCTTAACTCATTTTTGGTTTATTGAGAGGTCTTCTATTTCTTCAAGAATTAGAGTAGGTTGTTTGAGTGTTCTGAGGAACAAGTCCACTTCATCTACATTGTCTTGTTTGCTGTCAAACAGTTGTCCATAGTTTCATCTTATGATCTCTCTTATTCCTTGGAGTCAGTGGTAATGTTCCCCTTCTCATTTCTTATTTTATTTATTTGCATCTTCTCCCTTTTTTGTTTGTCCCTCTACCAAAGGCTTGTTGAGTTTTTGATCTTCTCAAAGAACTATCTTTGGTTTTGTTGGCTCTCTTTATTTTTTTTTCCCCCCAATTCCACTTATTTCTTCTCTAATCTTTACTTTTCTTTCCTTCACCTTGGTTTGAGATTAGTTTGCTGTTCTTTCTCTAATTCCTCCAAGTGTGCAGTTAGGTTTTTAGTGTTAGTTTTTTCTTTTTTTTAAAATGTGCACATTGAAAGCTATAACTATCTCTCATACTGCCTTTGCTGCAACCAATAGGTTTTGATACATTGTACTTTCCTTTTCATTCATCTCAAGATATTTACTGAATTCTCTTGCATTTTCTTTTTGACCCACTGATTATTTAATAGTGTGTTGCTTAAAACACATTTTTAAAATGTGGATTTTCCCTTTTTCCATCTGTTATTGATTTCCAGCTTCATTCCACTATGATCTATGAATGTGCTTTGAGTACTTTCAAACTTTTTAAATTTATGAGATCTTTCTTATGAATTAATATGTGGTCTACCATAGAGAAAGAAACATGAGCACTTGAATGTATATTCTGCTCTTTTTGGGGTGTAATGTTCTATAAATATGTGATAGATCTAGTTAATTTATCATATTATTCAAGGTCTCTGTTTACTTATTTATCCTCTGTTCATATGTTCTATTCAAAGTTGAGAGAAGTGTATTGAAGTCTGCAAATATTATTGTAGAGACATCTATTTCTCCCTTGAGTTTTGCCAGTATGTGTCTCATGTATCTTGGGGCACCCCAGTTAGGTGTGTAAATATTTATTATGGTTAATTCTTTTGTTGAATTGACTATTTTGTTAATATCTAATGACCTTCTTCTTCACCTATAAGTTTTGCATTTAAAATCTATTTTGTCCAATTTTAGTATTGCTACTCCAGAACATTTTTGATTACTATTTTTGTGAAATATCTTTTTCCAATCTTTCATTTCAAGCTGATTGTGTTCTTATATCTAAGGCGAGTCTCTTTTAGACAGCATATAGATGGCTCATATTTTTGGTCCATTTCTTCAATCTATGTCTTTTGATTAGGTAACTCAAGTTATTAACATGCAATATTACTACTGTAAGTTAATTACTTATCTTTTTCCATTTTTTCCTTGGTTTCCCATTTTCATATATTACTATTATCTTTTTACCCTTTAAGTTACCCTTTATAATAATCTTCATTTCTATACTCTTCTCCAAGACACTTGCAAATAATTTTTTTTCCTTTAGGCTTTGGCAATCTCTTTATTATCTGTTATATATCTAGTCTTTTGGTAACATATCCTCTCAGTTTTTGTTTACCTGTGAATACTTTAAACTCTCCATCAATTTTGAAGGATGTTTTCTCTGGATAATGAATTCTTGACTGGCAGTTTTCTCTTTCAGTACTTCCTACTCAATTCTTCTCACTTTTATGATTTCTGGTGAGAGATTGGCAATTAGTCATATTGAGGTTCCCTTGTATGTGATGCATTGCTTTTCTCTTGCTGCTTTAAGAAACCTCTCTTTATCTCTGCATGAGAAGTGTTTTAGAATAGGTCTATATAGATTTATTCTGTTTCGTGTATTATGTCTTCTTGGTTATTAACATTTATATCTTTAATAATGGTTGGGAAGTTATGTCATTATTTCCTCAAATACTATTTCTGCCTCTTTTCCATTCTCTGGTCCTACTGGGACACTGATAAAGTGTATTATGTGTTATGATGTAACTCTCTGAGACTATGTTCAACTTATTCTATACCTTTCTCTTTCTTTTCTCCTGTCTTTTCAAGTACAGATGCTCAGTCCTGCCATTCACAAATTCTGTCTTCCATTATTTCAAATCTGCTGTTGTATGCCCTAATTTATTTATATTCTCATCCTTTGTGTCTTTTATTCCATAAGTGCTCTTACCTTTCTTTGCAGGATTTCAAATTGTTATTTATGCTCCCCCAGTGTCTTTGTAACATCCTTGTCATATTTCCCTTCAAGTTATTGAATTTTTTAGGAGATTTGTGGTATTACCATTGATTAGTTGTCTTATATCATGTGTCTCATCAGGTTTTTTTATTTGTCCCTTTGGCTGGGCACTATTTGCTGGTGACATGATCCTAAATTATTAAACTTCTGAAATATGACAAAGCTACAATAGCTAATAATGAGTTCAGCAAATTTACAGGTTACAAGGCCAACATGCAAACATCTGTAGTGTTTCTATATACTAGTCATGAACAAATGAGGAGGAAATGAAGAAAAAATTCCATTTACAATATCAACACAGACTCAAATATTTAGGAATTAATTTATCCAAGAATGTAAAAGATCTGTTTTCAGAAAACAACAAAATACTGTTAAAAAAAAATCTATTCAGACTTAAAAAAATGGAAGGAAATCCCATGTTCATAGATTAGAGGATGAAATACCATGAAGATTTCATTCCTTCTTAAAGTGATTTATAGATTCATTGCAACAACAGGCAAAATTCCAACATTCAAATTTATGGAAATAGAAAAGTCAATTACCAAATTCATTTAGAAGGGAAAAGGGTCCCAAATACCCAAAATCATACTAAAAGAAGAGTGAAGTTGGAGAACACATGCTTCCTTACCTTAAAATGTCTTATAATGCTACAAATGGTCAAAACATCATTGTATTGGCATAAAGATGGACACCTTGATAAATGAAGAACTAGATATCTACAACCAAAAGAAAGATAGAGGACACAAATCACACTTCTAAACAAGAATCAACTTAAATTGTAACAAAGAACTAAGCATAAAAACCATGACTATAAAACTTCTAGAAGATAATGAGGGGAAACATCTTCTAGATATTATGGTAGGTGTGGGTCTCTTAAATCTTATACAAAATCATGAACAATGAGAAAAATAGATAAATGGGGTCCCTCAAAAATAAACAGTTTTGCTCATCAAAGGACTTTGCGAAGAGGGTAAAAAGGCAGCATGAAAGAAAAAAAAAAAACAACAAACAACAAAAACGTAAACAATGTCCCTAAATTCTTCTGGTGTTTATTTATATTTTCATTGCATTGAGGTTTGAGAACACACTTTTATGATTTTGATCCTTTAAATATATTGACATTTATTGTGTGGACTAACATGTGGTTTACTCTGGAGGGTGTTTCATGTGCACTTGAGAAAAATGTGAATTCTACTGTTGTTAAGTGGGTTGTTGTGTTAATATCTGTTATTTTAAATTGATTTATAGTGCTGTTCAGGTCTTGTGTTTCCCTGCTCATCTTCTTCCTTGTCATTTTAAACATTATTGATCAGGGTATTAAAGTGTCAAAATATATATATTTTAAAGGCAGCCTACACAATGGGAGAAAACATTTGGAAATCAAACATCTGACAAAGGATTAATATCCATGATATATCAAGAGATCCTACAACTCAAGTATAAAAAGACAAATGAGCCAATTAAAAATGTTCAAAATAATTGAATAGACATTTTATAAAGAGGTAATACAAATGGTGTAAACACACATTGTTCAACATCACTAGCTATTAGGGAAATGCAAATCAAAACTATAATGATATATCATTTCACACCTACTAGAAAAACCACTATTAAAAAAAAAAACAGAACTCTACAACTGGGGATTGATGTGGAAAAAAAAAAATGCTTATTCACTCTTGGAGGAAATGTAGAATGGTAGAGCCACTGTGGAAGTCTCTTCATTGGTTCCAAAGGAGATTAAGCATAAGCCTTCCATGTGACCTGGCAATACCACTACTAGGTTTATGACCAGATGAACTAAGAGCAGGGAAACAAACAAACATCTGCACACACCGACATCCTTAGTGGCATTATTCAAAATTGTCAAAAGATAGAAATACAGGTTTTCATCAACTAATGAATGGATAAACAAAGAGTCATGTATACCCATGATAGAATATGCAGCGGTAAGAATAAATGAAGTCATAAAATATGACTACATGGATAAACCTGAAGGACATTATGTTTAGTGAAGCAAGCCACACACAAAAGGACAAATATTGTATGATTGTGCTATTATGAACTAAATACAATGAGAAAACTCTTAGAAATATTAGCTAGAATATGTCACCAGAAAATAAAATGAAGTTAGATAATGGAAAGCAGAATTGGTAAAAAAAAAAAAAAAAAAAAAAAGTCATTTGAAAATATTTAGAAATGCATAGTAATGGTGAAAGCATGTTATAGGGTTTTTTAAAAATGTTTTTTATTACAGAAGTTGTGAGTTGTGTACTTACAAAACAATAAGAAACAGAAAATATCCAGAATATATCATAGTGCATTTTGAAGGAGAAGATGTGTAGTAAATTTATCATAGTGTATAATGAGAATTTTGACAGAATGAGGAAAATGTTGTAATCTGAAGAGATGGAAGATATGAAAGAGAATTCTATTGATCAAGTGTTAATGCATGATTTGATAAATCAAATATAAATAATTTTCTCCACATTGTCAAATGAAGATATTATAGATAAACATAAAAAATTAGAAGGATATTATAGAAAAATAATTTGCACTAAACACAAAACACTAGAAATTCATATGGTCATAAACAACTTAAGCAAATCAATATTATTATTATTAGAATTATTGGGAAAATGTATAATATCATTGCTAAGACAAAGAGATTATATATAAATAAAATATTAATGAAATTAAAAATCTAAAAGTTTATAGTTACATTTTCTCAATTCTAGGTTTACCAAAAATGAAAATGGAGATTTTTGGATGTTGATCTCATATTAAATGCTTTCATTTATTTAGATTATTTTACCCAATATAGTGAAGTTAATAAATATTAGCAGATTTGTAGTAGAAAACTAAATACACACACACACACACACATATATATATGTATATATTGCATTCATTGATTTTAAAAGACTGCCATTTGTTGATATTCTCTACCTTCATTTACAGTGTAAATCAGTGTAGAAAACTTACACTGATACTAATGTTTGAAGATTATTTGTCAATATTGTGATGTTACAACACAATTCCTGAGGAATACCAGTTGATGAGGATGAGACCAAAGAATAAACCTGGCATTAAGTCAGGCATAACCTCTGTTGGTACTTATGGACAGGAGAGAATCTCTGATCACAGCAGTTCAGAGAATGAAATAGCACTCTGTAAAGAAATTAGAAGATGATGGGTGATATACAAGGGGATTCAGAACAAGGACATTCCATAAGATATGAGAGCAAAGATTCTGTGAAACATACACATGTGGCTTGGTGATGTCTTCACTACACTCAGGAAGAATATTTACCAAGGATATGTACTGCTTTGGGAAGATTATACTTCATGATCTCTATGCATTCTCTTCCCTTGGGGGAGGGTTGTTAACCTTTAAACTTATGTCTAGGTTATGCAGGTAACTATGTGCTGAAAACTTTGGGGGGTTCCCTGGGTCCCCACAATCCATCCCCACACAGTTGCCTACATTAACCACAGGACAAGCTTGCATCCACATTCTACAACAGCAGTATAAACAACAACAGCTAAAGCTGTTACATATTTTTCAGTGACAATTGCAGTTCCACTTGGCACAAAAATGGTCAATGAGTAGAACCACCAAGGGACGCACTTTCCTCTATATCTATCTCTGACAGTAAAATTACACAACTCAGGGGATAACCACCCCACACCACAGATGCCCTCTTGTTCCATACAGACAGAAGCAATGTGATCTAAGATGACAGACTCAGCCTTTATCCCACCCAAAACCATTATATACAGCATATCCTATTAAAGGCCTGAGTTTGTTCTTTGGTTCATTTACAAGGGAAAAAATGTAATTATGATTCTCATTGAAAGTCAATAGCTGAATCTGTCTTATTGAGATGGTCTTGTTCCATACATGTCAATAGGGTCATATTCTGCATGTAAGCAAAGTGTTCCATGCTGTCCAATGTGCAGGAGTTGTAGTCCAAGGAAGGCCAGTAGCACCTAAGCATGGTAACTCTAAATCCAACATTGGGTTGGATTGAGGGCATGGATTACTTCTGAAGCCCACTGTAGAAATATATTGGCTAGGGTGACATGGGTGAAAAGAAAGATCTAAGCTCCAGGTTTGCAGTACCATACATGTTGTCTCTCCATGGGAGCAGTCCATAATGCCAATTGTGTCTGCTTAGGTTCTACTCACATTACTCATAATTATTTTTCCACTTGTATGTCCTTCACACAGCCAGCATGCTGCAGCATTGTTGACACTTGTAAGGAAGCTAAAGTCTTTATTGGCCTGGTACATAGTGCCCTGCAGCACTGTGAAACAAAGCCAGTCTGGAATCAATGTCCATTGCAAATCTGCCATATCTAGCCATATCCAGCTACTGCAGGAGTCTAAAATTATAATATACTTTCCATCCACTTCAGGAGCCATGTCCAAAGATGTGGTAGTTCCTTTTACTTTGGAACCATAGTGACCAACGTAACCAATAACTCAAATGGAGAAGCACCATTCAAGGTACTGGAGGCCTGGTTTGAATGCACAAGATAGTCTGAAAATGCTGAAGTCTAACTCTTAATTTTTATACACTTTCTACATACTTCCAAGGCAGTTAGTTTAGCATCTTAAATGAACTCTAATTTTAGTACTTTATTTTTTACTTCTACATCTTTACTATAATTATGCTAATTAACAGGTATTTTACTTTAGCAGTATAGGAAAAACTTCTTTATTATTTTATGAAACCCTAAGATTCCCAATGGAATCAAGATTATCTTCTCCCTACCACGACTTTAATATTCTGATTGTGGTGGCCTCTGATAGGTTTCCCTGTTATGAAGTTATTTTTGTTATCAATATCAATTCAGGTTTCTATATAATAATGGCTTCTGGGAATTAACCATTTAAATATTTCAGTTTAGAAAATATTTTTGCAAACTTCCCATAAGTGTCCATATCCACATAGACTATGGTCACTTCATCTCAAGACAAATTTTACCTTTACAAAATACATTCCCTTACTTAATGCTACCTTCTACAATACCTTTTACAATTTTCCATATTCATTCAAGCCTTGTCTTACATATTTCCACCCTGGTGTCATGAAAACCAGCCATCTTATATTAGGGAAAAATTCATTCCATTAAACAAACATCAAATTTAATAAACACTGACTATGAAATAACTTCCACATCCCTTTTACTTCTTTCTATATCCATTTAAGTCTCATAGCCCTCATGGTTTTCTGTGAAGAAGAAAAGAGCTATTCATTTCAATTTAGACAAAAACAATTTTAAAAGAGGGTTTGTAATCATTTCAGTAGGCAAAAACTTAAAATTTTCATCATCTTAAACTTTAACAAATAAAATGCCAATATATTTAATTAATACTATATAAAACTAGGGAGATTAAACCCAAGTTAAATAAAACTAAAACCATTATAATTTATGCAAAAAATGTTGTTTTTCCTTCCATCCTCCACAGGAGGCCAAAACATCTTTTCTTTAATAAAATTCAAAAATTGTGACTAATCATTAAAGCATATTGACTGCCAGGTTCTGGAGTATATTATAAGTGTTTGATTTGTTTAATCAAAATTTAGAAAATATTTTTCATAGCTATCAAGGAATTTTTCCTTTACTTACTGAAATTTTACAATTAGTAATACAGTCATCTCAAAAGCTGTTAAAAATTTTTTTTTTTTTTTTTTGCTGGTTTACTTTTTTATTTTTATTATTATTTTTTTTATTGTGGGTAAAAATCAAAATTTTCACAATGCACACCAACATTTGCAAAATGATATATAAATGTATATGCATCTATGTGCATTTGCTTACAAAAATGTTATTTATGTATATATATAAATATATTTTAAGAGGTGCTTAGGTACCCAAAATATTACACGGAACCCACTGGGATTCCCATGTTGCCCACCTCCCACACCTCCCACACCTCCCACCACATCCCACACAAACATCTCCCACAAGTGTGGCCCACCACCCTCAATGGACTTACACATCCTGGGGCCTTGCCACTAACCATAGACCACAGTTCACCCCGTAGACAACACTCTCTCCCACACAGTTCTTAGTGGTATGTACTAAAATTTAACTGGGGAATTACAGGACGGAGTATGCAAAACAAGGTTTATACTGTAATATCTCTACTCTCTCTATTATTTTAATTTCCATGCCTCATAGACAGAATTGTAGGCTAAACTCGTATCTCACATATCTTTCTACACCCAACCCATCCTCTTAGTTTCCTCAACTGGTTTTAATGTGTCACTGGAATTCAGTCAAGTTTAGGAGAAGACCCTGGGGACATGATAGCCTATCAAAAGGTATGCAGCTGCCTCCATGCACCAGGATACAAGTTAAAATGTATAAAACCTTCTCACAAGGAAACAGAACAGATGGTATAGTAGACTGTAATGTTTTCCAGGCTGTACAATTCCTTCCTACAATAACATCACCAGACCCCATTTATGTAACTCTGTTACAAAATATATTTATTCTTAGACCCTAAAAAAAAAAAAGTTTACAGAAGAGAAAAATGAAATGAATGTATAGAGTTGTCCTAATAAATATCATTTTCAATTGGAAAAAAAAAAAAAGGTTATGGGAGAATTCAGGATAAATTTTTAGTTTCTTTCCTTTAAATAATTTCTTTATTCAGATTTTATGTGACTTTTTATTCTGTCTGGCTTCTCCAGTTTGGTATTCAGGAGTACTCATTTACCTATATAAACACCTATTTAATTTTTAGCAATTTGAATAGAGCTCTTTTAAGAATTTTCATTTGTTAATTTAATATTACCATCTGCAGGTATGGAATTATACACTGAATTAACAAAAAGGGTCTAGAATGCTTGTGTTGAGTAAAAAGGAGATGTTCCAAAATATCCAAAGCTGCTAAATGTCCTCTTTGCCATAAAGACTCCATGTAACTGTGTGAACACCTGGGATTTTCTCCTCTGCCCCAAGGTCTCTGTCTGCTTTCTTTTCTGGCTGTCTTTCTAGGAGAAAGAGACATGCATGTGATGGGGCCAAGAGCACCTTCCCATAAGCCCTCAATGCAGGCAGCTTCTCCACAACCCCTCCAGGGAGGGGTCCTGGATACTGTCTGGGGTATACAGAGAAGGGTATAGCCAGGACCCAGTGTCTTTACTTTCAGTTGTTTGCCACTGCTGCCACCCCTGCCCACTCTGGAGTACTCTCTGCCCCAGTCTAGCAGGAGTGAGTTGAGGGTAGTCAAGCACTGATTCCCCTCCCCATTGGGGGGTGGGGTATGTGGTTTCTAACTCAGCAGTGGGGATACAAGGTGTGAGCCTGGGAAATACTTTTATAAATTATTTTCCTTGTAGACTTATTTTTAATTTATCTCTGTGACCTGGCAAGGAGAGAGAGAGAGAGAGAGAGAGAGAGAGATGCTGTGAGCACATGACAGAAATAAAATAAAATAAAATAAAATGGAAGTATAAAACACACTAAGTTGACTCATAAGTCTCTCTCCTTTGTTATGGCTGTCTCCAAGCTCTCCATCATTTCACATTTCTGATTTTTACTGCTTTTAAGATCTCCTCTGGGATCAGTGTTGCCTGTAATATGCAAGCTCATCTTAGAAACACTTTTATTAGTAATCAGCAAGTGCATGCATACCTGAGCAGTATAAATGCAGTTAAGCATTAATTTATCAGTTTAGACAGACAGACATTTAACACATATATTCTGATTAGTCTTCAGGAGTACACTTAAATTTGAAACTCAGGAGTAAGCTATTGATTCCAAACCAAAAGTTCTTAACACCTAGATAAAAATTCTGATCAAAATAAAATGTGATTAAAACTTAAAACATTGTCAAAATAACATGCCATTAAACTCTTCCAGTTTAACAGTTTTACAATATAACTGATCACCAACTCAGCACAGGTGTTTGGTTAAGGAATCTTTCACCTCTGCCTCTGCTAGGACATATTCCTTTATAATTATAACTTTCCTTCTAAGTAGCACACAGAGGCCTTTGTTGCTGCTTCTGCCTTCATAGCCACCCACAAATCTCCTAACAGGGGCCATACTTTAGCTACCAATATCCGGCAGTCTCCCTTTTCCCTATTTAAGTGCAGTTGCTCTGCTACTTGCTATAGTACAGCAAACACACCTGCCAGAGTTTTTAGGGCACCCTCTTATTCTCTTGGTGGTCTCCAATTGTCCTGGAGGTCAGCCACCCCCCAAGGTCAGCCACCCCCCCCCCCCAACATGGATGTTACAGCCAATCCCTGATTTCCTTTATAGATTCTCCTTTCCCTGAGCTCATGCCCACAACTGCTGGTGGTCCTTCCATCTCCTGGCTGTGGCGCACCAATTGTTCCAACCCAGGTCCTGAAGGGCAAGTATTGGTGAGGCCACAAGACCAAAGAACACACCTGGTATTTAGTCAGGCATAAGCTTTAATGGGACTTACAGATAGGAGAGAATCACTGATGGCAGCATTTCAGAGAATGAAGATGGTAGTCCACAAAGAAATGAGAAAATGAGGGGTAATGTATAAGGGGTTTCAGAACAAGGACATTCCATAGGGTATGAGAACAGAGTTTCTGTTAGCGTCACATGAAGCATAAACATGGGGATTGGTGATGTTTTCACTGCACTCTTAGGAAGGAAGTTTACCAAGGACATTTACTGCATTGGGAAGATTATATTTCATGATTTCTACATATCCTTTTCCCTCTGGGGAGGATTGTTAACCTGTAACTTATGTCTAGGCCACACAGACAGCTATGTGCTAAAGACTTATGGGTGCCTTGGGTCCCCACATATGGATTTTCTCCATTTTTGTTTTTAGTATTCTCTTGTCAATATATACTGACTCCCAGGAAGACTGCAGCACATAAGTAGACATGAGGAACCCTCACTACCATTACATTCTTTTTCATCATGTATATCTCAGCTCCCAGGCACTGAGAATCATGCAAGTTCTGCTTTTTAGTGATTTGCCTGGGAGGCTTGACTGGGAATCTAACAATATTGTTAATGTGAATGATCCACTTTTGTACTTTCCCATGTATTTCTTTATAGGCAATTTATCCCTCTTTGATCTATGCTACATTTCACTTACTGATACTAAAATAATTGTGAATTCTCTGACAGGAAATAAGTGGATTTCTCTGTGTAATGGGTCACTCAGATTTTCTGGTTTATCTTATTTGGAATGACAGAGCTGCCTTTCCTTGTGGTGGGATCCTATGAGCACCAAGTTGCCATTTGCCACCCTTTACACAGTGGCTCATCATCACACCACATCTGTGCACTCATGCAGATGGAGGTTCATGGACAAGTTGGTTGTTCTTTTCTGTTATCTACACAGGATACTTGTCCAGGCATCCCTTCACAGTGTCTAATGTGATCCATCAATATTTCTATAACGTGCATCATCTTTTGAGGATCTCCTTTTCGGGTATTTTCTTATCTATGACTGTGGTCATAGCTCTAAGCACATGCATGTGCTTAATACATTATGCCTTATTATTTTTGTCATATATTAATATATTTTAAATGGCGCTTAGAATGCATTCTGTGAAAACCCAAAATAAACCTTATTTAGCCTCATCCAGCTAATTTTATTTACAATTTCTGGATTGAGTGCTGTCTTAGGTCCTATTACATATAAAGCATCTCTTAAAAATCTTCTCACAGACATTTCCTACACCAGGTGCCTACACTTACAAACCCCCTCAACTATTATCTGTAGAAGAAACACTTTCACAATGCAATAAGCAAAATGCACAACAGATATTGTGTGATCTCAAGCAAGGTTTTCCTTGATTAAATGTGTATATATATATATATAATTTGATATGTTTTTAATAGTATTTTTTTATTTTCAAAATATACTTAGATTACATAAATGTTACACAAAAAATATAGGGATTCCCATATGCTCCACTCCCCACACTTCACATACCTTCCTGCATCAACAACATCCTTCATTAGTGTGGCACATTCATTGCAATTGAGAAATACATCCTGGGGCATTGCCAGGATATTGAATATGGACCATAGATCACCTTGTAGTCCACACTTTCTCCCACCCAGTTCTGCATGTTATGTGATGATATAAAATGGCCTGTATCTGTCATTATAATGTCATTCAGGATGATTCCCAAGTCATGAAAAAGCACCCATATTACAACTGTTTTTCCCTCTCCATGTCCCCAGAGCCTCCAGTGGCCACTGGCTCCACATCAATGTTGTAATTTTTTCCAATGCTAGAATCACAATATGTCTATAGTAGAATACTAGGAAGTCCACTCTAGTCCATAGTTCTTTTCCCAATCCTGAGGATTCTGGGATGGTGATGTCAACTCCACCTCTAATTGAGAGGGGACTTATATCCCATGGGGAAGATGGATGGAACTATATTGCTTGCAGTTGCAGACTCTCTGTTCCTTGGGATTGTCATTGTCCATAATCATCTCCTTGTTAGTTGTCCTGGGTGAGTCCAATGAGCTTTAGAGTAGGTGTTGCACCTCCGCTGAGGTTCTGGACCCAGCTGGTACATGGATAGCCCAAAGACTTGTGTCTCTTGGATGTACACCTCCAAACTCCAGCACCAAGTATATGTTTAAATAGAAGGGACAGATGAGCCATGTTTAAGGAAGACAAAATTGAGACATGCTTAATGGTAAAGCCTCAGGATGTGTTTATCAAATGCAAGGAATGTGCCACACTAATGAAGGATATTTATGTGGGAGGGTGTGGGAGGTTTGTGGAGTGGAGCATATGGGAATCCCTATATTTTTTGTGTAATATTTATGTAATCTATCTTTTTAAAAAAATTTTTAATTTATTTAAAAAATAAAATAAATAAAAGTTGAGAATTAAAGAACTCTTCAAATTTAACAAAGTACCTGTTAGTATCTGAACCAGGTAGACCCTAACTGATAATTACCATCAGTATTCTAGAATGGGAAAGCCAAATAAGCAGCAACTCTTTGTTTAATAAAACTTATTCCCAACAGGATATATATGCAAAAATAAATAAATGAATAAACAAACAAACAAACAAACAAACAAATGGGACAGATGAGCCATGTGTAGGGAAACCATAATTGAGTCCAACTCTGTCACTCTCAGGAACACAAAGTAGGGCCCACTGGCAAGGCACCAAACTCTGGAGCTATCTGCCCTGCCATATTTGATATGTTTTTAAATTTGAATCTTTTCCTGTAAAATGCCTAGAATTTTGTTGCCTGTACCTTTTTTTGTTATCTACAGCTGACATTGTGCTATAAAACTTTGTGCCTTGTTTTTTTATGCTCAATTGAATATTTCTGAAATTTCTTTTTAGTTCTGAAATATTCTGTCTATATTTTCAAACTCATAGCATATAAAATGAACTTTTAATTCTTGAAATTATGCATAGACATTCATAATTCCGTCTAGGACTCTATCTTTATTCTGTAATATATTGTTCTCAAAGCATAATACAGGTGTGAACTCATACTTTATCTCTTAGAATATATTAATTAGAAGTATTCAAATATCCAGTTATAGTCTTATAGTTGTGGTAATTTAAAAAATGTTTCTTAATGTTCTTTCTCATTCAAAACCTCACTTTCTGTCAATGCTTTTTAGCCATTTTTTTCTATTCAATAAACTTTTTTTTTTATTTGTATTAATCCAATTCTTTATGTTCCAGCTACTTTTGCTCTGTCATTTCAAGAAAATGAGTTAAATTTTCCTCCTACTTGTGATATCATCACTTTCATTGAAGAATTTAAACAGATATTCTTCATATATATTGACATCATGTTATTGAACCCATAAATTTCTCAGAATACTATATCTTAATTATGTCTTCTCCTTGTTCATAAAAAATAAACATCTTTGCCTCAATTAATGTTTGACTTAAATAGCACATTTTTTCCATTACTATTACACTGTTTATTTCACACCAAATTTGATTTTTATACTGTATGCCTTTTTTATTAGAGACATAGGTTTAGAGAAAATTGTGCCTAAAACAGAGTTCCCACATACCACCCTATTATTAACACCTTGCCTTAGTGTAGTAAATTTGTTACAATTGATAGAACCACGTTTTTAATGAATATTCTATTAACTATATCCAATGGTTTAACTTAGAGTTCATTGTTAAGTGCAGTTTCATAGATTTTTTAAAAAGTTTTATTCTATTACCCTACATACAACCTAAAATTTATCTTTTAACCACATTCCCATATATTATTCAATGTTGTCAATTACATTCACAAAGTTGTGCTGCCATCACCAACATTCATTATAAAACTTTACAATAAACCAAATAGAAACTTTCTACAACTTTAGCATTAACATCTCTTTCCTTTTGCCCACCTTGTCCCCTGGTAACCTATAATCTAGTTTCTGTTTCTATGAGTTTGTTTATTCTAATTAATTCATATCAGTAAGGTCATACAATACTTGTCTTTTTGTGCCTGGATTATTTCACTCAGCATGATGTCTTCAAGGTAAATCCATTTTGTTGCACATATCAGGACTGCCTTCCTTTTCAGGGCTGAATAATATTCCATTCTATGCATATATATATATATATATATATATATATATAACATTTTATTTATCTACTCATTGGTTGATTGACCTTATAGTTGTTTCATCTTTTGGTAATTGCACATAATGTTGCTATCAACATTGGTGGGCAAATATCTATTCAAGTCCCTGCTTTCAAATTTCTGAATATATATTTAGAATTGGGAATGCAGGATCATATGTTAATTATATACTTATCTTTCTGAGGAACTGCCAAACTGTCTTGCACAGTGGCTACATCATTTTACATTCCCACCAACAGGGAATGAGTGTTCTTATTTCTTAACACCCTTTCTAACTTTTATGTTCTCCAACACCCCTCACAACCCTGGGGCAAAGGTGGCAGAGGAATCATTAAGTCAGTAAACTTATCCCCAAATATGGAAAATAGTTAAAAGGATGCATTAAATGGGCAAGTGTTGTATTAAAAAATATAGCTTAATAAACCTTAGAATTATCCCTTGAACACTTGCTAGCTCCTCCTACTCCCCTTCACAACAAAGGGTATAGTGTGCTGGTTTTCTTATGTGGGTCCCTCTGTTCCAGAGGGAGCAGTATGACCATTGTGAGCATACTGTGGTGCATGTATGTCAGCATGAAACTATCTTTTGGAAGTTTGAGAGACTCAGCTGGAGATCATGCTTTGGGTTCACCCTCCCAGAATCCCTCAGGGCAAGGAAGCTTCTTGCCAACAACTAGGATAGTGTGGGAAACAATTAATTTGAAGATAATTTTTTTTTTGAAAAAGCTGTATTTTCTTAGACACTTGAATAGAAGTTGTTCAATTAACTTTGTTCCATAGCATAGAGTTGTAGCTAACTGTATTAGTCAGCCAAAGGGGTGCTAATGTGAAATACCAAAAATGGGTTGGTCTTTATAAAGGGTATTTATTTGGGGTAGAAGTCCACAGATACCAGGCCATAAAGCATTAAGTTTCTTCTCTCACCACAGTCCATTGCCATGTGTTAGAGCAAGACAGCTGCCAGCATTTGCCAGGGTTCAGGCTTCTGGGGTTCCTCTCTTCCCGGGGCTGCGTTTCTCTCCGGGCTTAGCTCCTGTTTCCTCCACAAGGTCAGGTGCAGACATCAGGCTAACGGCTTGCTTCTTCTCTTCTCCTGGGGCCTTCTTTCCAACATCAAAACTGCTTCTCAAAAGACTGCTTCAATTGACCTTTGCCTTGCCTTTTATATTCGATTCCCCACCCACCAAGGGGCAGGGCTCAACACCCTAATCCTAACCTAATCATGCCCAGATTAACAGATCAGTTTACAAGCATGATTCAATTATATTTTTGGAATTCTTAATTACATCAAACTGCCACACTAACACACAAAGAATATTAATCATGACTCAGAACTTAGTCTTCACAGGACTCCTATGTTCTCTCAAGCATAACATTGCCTAATTATAATGATAAAATGCCACACTATTTTATTAGGTTACATCATTTAACACTTATATGAGCAATAAGTGAGAATTCTATTTGCTCACATTACACATTAATATTTTATATTTTTAGGTATTTAAACATTTTCTGGTATATTCAGTGTGTGTGTGTGTGTGTATATATATATATGACTGTGATTTTATATTTTAATGTGCTTTAGTGATAATACAGAAATACTCTTCTGTAAAATTCCTATCAATATTAAATGTGATGGATATGTTCAATTAGTTTGTTACATAAAATGTTGTGTCCTTCTATATCCTTTGAGAAAGAGAAGTTTACAATTCTAAGATAAGGAAATTTATCAACATCTTACTGATAACCTGAAGACAATCTCCATTATACGTTCTAATAATAATTATAGTTTTGAGTTTACTATTTTGTTCACTTAACATCATTTGTGTATGGTGTTAGGTAGGTGTGAAAGCTTATTTAATCCAATATTATTTTCCAATTGTATAAGCATGATTTTCTGAAAAGTACATAGTACTGTTTCTCTATTATCATACACTAGGTCTGTGATATATTATGTGCTTGTAAATGAGCAACTACTGTAGCCACAAACATTATTTTGTTGCAGTGGTCTTTATTTATACACTCGCAAAATATCAATTCAAATGAATTAAAAATGATTTTTTTTTTTTTTAGCTCAGGGAAATTTGCACTTTTGAGTGTGTCAAGAGCTGAACTGAGCTGAGAGATATAAGCTGTGATGCCAGGTATTTAGGAAGCTTGTTTTTGTGTGTGTGTGTGTTGTGTTATCTTGTTTTAATGTGTATTTCTTTAAAGGCTAATAAAGAATTTGAGAGGACTTGGTGTTAAATCTTGTTTAAGTGTCCGATAGAATTCAGCAGTGAAGCCATCCAGGATGGACTTTCCCCTTGGTTACTTGGTTACTCATTCAATTTCTTTACTTGTTATAGGTCTGTTGAGATTTTCTATTTCTTCTTGCATCGGATTAGGTAATTAGTAGTTAAGTAATTCATTCATTTCCTCCACGTTTTCTAATTTGTTGCATGTAATTGTTTCTAGTACCCTCTTGTGTCCCTTTTATTTGCTAAGGCCCCGTGTTCACTCCTGATTTTAGTTATTAGTGTCCTCCCTGTTGGGCTAAAGATTTGCTGTTTTTATTGGTCTTTGTGGATTCTATTGTTTTTCTAATCTCTATTTCATTTATCTTAGCTCAAAGTTTTATACTTCTTCTCTTAACTCGGGCTTAGTTTGCTCTTAGTTTCTTTAGGTGGAGAGTTAGGTTATTGGTTTGTGATTTTTTTCCTGATGTAGGTATTTAAAGGTATAAATTTTCCTCCAAGTGCTGCCTTTGTATCCCAGAGTTTGGTATGTGCGTTTTTGCTTTTATTCTTCTCAAGGTATTTCCTAATTTCCCTTGTGATTTCTTCTTTGACCCGTTGGTTGTTTAATAGTATTTTAATTTCCACATATTTGGAAATTTCCATTTTCTTTCTGTTATTGATTTCTAGCTTTATTCCATGGTGATCCACAGGCACTTTTTATGATTTCAGTATTTTTAAGGTGATTAGGATTTGATTTGTGGTCTAGTAGGTGGTGTGTCCTGGAGAATGTGCCATGGGCGCCCGGGAGGCGGGAGTTCCGCCAGCGCCCCTGGGCCTAGGCTTCCTGTCCCCCGCTTGCCGCCCTGGGAATGGCTGGGAGGGGCCTGCTGCGGCTCCCCAACACCCCACAGCGCCACTTCTCCCCGCAGGCCTACCTTCTGCTTCACGTGTCCTGGGCCGCGTGTGAGTTTAAGGTCCCCTTCCCGCTGAATCTTCTGTCCCAACGTGACCCCCTTCTTTGCTTTCGGGGCCTCTGACTTGGCGCCTGTTCCGTCTGGCAGTAACGGAGCCGCTCTGGCTCTTCTGATTACTGTTTGCGTGCAGGAGCTTTTCCCGCCTTTTTCTTTCGGCCTCTGTTTCTGAGTGACCCTTTTCATCCAGCCTCCCGCGCTCTGCCTTTCACCAGGGGGCCTGATCCTCTGCCCTTGAAGGTAGTGACGGGGGATTTCCTCTGCGATTTAGCTTGTTAGAATTTTTTATGGATGCAGGGCAGAGGAAAGTCTAAGCGGAAATTTACATATAGGCACAGAGATATGCTCTATGTGAATGGGCTGTGCTAACATGCTAGAGAAACCTGCATTTTATTCCAAATTCTTCTATCTATTAATAAACGATGCTAAAGTGTCAATTATCTTACCAGGGTCTGTCAAATAACCTGAAATAAAATGAGGTTATTGGGAGAAATACAAAAAGATAACCTGTGAAATCATCAAGCTGGTACATTTTTCAAAGTAAACACCCGAAAACTATTTTCTGAATTAAACTGAGAGAAATATTTGCATTGCAGATATACTCACAAACACAACACTGTTTGTTGTCATTTATTGAGTCCTGTATCATCTCAGGCAAATTAATCCACATCTTTTTTGCCTCAAAGTCCTATTTTGCAAAGGAGATGTTGCCAAAAATATGGTTGTATGAGGGAAGAGGATAAGAATGACATCATTCTTTATGTCAGAACCAATGCAAGGAAGGAAACATTGGAGTACAATACAAAAGAAAAATTTCTGAAAAAAAAAATGTGTATTTATAATACATACACAAGAAGATCTTTTGAAAACAAACACAAAATAAATAGCATACAAAAGATAAAATTCATCAGCAAATGACTCATAGTACAAGATATATTAATGGAAACCCTTCATGAAGATGAAAAGTGATTTGGGATGGAAATATGGATCTATAGAAAAGAATGAAGATAACCCAAAATAGTAACTACATGTGTAAATATTTAAGATTTTCTCATATTACTTAAATCTACTTAACATAATATTAACTATTAAATAAAAAATGAACATTACCTGAATATCTTGTGTAAATATGACCTTTTTTTGTGTGTGACCATTCAATTAGTGATTGACTGACATGACTCAGGAGGCTGGATTTCCAGCAATTTTCCCCATTATTTGGGTGATTCAAAAAATGTGGGTGTAATAATTTTTTTTGCATGAATGCTTAGGAATCAGTATGTCATAATAGATCTGAAGGATTAGAGCCATTTATTCTGCATGAGAATCATGCAGACAAAGAAGGTCTATGATTAGATGCAGACTTCAGTGAGAATATCATACTCAGCTTGGCCCCTTTGTAAACCTACACCTAGAGGAGGAGGAGAGAAATTCTGAAGGAAGGAGAACTCTACTTCCATTTCCTCTCTCTGAACATGTAATGCTGATTTGGTTGTAATCTTGTCCCAGAATTATTTAGGTTAGTGTAATTCATTTGGCATTTTAGGTTAAGTTGTTCTTGAATTAAGAAGACCATGAGGAGTGGTGTAGACTCTCCAACCCACAGAAAAATGCATTAGAAAACTTTGTGCAAGAAATAGGTGTCCTTCTGGACCCAGTGAAACACTTTTTTTTTTTTTTTTTTTTACTTATGTAGGGCATGGCTTTTGTCAACATGATTTCTTGGTTTTAGTTCTGTTGCTATAAAGAAGATGTCCTCACAGACATATAATTCTAACTCTAGTGAGAATTTTCTGGCAATGGCACAGAATAAACTCTCAACACTGCAACTCTATGCCTATCACTAGCTGTAAGTCTATGTTCTAACACTAACTGTAGTACTAACTGTTGGTCTAACTTTAGTTCCAGCTCTAACTTTAAACCTAAAATCTAAACTCTTTTATTATACAGAAAAGGAGCTGGACTGTATACTTCAATCCCTTTTTGTTGTTGTTTTTTGCTTTTGTTAGTTTACTTCTGGGACCAAAGCCCTCATTAGTGCTTAACAGCACCCATAAACATATTTGGGGTGTTCCAGTGATGGGAAGTAGAAGGAATATTTCTGAGGAGACAGGAAGGAGCTGTATGTCACCCCTATGTTGACATATTAAAATTATATAGGAGCTCTGCACTTGTTTTATTAATGGGGCAGGAAAGCATAAAGGTGAAAAGGATTATATATATATTTTTTGATGAAGAGGCTTGAGGATGAGAATAATTCTGTCATGGTCCCTAATTTCCTGATATCTAAGAATAATATTCTCATTCTTTGATTAGAGTAAAATTGCTAGGATAAGGATTACAGGAAATTGATATTTAATTGGAATATATGTTGAGAAGAGTGTGTAGAAATGGGAAATGTCTACAACTATCCAGAAAATTTTCTGAAGAAGCATTGAAAACTGAGTTAAAATTGGAATTCATAATTATTTTTACTATCTATTTTCTATGGTTGTATAGCTTTTTCCAGACTTGTTTTCCATATTCGGTAAATAGAAAAATAGGATGTCTATATTTATGATTTAAGTACTACAATAGTGGTAGTATGTTAAACTGAAGCAGATAGAAGCTCTAATCAGATTTTGTTTTGGAAAGATTGCTATTTATCCATTCTAATCTATTTGGGAATCAAGATAATACAAAAGCTATGCTAATCTGTTCTCTTCCTAATACTTAGAGGTCTTTGTAAAGACAAATTTGTCAATGCACTAGTCAGAATCAAGTACATATGCTGTGACAATAAATGAATTATGTAATATCACTGACTGATCACATCCAATTTTATAACCAAATCAGGTAAATCCACTGAGTGTTGGGTGATCATGTAGAGAAGCTGTTCACCATGTAGATCCTCAGTAGTGCAGGTTGCTTCATCTGTATATTCCTTCCATTTTAATGTAAGTCTTTCATGCTTGATGAAATGGTAAAATACAGTTGGATGGAAGCACGTTTTCTCCTTAATATTTCACACTAAGTGTGGCACACATCACTACTCTGAGTGAGGGACATGGTCTTACTTAAATACAAGGGAGGTAAACACTATAATGGGAACAAAAGGTTATTTGGTGTTCAACAAATGGGCTAGCCACCATTGAAAAAACTGATGTCTCATTTGGAATGAATTGTTTACTTAACTGTTGAATATTAATCTGTTTGCAATATATATTTAACTTAAGATTTTTCATTGCAATATGGAGTAATATGTGTTAATTCTATTCCTAAGAAATAACAGTGGTCACTAAGAATCACAGAAATTTGCCCTGGCTCTGATCTGGATCCTTTTCATTGATCATGATTCTTTCTCTTAGAATTTCAATGTGTTTACACATTAAATGACTCCCCATTTCATTGGTTTGCATCTTGTAGGCAATTTTCTGTTGAAGTTTGAAAATGCAGACTCTATCTTGACTACACATACATGCTAATCCCTTTCTTTTGTGCCAGCTATTTTTATTATTTTACAGGCTACTTCTGGTCCTATTTGAGGCAAAAGCCCATCATATAAAAGTTATTTTGAATGTGAAGGTCTATGTAAGCTGTTTTTTTATTTGTTTTATTTTTAAAAGGTATTATTTGTTATCAATATTCCAAGTTACTCAGTTAACAACTACAGTAAAAATAGATCAGCTATGGTCAGAGTTTACATTCCCCCCCACCACCATTTTTGTCCATTCTTCAATCTTGACGAGTTTGGATCAATGTCTCCTCTGACTTCTTCAGGCCTAGAAGGGACATACATATAAAGTAGATGAATGGAATTGTTTGTTTGCAGTTGAAGATATTCCATGTTTTTCGGGTGGGACTGTTCCACCCTCATAGTTTTGTTGGTAATCCAAGGCAGACCTGCAAAACTGGAGAATAGGAATTGACTGGGATCTACTAGGTTTCAGGGGTCAACCAGCATATGAACAATCCAAAAGCTTTTAGTCACTTAGAAGTATATTTAACAGATAACTTGAAAAGTATAGGCTCAGATAAAAGAAGTAGAAGAATCATAATTAGGAAATTTATAAATAAGTATACATAAGTTATATTGGGGAAATAGATCTACATAAAGTCCCAGATAGGGCCCACTGAAGGGGTTTTGATTTCATGAGGTCATATGGCTTACCTATGGTGTCTGGGAATTTCTAGGGCCCTCCAGAGCACTTTTGTTTGCAGCTTTATTACTGTGGCAGTTTGTGAAGTATTGTTGATCTGAAAATATGTAACATCCAGAATGACCTCCCAACTCACTTAGAAATCTCTTAGCCATAACAATTCTATTTTATTAGTATTGTCCCTTTTGTCAATTTCTTTCTCTAAATGCATCACTGATGGATATGTGTTAATAATCCCATGGTGCCATGGAGGCTCATCCCAAGGAGTCAGGTCCCACATCAAGAGTAAGCTGTTTTTTTAAAGAAAAAGTGGTCTTTTTCTTTTTCTCATGTTACATCCCCTAATTTCCTGGTCCTATTGAGAAGATATTTAGGCTCAATTTTAAAAACTATTTTCAATACAATTTTTAAATTAATTTTTAAAAGAAGTTTTAGATGACATAAATGTTACATTGAAATATGTTTTCAATGTAGGGGATTCCAAGATACCTTACCCCCTCACACACACACACACACACACACACACACACACACACACATTTTTTCCCATTAACAACATCTTTCATTAGTGTGGTACATTTGTAAAAATTGATGAACTCATATGGAAGCATTGCTACTAACCATGGTCTATAGCTCACATTAGGGTTTACACTTTGCTGCACACAATTTTATAGGTTTTGACCAAATTTATAGTGGCCTGAATACATCATTACAATGTCATGCTGAATAATTCCAATGTCTCCAAAAAGCCCCTTGTTATATCTGTTCTTCCCTCTCCCTCCCCTCAGAAGCTCTGGTGACTGCTGCCTTTATATCAATGTTACAAGTTCTTCTATTACTAGAATAATAATAAATCTACTTTAGTCCATAGTTGAAAATGCTACTTTTGTTGTTTTGATATTGGACATCAAAAACAAACAAACCTCAAGAAACAGAAACAAATGCAGAATTTCTATTTTATAAGACAGTCTGTCATAATCTAAGACAACATAAAAGGGCTAATTTGAAATTCACCATCTGGATTCTCTTTAGTAGTTTTAACATCACATATTCTCTATGTGCAATAAAATATAAAAGGCATAATTAATTAGTTGACAAGATGTGTGGGCTTCTGGCCTAGTGGCAGTACTTGCAGCCATGGGCTGCAACCATGTGGTGAAAACTGAAATATTTTCAAAGTGAAAAATAATCAGTGCTACAGGACAAGTCATAATATAGGTTTTACATAATTTTGCTGATTCATGTGGGATTTCTAATGGAGACAACCAAGAGGAATACATTGGGGAAGAGGGGATGGGCAAGGTCCAGCACAGGGGAAGCTACATCTTTTATCAGGGGTAATGATACACTGATACAGGACAATGTTGGACATGAAAAGAGCTAGAAGTTTGCAAATACTTTGAGGCAGATATTTTAGGACAGAGTACATACAGCACTCAGTTTATTATGAGCAGCTCATTCTCTGAGTGTGGAATGAATCAGTGGTCCTTAAAAGTGATATGTGACTATGGGGACACAGCAGTATTGCTAAGAATTTAGAAAACCCTAGCCCATGGGATGCTACAGGTTTCCTGTGGATTGGTTCTGGGAAAAAGGTCCAAAAACTATCCACATGAGGAAGTCCAAAAGTTTGGGTTATGCTATGGTTTAGGGACCATGCCCTAGTTTGCATGGGATCCAAGGGAAGGATAGTTGCACTGAAAGAAGAAAGAGAAACACATACAAGGCATTTGGGAAGACCTGGATGGGTGGGATATGTTGGCCCTTTGAAGAGACTTCTTAAGTATCATTGGTGGAAGGGGCCACTGTTGGCATCATTCATTGGGTCTTAATTAGACAACCTAATTCTTTATAAGATGCATTTTTATAATTAGGGAAATCAATCTACAAAAAACCTTCTAGTGTAATTTAAAATTTTAATGATGGTGTTTTTGTAGAGATATTTTACGTCTTTGTAACTACAAATGAAAATTGGTTACATTATAATGTTTTAATTACTTGTCTTATAAGGAAATATCTTTATGAAACAAACTCTATTAAAATATTACCTAAATATTTCCAAAATTTATCCTATTTGTTAATTTTCTATTACTATCTTTAAAGTACTTTTGGGTCCTTTATTTTGTTGCTGTATATTTTCCCTTTTACTTTTTTTTCTTAGGTACCAGTGGCCAGGGAATGAACCCAGGACCATATATGTGGGAAGCTGGCGGTCAACCACTTGAGCCACATCCACTCCAGGTGTCTCTTATTTATGGATTTTTTGTTAATATTCACACTTGCTTTTGTTTTTTAAATTAAAATTAAAATTGATCTTTAATCATTTTGCTTCTCATAAGATATAAATCTTTGAAGATTTATGGTATTTTCTAAGATTGTGGTATTTTTCTAACTTTAACTTACTTATTTCCTTATTTTATGTTGTTTAATGAGAAGTTTAGAACTGTGAATATTCTTATGTTTTGATACTCAGTTTTCTTTTGAATGATATATTCTAACACATTCTAATTAAAATTTTGGTGTCTACTAACTTTCTTTATTGATTTCAGTTTTACCAGTGATTAGTTAGAAAATATAAAGGTAAAAAATTCTACTCTACCTGTAATCAATGTTTTCATTAAAACCTGGCCTGTGACACAAACCTTATATCATCTGCATAACTGAAAAAAATTACTGCTTTGCCAGCAGATGCCACCATGTGCCTTGCCATGTGACAGATGAGTCCAAGATCACCCAGTAGCCAGTCATCAGGAAGAAAGCATCTCCTGGTGATGACTTGATTTGGACATTTTTCTCAGTCTCACAACTGTAAGTATGTGAGTTACTAAAGTCCAATCATGAAACTCAAAAAAATTACTCCTTTAGCTTTGATAATAGTTTTCTTGGTATTACAACGTGACCTTCTGATGTAAAGAATAATTACTAACTATGAAATTTAGCATATGTTGTAATTTTGCTGTTTACCTTTTTAACGTCATCTTCTTAATATTTGTTTATTTCTTTCCATTGCAGTCTATACAAGTTACTCAAACATCCTTATGTAAGCTCTATTTCTCCCTTCCCAAATATTTAAATACCTCAGCTAATCTTCCTTTTAAATCTGCTTTTGTTTCAAATCTCTTATTTTAATTCCAGGTTCTTTTAATTTTTTTTTCAGAGTTTGGGGGAAATTTTCACTTTTTCAATATTTATACTGCTTCTTGGAGCAATTCTCCTTCAAATGCACATCCTTCACCCACCTTTTGTCTCTTACGAGCCTGTTTTTCTTTTGATATTTTTTGTGTTTTGCCTTGTTTTAACAGAATAGATTTTGTAGTGTATGAAACTGAGGTCTTATGTTTTATCTTTTTTGCATACCCATAATCTTTTGGAGAAGACAATGATCCAGGATTGCTCTTTCCCTAAATATATTGGGAGAGTTTGTTTTGCCTTTTCTTCAATGTTTTCCTGGGTACTGTTTTATTTGGTTTTTTAAAAGTTGAACTGGAGGATAAATGTCAGTGGTTTTTAGTTTAAGTTATGTCCTGTAGTCACTTAGTGGGAAAGTACAATGGATATCTGGAAGTTTCATATAATTTTAATTTTCCCAATAGCTTTTATTCAAAATAAATGATAACTTTCCTTTGAACCATATCTAGCTCCCCTTGGCTCCCAGTCATGCCACTAATTTTCCCAGCAAAGGAACCATCTTCTATATGGAAACACTCCTCTAATAGGATATTTGATGTCCCATAGCCTGCTACCGTCTACATTTTATTTTTCCAAGATAAGTGATACATAGGATGGTGCTTAGCAAAGAGGGTTTTGCCCTCTGTGTCCAAGTATTTTTTATTAAATTCCAATGTATCAGGCACATGAATTATGGCACATGATTTTCTTTGCACCAAGAAATAAAGATATTGCTAGTTACAGGGAGTTATATTATGCAAATAATCCAAGTTACAGATGGAAAGAATAGCTTTAAAAATGATGATAGAGATATTCTTTCTTGTAACTGGAGGGAAGGAGGAAGGAGGCAACACAGACAAGTTGTTTGCTTATTTTTCATGGTGGGAAGTCTGATGGCTTCCTTTACAAAGTAGGAAGTCCCAGAATATACTGTATCAAAAGAGGAATACTTCACATTAGGGAAATATGTATATACATTCTCCCTGGTTGATCACCTGAAGTTAGTTACTTCCTCTGCTAATTGCCTTCTGGGGACACAGGTTACCCCAGAAGATTTAGTAAATGTGAATCAACATGAACTTGTCATAAAGGGATCCTGCCTACTTTGGATCCCCCTCTCTCCCAAAACTCATTATAACTAAAACAGTTTCTTCAGACTTTGTTCCTGTGAGAAATGTGAGTCTTCAACAGACATTTTTCCAAACTAAGTTGCTTGGTAGGTCAGGACCAGGTTTGTCACTGAAACAGAAAGCTAAGAAAATGCTATATAATGTGCTTTCTGACGATGTAAAAAATATGAACACATTTATATAGCCTTGGTAGTAAAACTTCAGTTGAATTTAGCATTACTTGACTACACTTGTGTCTTGAATGGATTTATAAGGTTACTGAGATAGCAACCTTATAGTTTTCTATCACTGCTGGACTTGTTTTGTCATTAGTGTAACATGGAATGTTGTGTGAGAAAGTTAAACTATTTGCATTTTATTTTTTCCCTCAATTATGGGGATGTGGCAATTTTCTGTTGCTATTCCTAAGTGTAATGTAGTGTCTTGCAACTAATTAGTATAATTGATAGATATTTTCGATTTAAGTCATCTCTTACAGGAAAAACAGGTGAGAGAGAGAGAGAGAGCTGAGTAGATATATAAACATACATACACAGAGGACAGATGATAGATATATACATAGATACAGAGTTGCATAGATATTTACATAAAGATATACATAGGTAGATACAACCAACATCTTCAAGTACTCAATTCAATGTGATATCAGTCTTCTGTAAAAAATTATTATGACAATTACCATACAATTATACAACTCAAGCTGTATGTTCTTTCAAGCCTTTGGACTCTGGACTCTCTGCAATCTGAAATGGAGGAATCGTGTAAGTACAATGTCACTAAAATGAATTATTAGGTTTGATTTTATTGAGAAAGAGTAAAATGTTTTTCAGAGGATCATTCTTTATTGACTCTATTAACATTGTGGTCTAATTTGTCAGTTTCCTCAGAGTGATGTGGTTGCATTTTATTAATGCTTACAAGGTCAGCAAGTTGAGGGATGGGAGAGCATAAATCAGAATATGCACTGGAGAGGACAGTTGCTTATACATCAAATCAGGCCTTTCTCTGCTCAGATGGGTAACTAGAAAACAAATGAGCAGATGCTGAGAACTCCAAAACCAGCGGTCTTGTGCTTTCACCAAAATGCAGGATAGTCACAAAGGAAAAACACATCTGGAAAATGGAGTAGACTAGAAGAAACATCAGTCTTATATTGGATCTCTTCAAATTCAGATAAGACACTGTTACAGATTTTCAGCCGGTTTCAAGGCTTTGGACAGGCAGGTGGCTTGAGTACTGAGCAAGGTCTGAGTGTCACAAAAGTAAAGGTAGGATATCTTCTATGTAGAAAGACTCAAGAGAGAGTCTGGCTGTGGAAAATAGGGCAACTAAAATGCATTATTTTATTCAGCAAATATTTATCATTTACTATGCTTTAGACTCCATATATAATAAAATCTGTAAAACATTCCCTTCACTTTAAGAAGAAGCTTACAGTTTATTAGAAATATGTAAGTGTAAAAATTTAAGTCAGTAGTATCTAATAGTTTCTATGATAGAAGTAGGCTCAAGATGAAGGATGGATTTATAAGATAAGAATTGGTAAATCTTACCTGGGTGAGGCATGGGGCATATGATGGCTGAGCAGGAAGGCTTTATACATAAGTGAGCAGCATGGAATCTTGAGAAGGGAGGAGAGGCTTTTCACATTTTGAAAGTTGTGGGATTATCCTTTCATAGGGAGAAGCCTAAGGAAATTTACCACTGAGTGAAAGGACAAGTAAGGGGAGTGAAAACCACTCAGAATGGCAGCATGATAAGTTAGATGTGTGGGAGATGGTGGTGGATGTAGGGAGGGCATAAACCTGTACAAGGAGGGTGTTGAATGCTTTGTGGATAGTGCACATTTTTCTTGTAAATACTGGGAATCATCAAAGGGAAATGTCATATTTGAGAGACAAAAATAACTCTGGCTGCTGTGTGTGGCTTAATTATAATGAGCAGTAGAGACAAAGGGCATGGACTTCAGGATATCAAAACTTTATCCTTACTTTTTTTTGCCCTTCCTTCCTTCCTTCCTTCCTTCCTTCCTTCCTTCCTTCCTTCCTTCCCTTCCTTCCCTTCCCTTCCCTTCCCTTCCCTTCCCTTCCCTTCCCTTCCCTTCCTTCCCTTCCTTCCCTTCCTTCCCTTCCTTCCTTCCCTTCCTTCCTCCCCTTCCTTCCTCCCCTTCCTTCCTCCCCTTCCTCTCCTTCCTCTCCTTCTTTCCTTCTTTCCGTCTTTTCTTCTTCTTTCCCCAAACAATCTACACAGTCAGATAAGATATTATGAAATTTGGGTTGCATATGTCCCACCTATAATCAAAGACCATAACCATTTCTTGAGTATTTGGATGATTTTCAAAGTACTTCACTATCTACACTATAGAATTCTTGAATTTCAAATCTTTACTACCTCTCTCTTCACAACCATACAAACTTATTAACTGTTATTCTACGAAAACATAGAGAACCCTCATTTTTAGTATATCTCATGCAGTTTTCCTCTATTTGAAATCTCCCTCTCATCTGCTATTGATTTAAATCTTTGGTGGAAAGCTGAGGTTGCTTGGATTCGCTTATGTGAATATGGTTTTGATCATTCACTTCTATGAACTTACATCAATATCTATAATTTTTGCATTTATTATTCATGTTTAGCTTGCATATTCTCAACTCTAGGAATAAACAGGCATTGCAAATATGTAAAAGATAGAGAAAAGCTTTTGAGGCCAGCATGAAGATAGCATAAACACGCCATGCAGCCTCCAATGGGGGGAATTACACCTTATCTGGCTCTGCAGGGAATGCAAATATGCACACTAGACAGTCAGCTCATCCAAATCTCAAGCTATTATCTCAAAATCAGCAGAAGAGAATGTCATATGGCTAACATTTCCATAGGGGAGGGTGAAACAAATTTTGAATTGAAAGAATTGGTATGTCAGGCAAAAATGTTTCATGTATTCTGTCATGTTATGGTTTTCTAGATTCTCATCTGGAAGAATAGAATCATATTCTTCATCATATTCCCTTTTCCATTTAAAAGCCATTAGTCAATTAATTATGCTATTTTGGTCATTATTAGTCTATTCACACTATATAACCCAAATTTATAATGCATTCACTTCTCAGTAGAACTTTCAAAATAGCCATTATTTAAAATCTTGAAATCAGTCATCCCTAACCCACTGCTTACAACTGCCTGATCAATATTTCCAAAATAGAATTAGAAAATGTCACTCTTATTTTTCTGCTCAAAAGTCTGTAACTACATTTCAATGCTTCCACTTCAAAGACAAATACTTTATTTCACTCAATTATCTCTATAGTTTGGCTCCAAATTCCATTTTTTGGGCATACCTTCTACATTGACCTTTCTAGATCTTCTTATAAATAGAAGTGAACCACCCACATAATCTATCCAATGGTCAGTTCTCCTAATGACCAAATGACTTCAAATGTTTTTCACCTTTCCAATAAGCATTTGTCATTGCAGCTTAAAAATTTTGTCATGTTGAAATTTAAGGAGATTAAAAGGCTTATCAATGATCATTTAAAAACAAATTTTATATTTCTAAGGAAAATTTAACAAATCTGTACCTTTTGTTAATGTATATTCTGTTTAATATATTTTTGTTTTATGATGAACATTAATGACTTGAAACCAATTGGTTTAAATAATATTGATTCAAAATGTACTTTTAAAATAATTACACTTTTAACAGTTCAATCATTGAATGAAGATGTATCATATATTTTGAATTTTATATTATATATCTTCCTTCCTCAAACACGTTTCCTTTTCTTCTAGTCATCATAATATGACCCACAGGTAAAAATGATCTTCTCCTGTCCTATTGCATCCCAACAGTATCCAATTTAAAAGGTTTTGTTTTAGTTTCATTCAGAAAACCTTCCCCAGTCTCCACATTTCAAAACGATTTCTTTCTCATCTGTTATTTTGCAAAACTGACTTGAAAATTATTTAATTTGGTTCAGCCTTAGAACATCATTTTTAAATTATGTTTTTTAAAATTTAGATGATCCATTATGTACCTGTTCAATTTTGTTTTGTATCTTCAGATGGAATATTAGATTAATGACTACCTTATCCCTGCTGAAGCACTGCATAAAGAGTTTAAATGAGTATGTGTGCAGTGGTGGCAAGATGAGGAAGATTTCCTATCCTCATTTATGCCTATGATGAAACCTGAATGTATTAGATTTTTGAATGCAGATTTTGGTCAACATTTAAAAAACATGAATATGGTGTTTTCTTCTTTTTTATCTTTAAGGGCACTTATTTTCAGCAGTAAATAATGGCACATTTCTTGATATTCATGCAAATATCCACTTTGACAGGCTTCAATAATGAGTTCCCAGAAAAACCTGGAATTAAAATTATTCATGATTTTCTAAGAAGAAACATTAGACTGGAAGGTATATGAACAAAGTTAAGGGCAAAAATTAGTAAGTTAGACAAGTAGGTATCCATGATCTTTCAGTTCTTTCATTTTATGATTCTCAGATAAACTGTTTCAAACTTCTTATTTTTCTCTTAGCAGATGATGTTCCCCTTAGAGATATGGGAAGGGCCAATGACAGTTCCGTGGTGGGTTTTATCCTTCTGGGCTTCTCAGACCACCCTCACCTAGAGGCTGTGCTCTTTGTATTTATCCTTTTATTCTGTCTCCTGACCCTTGTGGGAAACTTCATCATCATCATTGTCTCATACCTGGATCTCCTCTCAACACCCCCATGTACTTTTTCCTAAGTAACCTCTCCTTCCTGGACCTCTGCTTCACCACTAGCCTTGCCCCTCAGACCGTAGTTAACCTGCAAGGACCAGAGAAGACCATCACTTATGGAGGCTGTGTGCTCTAACTCTACATCTCTCTAGCCCTGGGCTCTACAGAGTGCATCCTTTTGGTTGTGATGGCCTTGGATTGCTATGTTGCTGTCTGCAAACCTTTACACTATGTAGTTATCATGAACACTCAACTATGTCAGGAGCTGGCATCCATCTCCTGAATAAGTGGTTTGGCCAATTCCTTGATTCAAGTTACCTTCACCTTGCACTTGCCTTTCTGTGGCAACCACAGGTTGGATCATTTTATTTGTGAAGTACCAGCTCTCCTCAAATTGGCTTGTGGGACACCACCATTAATGAATTGGTGCTTTTTGACATTAGTGTCCTGTTCCTCCTAATCCTTCCAGCACTCATCCTTATCTCCTATGGCTTCATATCCCAAGCTGTTCTGAGGATCAAGTCAGTGGAGGCAAGGCATAAAGCCTATAGCACTTGCTCCTTCCACCTCATTGTAGTGATCATTTTTTATGGCATTGCCATCTACATGTATCTCCAGCCAAGTGACAGTTATAGCCAGGACCAAGGTAAGTTTATCTCTCTTTTCTACACCATGGTGACACCCACCATAAATCCTATCATCTACACATTAAGGAACAGGGATGTGAAGGAGGCTTTGAAGAAACTTCTCTCAGGAAAACTGAGTTACCTCTGGATGAGATAAGCAAGGAAGTGGCTATGAATCATGTGGTTTTATCCAACTTTTATATAGACAAACTCATAGTTCTAAATTTCACACCAATTGAATTAGTGGTCCCTTATTTTATCTGATAAGGGCTTTCCCCTCTGTTATGTGTAAATAAGCAAATTGTATATATATTTACTTAAGTCAGAGCTTGAGATAGCAAAGAGAGCTCTGAGTGGATATAAACTATCATCCTTGCCAGCAATCTGTTATTTCTGACACTTATTTTCCAATGATTAAAAAAATCAAATAGCCGCCAACTGTTTGCCTAGGTGATGTTTTTGTTTTTCTTTAATATGTGCGTGATATTAGGCTCCTATCAGATATATGGTTGCCAAATATTTTCTCCCATTGGGTAGGCTGCCTTTTTATTTTCTTGATAATGTCCTTTCAAGTGCAGAAGTTTTTAGTTTTGAGAAGATCCCATTTATCTATTTTTTCTTTTGCTGCTCATGCTTTGGGTGTGAAGTTCATGAAACCATTTCCTATTAAAAGGCCCTGTAGATGCTTCCCTACATTATTTTCCAAGGTCTTTATTTTCTTGGCTCTTATATTTAGATCTTTGATCCATCTTGAAATTGATTTTTGTATAAGGTTTGTGACGGTGTTCTTCTCTGTCTTTTGGATATGGATATCCAGTTCTCCATGCACCAATTGTTGAAGAGGCCATTCTCTCCCAACAGAGTGGGTTTGGTGGCCTTGTCGAATATCAGATGACTGTATATGCGAGGATCTATATTGGAACTTTCAATTTAGTTCCATTGGTCAGTATGTCTATACTTTTGCCAATACCAGGTCGTTTTGACAACTGTAGCTTTGTAGCATGTTTTAAAGTCAGGTAGTGTGATACCGCCAACTTTATTTTTCTGTTTGAATATGTCTTTGGTGATTCGGGGCTTCTTACCCTTCCAAATAAATTTTGTAGTTAGTTTTTCCAATTCATTTAAAAAAAACAGTGTTGATTTTTATTGGGAATGCATTAAATCTGTAGATTTGTTTGGGTAGGATAAACATCTTGATGAAGTTTAGTCTTCCTATCCATGAACAGGGAATATTCTTCCATTTACTTAAGTCTTCTTTGATTTCCTTTAACAGTGTTGTGTAGTTTTCTGTATATAAGTCCTCTACATCTTTAGATAAATGTATTCCTAAGTGTTTGATACTTTTAGTTACTATTGTAAATGGTATTTTCTTCTTGATTTCCTCTGCAGATTGCTTGGTATTTGTGTACAGAAATGCTACTCATTTTTGGGCATTGATCTTAAAGCCTGTGATTTACTGAAATCCTTTATAAGTTCTAGAATATTTCTAGGCTTTTGACCAATTTGAATAATCAAATCTCTCTGTAAAAATCATTAATAATTACTTCCATGTCCAAAAATCTATAAATTTAAGTGATAATTTTTTAATTTAATAATAAAAAAGAATACAGGTTAATTAGCTTAAACTGTTCTTCACTAAGGAAGTCATAGAAACAATGATGAAGAAGAGATGTCACACTTCCTATTATCATGAAACTATTATATAAGTTTCACTAGTGCATTTTTAACATGATATATCAGAATCATGGATCTCAATAAATGATAGAGGAGAAATTGTGAGGACACTGGGGGACTGGAAGAGAAGAAGGAGAGGTTAAGTTCAGAGATTCTAGTTCCAGATAAGATGGAGTTGGAACATTCCACTCTATCTCTTCCATTGAATGCATATATAAAATATGGACAGAACAGATGGAATAGCTCCATGAGGACTCTGAACAGTAAATAAAATCAGGAAGATTGAAGAAAATCAGAATTTGAAATACCATCAAACCAGTGGTAAGTTTTCCATTTTTCCCATTGACATCCTCCTATGTCTTGGCCCCTGATATGGCTTAGTTATGAAAGCCCAAAATATCTGTAAATCAGAAATAATTCTAAAATTAGAAGTTTATTTAAAAATTTCCATTTCCTAAAAGATAGAATAGAAGTAAACTTTTTGGCTGCTGCTAAGTTCAAGTAAAATCCCAAGCCTTTATATATGAAACAAGCACAAGACGATTCTGAAAAATGGAGAGAAGGAGGAACACCAGTTAGGAACCTCAAGACCTGGGGATTGACACAGTTGTGAGTTCCCAGGGTTACCATTTTGCCTCTCATAACCCAGACTCGGTTCTGGAGAAACTAGCAACCCAGAAACATGAAGAGACAGACAAAAAGGGCTCCAACAAAACCTTATCTCTTCAGCTAAAAGACCAGGAAAGGAGAGGTTAACATAACAGAGAATTTTAGAAAAAAAAACTCTATTCAGGCATATACCAAAGAAAAATCCTGTGACCCCACTCAGCTTTGTCTGAAAAGGCTGAGTGAAGAACTTGAATTTCCACCCCATCCAGGCTGCAATGGAACATCCCAATTCCCTCATTAAGGTGACGTTAAAGAGGGCCAATACGGTGCCAGGAGTTTCAGCCCTACCTAGTACAGACAAGCCCCTGTTATCACCACAGCAGTGTCAATGGAGTTCATGTGGGGCATCTTGACTTCCACTCCCATCTGATTTCAATGACGTTCCCCTCCAAGTCCTTGCTGCAATGATGTCAGAGGAGGCCTATGGGAGATTCAGGACTTTCACCACAGTCCAATGGTAACAAGGCCACTGCTTATGGTATTAATGGAAGCCATGTGGGAAAGAGAAACAAGACACTCCTGTCCATTCCAGTCCAATTTGTATTAAAAAGAATCCTGATACAGAGCCTGAAATCCTACCACTGCCCAACAGTAATGGAGAAACACGCCTCAACCCCCAGTTTTCAACAGAGATGAGGTGGAGAACTAGGAAATCCTCCCCTACCTGACTCAGTAAGTATCTCACCCTCCTTACTCTGCCAGAGCAATTCAGAAGAGGGCAACTATAGAAAAAGAATTATAAGATCCAAAGTCTCATAACATTGTAGCCAAAATTTTGAAGTTTTGGGTCTTCCAGGAAGATAATGGATTAGAGACACAGGACTCATTGCTCTCCTAGAAAAATACCTAGAAGACAGACAGAAATGGTCTGGAAATATGTTCTAATGTTAGGACACCAGGGGAAGGTTGGACACCACCCAGAAAAGAGAGTGGCAAAGAAAAAGAAAAATGATCTCAATGGGGACAGTGTGAGTAGAAGCTGCAGCTGCCAGTGCCCTTCCTCCACCCTAGGAACAGACCATTTAGAATTCTCTGGCCTCAGCCCTGCAGCTACAAAGTGGGTTACAGGGATCCACATCCTCAGGAAAGGGTAGAGAGAAGGACACAGCCTTAGGCTGATTCAGCTTTTGGCCAAGAAATTTTGTCTGCTGTGACCCATGGCCTTTCCAGACCAGGTCAGGTCATGGCATTGTTTGCTTTTGGAGCCAGAAAGGGACTAGAGATCTGACCCTCTCAATTACCCTCCCTACCAGTACTGGTTGTTGAGGACACAGAAGGGAATGGAATTATTTCCTACCCAGTAAAAGGAAGGGGCTACTGGAATATGTTAGAGAACAGACTCTGAGAAAGTTTGATTTGTGAGGCTCTGAATAGGCTTGAGGTAGGAACCTCAATCACAATGCGATGGTCAGTGTTGTAATGATTGAATGTGAGAAAAGAAGATCTAAATATAAAGGCAAGGACCATAAAACTACTACAAGAAAACAGGGAAACATCTTCAAGATCTTGTGGTAGGTGGTAGTTTCTTGGCTATTACAACCAAAGCACAAGCAACAAAAGAAAAAATAGATAAATGGGACTTCCTTAAAATTAAAGACTTTTGCACATCAAAGGACTTCATTAAAAGAGTGAAAAGGCAGATGACTTAATGAAATAAATTATTTGGCAATCACATATCTGAAAAGGGTTTAATATCCATGATACATAATGAGATGCTGCAACTCAGCATTAAAAAGACAAATGACCCGATTAAAAAGTGGGCAAAAGATTTGAATAGGCATTTGTCCAAAGAAGAAATACAAATTGTGAAAAAAAGAAAAAATGTTCAACATCACTAGAGATTAGGGAAATGCAAATCAAAGTTACACTGAGATATCATATTACACCTATTAGAATGGCCACTAATAAAAGTGAGAAAACTACATCTTGCTCCAACACATGGCAACAAACTTTGGTGAGGGAATTAACTTATGCTTTATGGCCTGGTAACTATAAGCCTTTACTCCAAATAAATACCTTCTATAAAAACCAACTGATTTCTGGTCATTGGTATCAGCACCCCTTTGGCTGACTAATATACCCAGCAATACCATTAGTAGATATACACCCAGAAGAACTGAGAGCAGTGACATGAACAGACATCTGCATACTGATGTTCATAGCAGCATTGTTCACAGTTGCCAAAAGATAGAAACAATATAGGTGTCCATCAACTGATGAATGGATCAACAAATTGCAGTGTATATACATGATGGAATATTATGCAGCTGTAATAAGAAATAAAATCATGAAGCATAAGACAACATGGAGGAAACTGGAGGATATTATATTGTGTGAAGCAAGCCAGACACAAAAGGACGAATGCTGTATGATTGCACTATTATGAACTAAATATATTGTATAATACCATGGATTTAATAACTAGAATATAGGTACCAAAAATAGATTGAGGTAAAGAATGGAAAAAGTGAGCGTTAATGTGTATAGAATTGGTAAGAAGGTTGCTTGCTAATCTTTGGAAATGAATAGAAAAGGTGAAAGCACGTCAGAGTGTTTGTAACTAGCAAAGCTATTATATGGGTATAATATACCCATATTGTGGTTGAAAGGGAAAATCTAAGGTCATGTGTATTACTAGAAGGAAAGCTAAAAAATACAACATTAGACTATATGGAATAGTGAAACCTCGTGTGAAATATAAATATGGTTAATATTGCATATATAAGATTGTTTTTCTTTGAAATTGAAGATGTGTATATTAATGTTACAATTTGTGTGGGATGTGGTGGGAGGTGGGCAACATGGGAATCCTAGTGGGTTCTGTGTAATATTTTGGGTAATCTAAGCACCTCTTAAAATATATGTATATATATATATAAATAACATTTTTGTAAGCAAATACACATATATGCATATATATTTATATATCATTTTGCAAATGTTTGTATGTATTGTGAGAATTTTGATTTTTACCCATAAAAAAAAAAAAAAAAAAAGACAACTAAAGCAGACTATGGACAGTAATATATATTAATACATTAAAAACAATCAGGTAAGGGTAAGAAAGGAAATATATTAATGCAAACAAACTAGACACATGTAACTACATATTGCGTGACTCCATCTATACAAAATATAAATACCAAAAACTAGAGAGGCATAAACAGAATGAATAGTAGCTATGTATGGCAGGGGAAGCACAGAGAGATTGAAAGGTGATGAGTTTTTGTTTGTCTTTTTTTTTGTATTTTATTACTATTTTTATTGGAACAATGAAAATGCTCTAATAAAGATTGAATTGATGAATGCACAACAATATGATTAAACCAAATCATATTGTATCAAATGTACACTTGATTGTACACTTTGAATATACTGCATGGTTTACTAATATGTATCAATAAAATTGATTTATTTTAAAAGTTCCCAGGTTTTAATAGGATATCACTAGCTATACTAACAGCCAGGGAAATCTCAATTTGAATGAGAAAAGATAATCACTAGATACAAGCATAATGTGTCAGCCAAAGGGGTGCTGATGCAATGGGCCAGAAATCTGTTGGCTTTTATAAAGGGTATTTATTTGGGGTAAAAGCTGATAGTTACAAGAGTCCAGCTCAAGGTTGGTTTCTCACCCAAAGTCATTTGCCATGTGTTGAAGCAAGATGTCATTGATGTCTGCAAGGGTTCAGCCTTCCTCTTTCCTCTTAAGGCTCCATGTTCCCAGCTCCTTCTGATCTCAGCTGTAGGTTGGAGGTTTCCTCTCTGTTCCTAGGGCTTTCAAGTGGCTCATCTCTCTGCCATGTCTGTGGAGCTGTCTCTCTTGCTCTGTGTATCTGCTCCTTCTCCTTGACTGAGTGTCCATTTATATATCCCACGAAGGTGGTGAGGACTCAACCCTGCGTTGCCCTAATGTCCTAGTCAAATCAAAGCCTTAATCTTCATTTAATCAACTAAATGTAAAACTTTTGAATTTAATACAATCAAAGGGTATCATGCCCTGAGCAACAGACCATAAAATATTATGGAAGTCAAAAGGAAGTGGCACATTTTTCAAGTGCTGAAAGAAAAGAGCTGTCAATGCAGATTTTTATATACAATGCAAGTATATTTCAGGAATGAAGTTGAAATCAATACTTTCTTAGCTGAAGAAAAGCCAAGAAAATTTGTGTTCACTGGATCTACCCTGAAAGAATGGGTAAAGAACATTCTCTCATTAGAAAGGAAATTATGATAAAAAGAATCTTGGAACAACAGATAGGTTGAGTAAAATAGAAAACAAGAAAATATGGGTAACATAATAGAATTTCCTTCTCCTCTTCAGTTTTCTAAATTATATTTGACAGTTGAGGCAAAAATCAAAACACTGATATGATTTTTAATGTAAGTAAAAGAAATCTGTAATATGATTATGATATAAATGAGGAGAGAAAAGGAAAGTAAAAGGTAAAAAATTTTGACACTTCACTCAAGCTGATAAAATGATGACACTAGTAGGCTGTGATATCATATGTATATGTGATGGAATACCTAAGACAATCTATAAAAATGGTATAAAAATGTTTTGCTGCAAAACAATATAGACAAATGAAATGTATTTCTAGAAATATTTCAAGTAACTCAAGGAAAGGAGAAAATCTAAACAGATAAACAAACAGAAAGTAAACATAGATTAACAGACTTAAGCCATAACATACTAAGAATAACAGTAAATGTAAATGGCCTATATGCACTAATTAAAAACAGATATTGACAGAGTGGATAAAACAAACATGACCAAACTTAATGTTCTTTATAAGAATCTCACTTCAATATAACAATATAGATAAGTTAAAATAAGATGGAGAAGGTATACCTTGCAAACACTAATTAAACAGGAAGCAGGATATGCTATGTTAGTATCATATAAATAAAGAAAATTATCAATTACAGAGGGGGACTTTGTATAATTATAAAAGATTAATCCACCAAGAATTAATAGCAATTCTACAAGTATATAAAGCTTCAAAAAGTAAAAGAAAATTTTATAGAACTGAAAGGACAAATATACAAATCTACAGTTAAGTTGTAGACTTTAAGAGCTTCCTATGAACAGAGGAGCTGAAAGAACAACTGGGCAGAAAATCAATACCATATCTATTAGAGACCACACATATCTTGAGAAACACTCCCATTCCTCTATTTGAGAACATAGCCGGCCTCCCCGGGATGGGAGTCTACCACCTTACCACCCATTATGTGGGTCTCCACCCACTGATATAATACACTATGGCAAAATGAACACTCATTCACTCCCTAAAAGCCTGCCCAAGGTGTGCCCTGTCCTGAATGTCCCCCACATCCAGCACCCTAAACCAGTAACTCTAACTTGCCATATTGCCAAAAGAACATCCCCAACATTGTAGTTTCATCCATGAACCTGCCAATCCCCAGTGTTCAACTGCTCCTTCCCCCAACACTCCCCCTAGTTCCATGGACTGTCCAACCCACCCTCCCCACCATACCCCCTGAACAAACCAGCACAGCCCAACCCAATAGAATCATTGCACCACTGTCATGCCCCTTGACTGCACAACTATATCCTTCCACCTTATCATAGATTTTGCCCATATGGGCATTGGCTCACAACCTTATTCTCCCTTTCTATTTCCTGTAAACCTGTCTTTCAAACTCTAGCTCTGTGAGTCCACTCAATTGGCTTAATTCATATGAGTAAGGTCATGTAATATTTGTCCTTCAGTACCTGGCTTGCTTCATTCAACATAAGGTCCTCAAGATTCATCCATGCTATCCCATGTGTTAATACTTATTCCTTTTTAGAGCTGAGTAATATTCTATTTTATGTATATACCACAATTTGTATATACATTCATCTGTTGAAGTGTATTTGGGTTGTTTCCAACTTTTGGCAATAGTGAATAATGCTGCTATGAACAAGAGTGTGCATATATCTTAATCTTATCAAGTTTCCCTTGTATGTGATGGTTCTCTTTTCCCTTGTGGCTTTCAGTATTTTCTGTTTGTCTTGAACATTGGACAATATGACAAGTATATGTATTTAAGTAGGACTGTTAAGATTTATACTGTTTTGAGTGTGCTGTGCTTCCTGGACATGTATGTCCATCTCCTTCCATAGGGTCGGGAAGTTTTCATCCATTATTTCCTCCAACACACCTTCTGTCCCCTTTCTCTCCTCTTCTCCCTCTGGGATGCCTATAATGTGTATGTTTGTGCGCTTCATGTTGTCATTCAAATCCCTAAGTCCCTGCAGAATTTCTTCTATCTTCTTATCTATCTGTTCTACTATCTGTTTGATTTCAGATGTACTGTCTTCCATCACTGATTCTTTCCTCTGCCTGTTCAAATCTGCTGTTATGAGCTTCCAGTATATTTTTGATTCCTTGGATTGTGTCATTCAGCACCATCATATCCATTATCTTTTTCTTTATGTTTACAATTTCTTCGGTATGTTCTCCTAATGTCTTCTTAATATACTTAATCTCTCCCTTCACTTCATTAAGCTGATTCATAATATTGTTTGGACTGCTCTGATGAGTTGTTCTATGTTCTGCATTTCCTACTGCTTTTTAACTTGTTCATTGGAGTGGGCCATGTCTTCCAGTTTCTGAATTTTTGTTGGTGTCTAAGCATCTGTTTATCTTGATGGGATTATTTAGTTGATTAGCTTCTTTCTATATTCTATGGTTTTGTTTTGTTGTTGTTTTTGTGTGTGTGGTAAGGTTTCACTTTGACACTTTATTCTTCTTATTCTATTTCCTTGTTGTTGTCTATATTCCCTTGAAAAAAATTAGGACCAGAGAAAAGGAATAATAGTAAGAATAATAGTAAAATTTATTAGAGGAACTGTACAAGACCTAGGAAGTTGAAAAATTAACATGAGTAAGAAATATAGGGGAATAAAATTAGAAAAGTGGACTGAAAAATTGAAACAGGAAACAGAATAGAGAAAAATATATAGAATGATTTAAAAGTTTGGAATGGAGAGAATAGGGGAAAAGAAAAAAGAAAAGAGAGAGAAAATTAAAAAAAGAAACAGAAAAAAGGAGAGAAAAATAAAAGCAAGAAAAATTGTACACTGAACAAAAAGAGATGGAATGAGAGAACAACAACAGAAAACAGAAGATAGAAAGATGACAGAGAGAAAAGGTAGAGAAAATTGGTAATCAAAAGAAAAAAAGAAAAAAAAAAGCAATCAGAGAAAGAAAGGAAGGGGAAACACTACAAACAAGAAACAAGACAACAGCAACTCATTTTTTTTTTGTATTTGCTTACAAAAATGTTGTTTATATATATATATATAATATATATATACACACATATATTTTAAGAGGTGCTTAGATTACCCAAAATATTACACGGAACCCACTGGGATTCCCATATTCCCCACCTCCCACACCTCCCATCACATCCCACACAAACATCTCCCACAGTGTGGCCCACCACCCTCAATGAACTTACACATCCTGGAGCCTTGCCACCAACCATAGACCACAGTTCACACTGTAGACCACACTCTCTCCCACTCAGTTCTGAGTGGTATGTGCTGATTTAAAATGGCCTACATCCGTTGCCACAATAGTACTCAGGACAACCTCCAACTCCCAAAGAAGCCACTGTATTTCAACTGCTCGTCCCCTCCCTACCCCAAAAGTGTCAAGTGGCCACAGGCTCCACCTCATTGTTATAATTTCTTGCATTGCTAGAATCACCATATGTGAACAAGAGAATATTTTAAAAAGGGAGAAAGAAGGGGAAAAAAGTTCAGAAAACAAAAATAAACACGTTAAAACTGCCTTTTCTCCTAGTAACCTAAGGAACTTCTCAGGTTTCTGGTGTTCATCAATCAATCTCCCTGCTATCTGTCGTCTGCAGGCTTTGAACCAGGTTTTAGTGAGTAAAATAAGGAAAATTAATAAAAATGAACCTTTTCAAAAATCCAAGAAAAACTAATACAAAGAGAATGTCTATATTTCCCCCGCATAAAGTTTCAGATGTGTGCCTGATAACCCGGTGGATCACTTCTCAAAGAAGAGCCATGAATCAACCCAAGGACCTTGTATTTGCTAGGCTACAATTCTTCCACTGAGCTAATCTGTCTCATTAGTTTATTTAGCTTTTCAGGAGACTATCTACCCACTTTCCCTAGGGCAGGTTAGATTCCCTGCAGTCCACCAGAGTCTTGCTGCTCAGCCACCTGTCTCTGCCTCCTCTCTCACACAATTCCTCTTTTTACCTAGGTGGCTGGACATGACAGCCTGCCTGAGAAGATCCCCTTCCCCTCTCAATGTAGAATTGGGTTCCCTCCTGATATTCAAGGGGGGCTCAGATGGCTAGACTCACTGCAAAGAAACCACTCTCCACCCTGTCAGACCCCTCTTCTTCCCAGGGAATCTGCCATCACTCTGCTTGGAGCAGGGACTAGACCTAGGCTATCAGCCCTGAGGGCAGGGTATATGTGCTACTTCCAGCCACCAGGGCAAGCAATCCATGAACCTTGAAGATATCATATTGAGTGAAATAAGCCAGACACAAAAGGATAATTATTGTATTATCTTCCATATATGAAATACCTAGAAGAAGTAAATATCTATAAATAGAGAGTAGTTTATAAATACCAGGGCCAGGGTTGGGTGGTGGGGAGAGTGAGTTATTGCTTAGTGGGTATAGTTAATTTTTGAGGTAATAAAAAATTTGGAGTAATGGATATTGGTGATTGTTGCAAATATTGTGTATGTATCTAATACAACTGAGTTTTACACTTGAGCATGGTTAAATGGGAACTTTTGAATTGAATATATGTTACTACCAAAAAAAAAAGTTAACAAAAGAAACTCTAAGGCCAAATATTATTTCTGGGCTAAAGTTATGCAATTTGGAGTAAAAGTACAGAAAAAGTAATATTATATGATCTAGAGTAAAAATAAAGTCAATTCCAGGTAGATTAAAGAACTTTAGATGAAAAGTAACACTAAAAATATTAGAAGAAAATATGGGAAATTATATTTTTTATTTCACAATATGGGACATTTTTAAACAGCAAAATCAAAACACAAACAAGAAACTAGTAGAGGATTCCTAGAAAACTACATTAATATTAAGAATTTTGATTTTTCAAAGACCTCATAATAAAAGAAAGGCCAAAACTCCAACTGGAAGAATAAATCTATAACCCATTTCAATAACAATATTAATAATTTATAAATAATACAGACTAATAAAAATAAACTTTATTTAAAATTAGGAAAATATTTCTGTCAGCAGTCCACAAAAGACAAAACCTAAAAGGCTGCTCTGTCCACTTGGGGGTGAGGAATGGCATCAAATGAGAAAGTACGCTAAACACAAATCAGAATATTCAGGAATATAGACAGTGTTAGCAAGTTGTATCTTTAATATCAAAGAAATCCCCTGAAGGGTCTTAAAGGCAAGGGTAACATGGTAAGTTTTGCTTTACATGAGTAAGGCAAGAGTACACCCACTAGAGGAGAAAATATGGAAAATGGAAATTTAGTCATATGATATCTAGGTGGGTTTATGCCTGTTGTCTGATTATAATTTTTTATCATTTCATATTTCACTCAGTCCAAGTGTTCTACCTATTGGACCTCTGGGTATGTGGAGGATAATACTATTCAAATAATTTTGTTTCTATTATTCTACATCAAACAGAAATGGATCTTTCCCTTTGCAGTTACTCACTGGGATTAATTAAACTCTATTTTGGGTGTTTTCCTCAAAGGACATATTTAAGATATCAGGAATTTTGTCTCCAGAGGCCTCATAAATATGAAAGTTCTCTAACTCGATGTTACTAAACAACTACCATTTTGTTACAAAGACTGGGAACCGAACCATAAATAAGTGGAAAGCAGACGAGGTACCCACCAAGTTTATTTGTCTGGATCAGGGAGAAGATGGAAACATTTGCAATCCTTACTTAAAAATTTTAGCCACATTGTAGGATCAATGCATTTTTCAACTTTTTTCTGATGTATAGTTGAAGAAATTGCTTTGAAAAGAAAGAGAAGTTTGCAATTTTTAACAACTGAAGTTACTCAATGACCCAGCTCATCCAAAATTAGCCCATGACATGCAGTAAGTTTTAATTCAGTTCCACACCACAACTTTGGGCAATAAAACTATAAATATGTTATTTTTATCATTGCTTCAACAGAGTGTTCTTATGGATTCCCACATCATGTTCTTACTCAGTTTAAAGGGATAGGACCATGAATGTTAAAACATGCATCCACTTCTGTCATTTCAGGGATAGCAGGTGTGTGAACTGAGCATGAACAAGTTCATGTAGATGGAGGGGAGAGTAGTCTAGTGTAAGAGTCTTAAAGTATTGTGGAATAGAAGAGTCCATATTTCTTTTCAGTGGTGGAAGGTTGGTGGTATGTGTGTATTGTTGGAGGAAGGGGATGTTCTGGGAGCTTTTAAAAAGTTGGGTTCAATTTAATTTTTAAAATGTATAACCAATTAGTTGCTTCTGGTTCCCTCCCTCAATCCACATGATAGTCCTCACATTAGGGACTTTGATACCTGTTCTCTGCTCAGTGTTGCCAAAAGACCCACTAATGACCTCTGGAAGAAAAGATAATTTTTCAGTGGTTCCTTGGTGAACTATACTAAAAAGAAAAACTTCTAAAATGGAGTGAATTCATTTGTTTGTTGGCATCCAGTATTTTCCTTTCCATTTGGCTGCATCTGTCCCTCTTATAACATTAGGCTATCTAGGCAATCAGTGTGAACAAACCACAATTAGTGGAAACACATGATTTTTCAATTGACAGCCACTGAGTTGGCTCCTTCTTGTTTCTTTTTACCTGTTTAATTGTTGACCTGACTGCGATGGATAAAAGGGCACATTCCTCAGTTCCTTTGAGAAAATCATCTGAGGTAGGTTTTAATGGTATAATGTAGACAGGAAATAAAACTTTTTAAAATGCTAAGTAATTCATCAGTACTGCTACAATTGTTCATGCAAGGATGATCATTACTGTGTCCATTTTAAAGATAATTCTTGAAAACAAGCTTACAGTGAGAAAAAAGCATATCAGTAGTTTCTGGGTTAGAAAGTGGCACAGGAAGAGATAGCACACAAAAGAATATGAAGCATATTTTGGGTTTGATGGAAGTGTTTTGTGTCCTGATTGGAGTTTTTATTGGCCTATACAACTATCAAAACTCCTTGAATTGCACCCTTTAAATTTATACCATTTAAAAAATATGTATTATTGCTCCATAAATTGATAGAGGGAAAATCCACTTGTGAGTTTTGCTGAACCAACTATAGAAATCTGGAGTTAAACTCCAATACCATTTTACTAGGCTAAAACAAAACCAAACTAAAACAAACTAAAAACTAAAAAAAAGTAAAAACTAAACTAACAAACTAAACTAAATAAAAACACTTGATGAAATGGGAGCCAGGCATTAGGAAAGATGTATGACAGAAATTTCTCAATATATTTAGACATCTTGGATACATGCTTAATATTCCAATTTATCTCAACATTGAAGATTAATTCTGAAGACCAGGGCATAAAGCATAGAGATCAGACTGGTTTAAATGAGCAAGTCTTATTTTCTACCTAATCTACACCCATATCCTAAACATACAATGAATACTTTTGCTTCTCTGTCTTTTCCTATGTGATTATCTTTTGAAAATGCTATTCTAAACAATATCTGGCAGAATGTTTCTCATAACCAAGCTCAAATATGCCTTATATACAAGCATTGTATAAAAACACAAAGCAGGACAAATCTCTCTTTCCCTGATGTGATCCACTATCACTAAGCCTTGACCCTTCTGATATTATCCCATCAGATTCCAGGGAGTATTTTACTTCAATGTGTTCTCCATTCATTTGGAAAACTTTTGAATTCAAGAACTATATCTCATAAAATATTTTACCCTAGGAAACAATCTTTATGCCAATTATATCAGATTTTAATAAATATATCTTTTTCTTTTTCAGAAAGATTGTGTTTGCAATCTTTACCTTCATTTTACCAAAACTGAACAGAAGGCTAATTATTTTCAATGCTTTGTTTTAACAAAGAATGAGCAAATATTATGCTTCATATTCATGTTATCTCCAAGTTTGCGTGTGTTCCTCTATTCTTTCACTACTTTCTCTCCTGATTACTTCATTGTTGTAGTCATCCTCACTTTTACTTTTGCATTTTGATTGCAAATCTTCCATACATTCTTATTGTGGGAAAAGTTGTGAGCTTACAAAACAATTATGTACAATACAGGATTTCCATACATCACCTAACCACTAATACCTTACATTGTTGGGGAATATTTGTTATAGAATATTTGTTATAGATGATGAAAGAACATCATCAAAATAAACTGCTAACTATAGTCCATATCTTATATTTGGTGTATTTTTTCCATAAATTACCCTATTATTAATACCATGTATTAGCATATAGTGCATGAGAAAACATTCTCATATTTATACTGTCAACCACAGTCTATCATCCACCACAGGGTTCACTATATTATACAGTTTGCTGTCCTGTAAAATCCATCCAAAGTGTATACTCAGTGGCTTTCAGTCTCATAATAGGGTTGTACTTTTATCATGTCGATTAATTTAAGAATATTTTCCTTAGCCTAAAAGGAAAAATTCCATATTCTTTTATTATCCCTTGTTGTTGACCCTAAGTATTTTTATATTATAATATTCTTGCATCCATAGCAGAGAAGGTAAGATCTTCCATACATCTTTGAAGGCAGGATACATTTATTGAGAATATGCCATTTATATAACACTATACTATGTCATTAAGATTCAGGTTCAGAAAGATAGTATACACATATGTATATGAGTGATTTTCATCTAATTATCACAAATTCAGTTGCTTTAGACATATCATTTTGAGTAGTCACATTCAACATATTTATATCTAATCTTTTCCACTCTGCTTTCTCCCTAGGAAGAAAGGGAATAACCACAAATGATCTAAACAGAACCGAAGTTACTGAATTTCTCCTCATGGGATTTTCAGACTCCTGGGAAGTTCAAACCTTACATGCTTCTCTATTTTTGCTGATTTACCTGGCAGCTCTCACCAGGAATCTCCTAATCATCATGCTTACCACTCTAGATGGCCACCTTCAAACCCCAATATATTTTTTTTGAAAAATTTGTCATTTTTAGATTTTTGCTACATTTCTGTCACAGTTCCCAGATCTATTGTTAATTCCTTAACCCACAATATTTTCATTTCTTTTTTTGTGTGCTCTGCAAGTCTTCTTTTTCAATGCACTTGCCTCTACTGAGACAGCCATGCTTACTCTATGTTCTATGACCACTATGTGGCCATCTGCCAACCATTGCAGTATGCAGTTATCATGAACCCAGGAGCCTGTGTGAAAATGATGGCAAATTCTTGGCTCAGTGGGATGATCTGTGGGTTCATGCATGTGGGTGTAACATTCTCATTACCCTTTTGGGGGTCCAATATAGTACATCAATATTTCTGTGATATCCCACAGCTCCTAAGCCTCTTAGATTCCACAGTAATTATCATTGAAATTGGAGTCATAGTTTTTATTACTAGTCTTGTAATAGCCTGTTTTGTTTCAATTACTCTTTCCTATGTGTATATTTTTTCTACCATTATGAGGATTCCATCCAAGCAGAGTAGATTGAAAACATTTTCTACTTGCATCCCACATCTTGTGGTTGTATGATATCTGGTAGCACTGCATATGTCAAGCCAAGATCAGATTTCCCCTCAATGCTGGATCTTCTCCTATCTGTGCTCTACACAGCGGTGCCCCCAACCCTGAATCCTATTATCTATAGTCTAAGTAACAAGGATGTGAAGGCAGCCCTGAGAAGGCAGTGTGAGGTGCTTGATGGAGAATGTCATTAGGGGCCAGAACTCCTGAACCCTTTTTCTGAATAGGCAACTTGTTAGATTCATAGGCTTAGATTTTGAATTGATTGCTTAATTCTGTCTTGATTCTTTCATGAAATGAGGTTGTTCTGTTGTTATGGTCTCCACAGATAGGTGAATATACTCTGGGATGCACTAGAAGGATCTTTGGGGTGTGGAAAATATTAGAACTTGTGTTTTTAATTATTTTTAAGTCTCATCATCTGAACATTTTTATACATTATATAGTGCCTAATATATTAATCATGGTAGAACAAGATCATATGTATTAATAAACATCCAAGTATAAAACAAAGAAAAAATGGAATATGCTCAATTTTCTTTGTACCAATAGGAATGTGTGATGAAATAGTCTTGAGAGCAGTGCTCTGAAGGCCAGTTGTGATACACAAAAGGGATAAACAATAAGTAATGATTTTATAAACAATAAAAATGTGCTTGGATTTATGGGGCTGGATATAAGAAAGTTGATAAGAAGAAACACAAATGGCTTCTTGATTTTTTAACAAATAAATCATTATATGTTCTGCTAAAATCTCCTTCACAATCCCTTCCCATTATCCCTCGCTAGAGGGAAACACTATCTTAAAGTTGTTATGTATCATTCCTAAGGGTGTTTTACGTATTTCTTATCTATATAATGCATTCTGTTATTTTAGGACTTAGTTTAAATATTAATATAAATAGCAGCATGTAATAGTTATAACTTTTGAACTTTTAAATTCATTATTATCTTATATATAACAAAGTCAGTATATGAAGTAATAACATATTACTTTATAGTATTTGACTCTATGTTTAAACTGCAGTTTAATTTCCTTTCTGATGTCAGATATATTGTTTCCATTGTTTTGGTATTTCAGACACAGTGGCCATTAATTTCTTTGACTATGTCACTTTTTAGACAAGTGGAGATATTCTCTAGAGTAGAGCAATAACTGGAAGTAGAACTTCCACGGCTTTTCAAATGAGTGGGACACTTAAAGCTCACATCATAAATGTATAGAATTACCCCTTATTTATATATTTGCCAATACTTACAATTATCAGACTTCCTAAAGATTTTAAATAAGATGGGTGTGGAAGGCTATCAATTTATTTTTATTTTCATCTCCTAATTACAATGAAAGGGAAGAACTTTTGGATTCCAGAAATCAAACTGATATTTAACTCTTGTGCAAAGTTGGGCATGTTCCATACTCAGAGGCACACCTTAATGAGCATATAACACCAGCAAATTTGTTTGAAAAATAATTCCTATAAAACATAGAGAATTGCTATTAGGTTAAAAGGCAGTCAATAAATAGTTACTGTGGGAAAAACTCTTAATTTTTTTTTAGGTCTTGAGACCTTCTATTAATCAAATAAAAAGAGTTGAACAATTCTATTTAATTTCCTTTCAACTGTAAGTTATGATTTGCAAAATGGAGAAAACTGTCAGGAGCATTGAATTCAGATACATCTCATCTGTCTTCATTTCCCTTGCACAGATATTTAACTGTGGGATATGCACACTGACATCCATGGACTTCTGAATTACGTGATGTCTGAGGACAAAGCACTGTTTGTTAGCCAGGCACTCTAAGTGCATGTTTGGGTTTGAAATGATTGTGGTTAGAACTGGTGCTGACATTTAAAATTCATATGTATGTAATAGAATGGATAAGGATTTAAACCTTTTCCCTTGGGTTCAGGACATGCTTCTTCATTGCAATACCTCACTTATTAATAACTTTCTCCTGCTGAATACATCCTTCTCTAATGACTAACTCTTAGAGTGGTAGAGCCAAAGGGCAAATATTAAGAAGCTACAAAACAAATGCAAGGTAGTACATTTGTGTTGTGTGTACATGAGTTTAATGGCAAGTAAATAATTAGCTTCAAAATTTGGACTCACTCGCCTTTCTTCGTGTGTTGATAGAGTAAATAAAAGATTTTGTGCATGCCCTTTGCTTCATGTCCACAATTTTTGGTCATACAACCAAGGAATCTGAAATGTCTGGGCTCCTTATTGCCATGATTTTCATTCTTAGCAGTTCTCAGACCAAGAAACCTCTTTTTTTGCCCCCATATTGGAATGTTATAGTTAAAATTTTTCTTTACGTTTGCCTCATAAAATTAATTGGGGATTTATAACAACTTCTTTGAAGTAACCAAAACCTGGGAACAATGCACATAATAAAATCAATGGATAAGATATTTCATTGATACATTCATAAATTGGAATTCTCAGCAAGGAAAAGGAATGAATTCTTGAAACATAACAGAATGGACTAATCTCAAAATAATTATCGAGTGAAAGATAATGAAATAGTTCATACCACATAATTTCACATATGAAACTCTAGAAAATGTGAAATAATTTTTACTGGCAGAAATAAGTTCACTGTATGCCTTACAGCATGTGGGAAGGGTTTAAAGGGAAAAAAATACAAAGGAGTGTGAAAAAAAATTGTCAAGTGCTGGATATGTTCAGTATCATGATTTTTTTGGTGGTTTCATGGGTGTATATGCATATTAATACCTATGCAATTGTGCATTTTATGTATTTTCAGTTTAATGTATGCCAATTCTACTCCAATAAAGCCATAAAAATGAAAAATGATTTAGCAAAACTTTACTTTTTTATTCCCAGGAAGAATTTTTGCTAAGATATTAATTACTGCATTCTTTAAAGTTCTGTAGCACATTCCTGTAAAGGTCATGATTTTATTTGTAGAAATATTATTATATATTATTCAAGTTATTATTACAGGTTTATCAGTTTCTCTATACTTCTTTATTGGAGGCAAAATAAAATAAATATACAGAAAAGAGCATAAAATACAAATAAATGTACAGTATAGTGAATTGTTCTAAAATTAATCCCATATGTAAGTGCAACCTAAGTAAAGACATAGAATATAATTAACAAACAGGAAACCACTGCATTCCACTTCACAATCACATCCTACATCCTGCATCAGGGTGACAGCCATTTTCTTAATATAATTATCCTAATGGAATATCCGGCTTCTCATTAAAGTTTTTTAAAATATCACAAACTTTATTTTAAAGAGGTTTTAGATTACAGAGAAGTAACATAAAAAATATAAGGGATTCCCATATACCTCACCCTATCCCCCTTCCTGCATTTTCCCCTATTAATAACATCTTATAAAAATGTGGTAGATTTGTTACAATTGATGAATAAATATTGAAGCATTGCTACTAACAAAGGTGTATAGTTTACACTGTGGTTACACTTAACTCCAAAGCTCTAAAAATGCCTTATGACTTGAGTGAAAAAATACAGGCAATTATTCCCTACCCTAAGGACAAAGTTTACTTTGTCCATGGTCACATTGCACTCTTATGAGTCTTCATTCCACAAATGTGGGGATTTGGGGATGGTGCTACCCATTTTGCATCCCAGAAGGAGAAGAGAATGGAAAAGGGGAAAAAAATATTTGAGGAAATAATGACCGAAAACTTCCCAGTCTTTATGAAGGACATAAATATCAATATCCAAGAAGGACAACACACCTTAAACAGAAATCCAAATAGACCTTCCCCAAGACACCTACTATTCAGAATGACAAACATTCAGAGATAAAGAGAGGATTCTGAAAGTACCGAGAGAAAAACAAAACATCACATTCAAGGGAAACTCAATAAGATTAAGTGCCAACCTCTCATCAGAAAGCATGGAGGAGAGAAGAAAGTGGCATGATGTATTTTAGGTACTGAAAGAGAAAACTGCCAGCCAAGAATTCTGTATTGGGCAAAGTTGTCCTTCAAAAATGAGGGTGAGTCCAAAGTCTTCACAGACGAACAAAAACCAATAGCATATGTTACCAAAAGAGGAGAATTACAAAAGATACTAAAGAGAGTGTGCAGCCTGAAGGAAAAAACAAGGGTGTGAGATTTGGAGAAGAGTTTAGAAATGAAGATTATTAGGAAGAGTAAACTAAAGAATAGGAAGACAAAAAAAAGAATAATATGACAACAGAAAGCCAAAGGACAAAATGGATGAAGTAAGTAATGCCTTTACAGTAATCACACTGAATGTTAATAGATTGATCTCCCCAATCAAAAGACATAGACTGATAGATTGGATAAAAAAAATACGAGCCATCTATATATTGTCTACAAAAGATCCACCTCAGAAGTAAGGACACAACCAGGTTAAAAGTGAAAGGTTGGAAAAAGTTATTCCACACAAGTAGTAAGGAAAAAGGAGCTGGAGTAGACCAGATAAATGTTAAATAACAACATTATTGTATATGAACAATAATTACCCAATGCATCTAGCAAATTGTCCCTGTGAACAGTTTTCTGTAATTTTTTTCATACAAAATAAGCACTGGCTTTTAATTGAGGAGGGCTGGAGAAGTGATATATTTTTGGATATTTCATTTTTCTGTTCTTATTCATACTCTTAACTTAAAATAATATGTCTGGATCAATATTGATTTAGCATGACTACCATTGAACAAAATTTTGAGTTTTTCTACTTCATAAAATTATGAGTCGCCAAATTGTTATCTGCTGCTAATTCATTTCAGTAAGATATGAAGAAATCCCAAATTGGAATTTGATTATATAGAAAGAATTACAGCCTAAATATAATTTAACTAAACTGATAATTTATTTCATTCTTAGAGATTATTATTTCCAATAGTTAGAGATGTAATATAAAAATTAGAATTATGTTATAATTAATTTCTATTTTATTTGAATTATTATTTACACATATAAATGTTTATTGCTATGCTATCTATTTTTTTTATAATTGATTATATTAACTCTAATCTGGCCTTGCCCTCCTTTTTAAAATTTGTAATTTCTTTCAATTTATTATTTTTTTTTATTTTACAATTTTACAATAAAGGACTTTTTAACAACTAAAAAAAAGCCATCAATTATACACTTTGTATAGATCTTATGGTATGTGAATATATCTCAATAAAACTGCTTAATAAACAAATAGTTGTGCAAGAATAGCCAGAAATAGCAGTTATGTAAAGCAGGGCAGCAAAGAAACAGACAGACTGAGAGGTGAAGAATTTTCTTGTTTGTTTGTCTGTTTTTTGTTTATTACTATTACTGAAATGATGAAAATTCTTTAATAATCATTGAAGTGATGAATGCACAACTGTGTGAGTATACCAATACTATTGATCGTACACTTTGGAATAAATTGTATTCTTTATTAATATATATCAATAAAATTGTTTTGTTTAAAACAAAAGTCAGCCACCAAAATGCAAAATTATCAAGGTTCTTTAAAAATGTAGATTTGCATCATTCACCACAGGCTACGGTTAGTATGGTAGATAGCACGTCTTTGTGAGGTGAGGTGTTTTTTTCTTTGTCCAAGTTTGTCATCAAAATTGAGTGTGGTAATAAACTGGACTCAGAACTACACCTTTGAATTACTCTAGTCTAAGATGTTGGAAAAAAAAAAGGCAAACAACCCAATTACAAAATGGATGAAAGACTTGAATAGACATAAGTCCAAAGAAGAAATACAAATGATGAAAAAACACATGAAAAAGTGTTCAACGTCACTATCAATTAGGGATATACAACTTAAAATATATTTATATATATACATAAATAACATTTTTGTAAGCAAATGCACATATATGCATATACATTTATATATCATTTTGCAAATGTTGGTATGTATTGTGAAAATTTTGATTTTTACCCACAATAAAAAAAAATAAAAAAAAAAAAACTACAATGAGAAATCATTTCACACCTGTTAGAGTGGCCAATATAAGTCAGAAAACTGCAAGTGCTGGAGAGGATGTAGAGAGATAGCAATGCTTATTCACTGTTGGCTGGAAGGCAGAATGGTACCGTCCTTGTGGAGGACTGTTTGATTGGTCCTATGTAAATTGAATATAGACTTGCCATGGGACCTGGCAATACCACTATTAGGTATATACCCAGAAGAACTGAGAGCATTGACACAAAGAGACATTTGCACACTGGTGATCAGGCATTATTCCATATCCATATGGAAACAACCCAGGTACTCATCAACTCATGAATGGATAAACAAATTGTGATGTATACACATGATGTAATATTATGCAGCTGTAAGAAGAAATGAAGTTGTGAAGTATAAGACAACATGGATGAACTTGGAGGGCATTATGCTGAGTGAAGAAAGCCAGACACAAAAGAAAAAATACTGTATGATTGTGCATTATGAACTAAATATATTGTGTTACTAATGGACTTCATAATTACAATATAAATCACCAGAAAATAGGAGGGTAGAGAATGGAAATTTGGGGGTTAATCTGTGCAGAACTGGTAAAAAGATTGTTAGTAAATCTTTGGAAATGAATAGAAATGGTGAAAGCACATCATAATGTTTGTAACTAGCAGAACTATTATATTGGTTGACAGTGGTTGAAAGGGAAAGTCTAAGGACATGTATATGACTAGAAGGAAAGCTAAAAAATGTAACATGGTACTGTATAACAGAGTGAAACCTCATGTGAAATACAAATATGGATGATATTGCACATTTAAGACTGTTTTTACAAAATATAAATACAAATAAACTAGAGATACAGAAATGGAATAACAGCTATATACAGCAGGGTAAGCATAGAGAGATTGTGAGGTGATGAGTTTTTTATTTACCTTTTTTTTTCTTGTTTCTATTATTGTAATAATGAAAATGCTCTAATAATGAAATGATGAATGCACATGTGATTATACCAAATACCATTGATTGTACACTTTAGATGGATTTATGCTTTATTAATATGTATTAATAAAATTTAAAAACACTACAATGAGATACCATTTCACAACTTAATGAATGGCTATCATCAAAAAATAAAAAAATACAGAAACAGAAAAATACCAGTGATGAAGAGGATGTGGTGATACAGGAACACTCTTTCACTGTCGGTAGAAATGTAGCATAGTGCAGCCTCTGTGGAAGACACTTTGGCAGTGCCTCAAGGCTGAATATAGAACTCCTGTATGATCCACCAATCCTATTCTGAGCAATTTATTCAGAACTGAAATCAAGGATGCAAACTGACATTTGCACACCGATATTCCTAACAGCATTATTTATAACGGAATTCTATTCAGCTGTAAGAAGAAATGAAATCGGGATGCATATGACAACATGGATGAATCTTGAGGATATTATATTTTATGAAATAAGGCAGACATAAAAGGACAACACTGTAAGGTCTCACTAACATGAACTAAATAGTATGAGTAAACTTACAGAGGTAAACTCTAGCGTACAGGTACTAGGAAAGCGAATGGGAGCTGCTGCTCAATGTATGTATAGTTTTTAATAAAGTTTATTGTAAACATGTGGAAATGAATAGAGATGATGGTAACACATTATAATGAGTATAATTAACAATGCTGATATATAAATGAGATTGCGGCTAAAAAGGGTAGCCCATGGATGGAAATTTCAATAGAAATGAAACTACAGAAAAAATCTAGGGTATGTATAACTTAATGAAAGGAGTGGTGGATGAAGAGTGGTTAATAGTACAGATAAAAGAATATTCTTTTACAAAGTTTTAAGAACTTGGTGATAAATGGGAAAATTACAACTAAAGTAGCCTATGGATGACAGTCAACAGTAATAATGTAATAACATTGCAGCAATGGCAAAGAAGGTATTCTTTCATTTCTAAGACAATTTTGAGAAATCTAAGGTGGTTGGATTTTTCCTTTTGGAGTAATGAAAATGTTCTAAAATTGACTAAGGTAACAACAGCACAAATCTGTGATAAAAATGAAAGCCACTAGGTGTGCATGTTGAATGGCTTGTTCTTAACATGGGGATTATAATACCCAGTATTGGAAGATGGACTGTAGTTAACAAGACAAATATGAAAACATTCTCTCATTAACTATAACAAATACATAATACTAATACAGGACATTAATAATTGAGTGGGTTGGGGGGGGGGAAATACACCAAATGTAAGATATGGGCTACAGTTAATAGCAATATTTTGACAATATTCTTCCATAGTTTGTAACAAAAGTTTCATAACAATGCAAGGTGTTGGTGGTGGGGTAATGTATGAGAGCTGTATGATTGTACACCTTAGATGGATTTATTCTTTATTAATATGTATTAATAAAATTTTAAAAAACTAGAAACATAGTCAATGAATATGATGATATGCATGTTTTTGTAAGTTCATGACTTCCACTATACACTTATTGTTTATGTATGTTCAGGTATGAATGATGTATTTCATAAAATTTTATTTTAAGAAAATAATGTTTAACTTCCATATATTTCTGCTTCTTCTGGTTCTATGCCCCTTATCAATTTCCAGCTTCATTTATGGTGAGAAAACAATTTTGTATAATTTCAATATTTCTATATTTGTTGGGACTTGTTCTGTAACTTAGCATGTGGTCTATCCAGGAGAATGACCAATGTGCACTTCAGAAGAATGTACACCCTGATGTATTTGGGTCTAATTTCTGTATATGTCTATTAGGTCTAGTTACTCTAAAGAATTATTTCAGGTATCTGTTTCTTTATTAACCCTCTGTTGGGATCTTCTGTCTAATGATGAGAATGGTATATTAAAGTTTGCTACTATGAGTGTAGAGGCATCTATTTCTTTCCTTAGTTTGTCATTGTTTGCCCTGAGTATTTTGGGACACCGTGGTTAGGTGCATAAATATATGATTGTTTTGTCATGATATATTACCCCTTTTATTAATATGTAGTGTCCTTCTTTGTCACCTACAATGGTTTTGCATTTAGAGTCTATTTTGTCTGATATTAATATAGCTACTCCTGCCCTTTTTTGGTTATGGTTTGTGTGTAAAATCATTTTCCAACCTTTCACTTGCAGCCTCCTTGCATTCCTGGGTCTAACATGAGTTTTTTGTAGATAGTATACACATGGGTTGTATTTCCTTATCCACTCTGCCAATATGAGTCTTTTGATTGGAGATTTTAATCTATTAACATTCAATGTTGTTACTGTAAATGCAGTAATTAATTTAGCCATTTAACTTTAGGTTTATATATGTCATATTTGGTTTTTATTTCTATTTATCCTTTTAGTTACTTTTACCAATAACCTTCCTTTTTACAGTCTCCTCCAACCCTTTCTCCTGTTTTTTATCCTTTCAAACTGCAGCTCTCCCTTTATTATTTCTTGCAGGGCAGGACTCTTGTAGACAAACTTTCAATTTCTCTTTATTTATGAATATTTTGAAATCTCCCTCATTTTTGAATGCCAGCTTTGTTGGACACAGAATTTTTGGCTGGCAGTTTTCTTTTTTTTAGCACTTTGACTATGTTATACCACTGCCTTCTTACCTCCATTGTTTCAGATGAGAGATCAGCACTTAAGCTCATTGTGTTTCCCATATATGTGATGGATCTGTTTTCTCTTGCTCTTACCACTATTCTCTTTGTCTTCAGCATTTTACAGTCTGATAAGTATGAGTCTCAGGGTAGGCCTGTTAGGATTTATTCTGTTTGGAGTGTGCTGTTCTTCAAGGGACATGTATATACATCAATGTCCCTCATAAGATTTGGGAAATTTTTGGCCATTATTTCCTCCAACACTCCTGCCCACTTTTTCTTCTTTACTCCCTCTGGGATTCCTATAAAGTGTATGTTTGTGCATTTTGTGTTGTCATTCAACTCCCTGAGTCCCTGATGATTTTTTTTTCCTATTTTTTATCTATCTGTTCTACTATCTGTGTGAGTTCAGGTATTTTATCTTCAATATCATTAATTCTTTCCTCTGCCTATTCAAATCTGCTGTTATGTGTTTCCAGTGTCTTTTTCATTCCTTCCATTGTGCCTTTCATCACAACCAGATCTCCTATCTTTTTATCTATGTTTATGATTTCTTCTCTATGTTCCACTAATCTCTTCTTAATATCCTTTATTTCTTCCTTCACATCATTAAGTTGATTCATATTTGTTTGGACTTCCTTGATTAGTTGTTCCACATTCTGCATCTCCTCCTGTGTCTTAGCTTTTCACTATACTGGGCCATATCTCCCTGTTTCTTAGTATGGCTTGTAATTTTATTTCTAGTGTCTAGCCATCTGTTTATCTTAATGGGATTATTCACTTGGTTAGCTTCTCTTTCTAATCTAGGTTTTTATTTCATTTTGGTTTGTGTTAAGGGTCCTCCTTGACACTTGGTTCCACTTATTCTATATCTTACCACAGTTTTTGAAAGAGAAGTACAGCTTGCCATTCTCTACTCTGCCATCTTGGATCTTCTCATTATGGTTTCATTACTTTACTATACATCCCAAAATACCTAATATTTTGGCTTGAAATTTTGTATCTGTAATTGTATTATATGGATTCTAATGTATCTGGGATCCTTTACTTTAATGACATCTTTAAGAGGTATCTGTGCATTATATCTGTAGCAATTTGCTCCTTGTCATTGCCCTATGGTGTTCCACAAATTGAATAATCCACAATTGTTTATTCATTATAGTCTTGATAAACATTTAGCTTGTTTCAATATTTTACATATTAAGAGCACAGTCTCCTCTGAAAACTGTTATATCCTTGTATAAGTACAGTTTTTAAACAACACTTTCTGTGTCCTATAATTCCAGAAGTGGAAGTACTGAGTCATAGGATACTTTCATCTTAAGCATTAATTAAATAATGCCTTTATATTTGTGGTGTGAATGTATGAATTTATTCTCGCCATCAGTCCTATATAAAAATTCTTGTTGCTCCACAATCACTTAATTATCAATGGATTTGTGATTGTTTCTGAATTCTCTATTCTATTAGTTGTATCTGTCTATCCTTTCATCAGAATCATACTAGATATTACAGCTTTATAATATACATAACTCAGTAGGAAAAAAATCCTACTTTATTTTATTTCAAGAGGGTACTACATCTTTTTTGCAATTTGAACTTAAAAATAAATAGAATCATCACATTCTAGAAAATAACTTGGTTGGCATCTCATTGTGAATATTTTTGTAATTATAAAATCTTTACAATAGTGGGTTATCCAACATTTGAACATGGCATGTTTCTCATTATATTTAGATCTTTTTAAATTCCTCACTAAAAATATTCTGTGCTTATCTTGTACTATCCATGTCTAAGCTGTGGATTTAGTTATTTCCCCAAAGATCCCTGATTCTATTAGTGGAGAATGGTACTTAAAGACAAAGTTCTTGACTCATGCAATTTGGATGTCTCTGCTCCTATGCCTTCTTTGTAGACAAAGCTAGGGAATATGTCTGTAAATATTTACACAAGTTTACATATCTATATCTCTATACCTATCTGACTATAGAAAATTAGGGGTTCACAATGATACCTCCAACTGCAATCAAAAATCACTTGTGGGAGATGTTTGTGTGGCATGTGGTGGGTGGTGTGGGAGGTGGGCAACATGGGAATCCCAGTGGGTTCCGTGTAATAATTTGGGTAATCTAAGCACCTCTTAAAATATATGTATATATATATATAAATAACATTTTTGTAAGCAAATACACATATATGCATATATATTTATATATCATTTTGCAAATGTTTGTATGTATTGTGAGAATTTTGATTTTTACCCACAATAAAAATAAATTAAAAAAAAAATCACATATAATTCATTCTTTTTTCTCCCTTACAATATTTGTAATTCCCTTCCCAAAGAGGGATACATTTACTTGTTTGATGAATCACCCTGAGCTATTCATTCTCTTGTGCCTAAAGTTCACTCTGCACAGATGTCCTCTTCTCTGCAATAAGATTCTGGTATCCTGCATCAGGCTTTTCCCCTGAAACAAAAACACTACTCAGCCTTCTCTACTCTATCCCCTCACACTGAGATGGTGTTGCCACTGCTCCTTACATTCAGACATCCTCCCCTCCAGTTCCCCCTCCTCTCCCCCTCCCCCTCCCCCACAAAACCTGAATGATTTTTCTACTTCACTTGGCTTGAAATCTGCTCTGGACCTCTGAGCTCTCATACCCACCAAAGCCGACCTTACTTTGCCACAACTAATGGTTTCAAGGCCAAATTGTTCAGGAAGGCAAAAAACAAAGAAAAGAGAAAGAAAGGGAAAAGGAAAGGGAAGGGAAAGAGCAAGATCAAGTCATTACAAAAAAAATGGACTTTTAATGAATGTGTTGATAAATAATAAAAGACATAATAAAACTTTCTAAAAATCCAGCCTCTCAGAACAAGTGAATTTCTGATTCCACAGAAGCAAGAACTGATTTAGGAGGGAAAAACTGGTATTAAAAACCCAGATATTTGAAGAAGAAATGTCCCCCAAAAGATTGTGAGAGGCTAGGTCTTGGTTCTATGCACAGTTCAGAAGCTGAACCAGAAAACTCACTCTAAAAACTATGAAAATCTAAGGGTGTATGCTCTCTCTTAAATGGTGAGTGTGGAAAAAGCTGTTTGATGCTAAGGTAACTAAAAAGAAAAAAATATCAATTTTTCCTAAGAATTTAGAATAGCAATTTTAGTTTTGAAGAGATGATGCCTTTAAATACTATCTTACAGGTATATTTCATTTTAATGAGTTTCACTTTAGAGTGCTTTGCAGACATTGCATTTTTTACAAATTTAATGTGCAGCAACCTTGTGTCAAGCAAGGCTATTTGTACCATTTTTCCAATAGCATGAACTCATTTCATATCTCTGTACCACATTTTAATTAAGGTACAAACTTTATGTTTTTTAGAAATAATGTTATTGCACCCTTCATAGATTACAATATATTGCAAAGAACTTTTTTATCCACTAGGAAACCAAAAATTTTGAGTGATTTATTGCAATATTCACTTTATTGCAGTGGTCTGAAACTGAACCCACAATATCTCTGAAGTATGCCTGTATGCCCAAAGACAGATAATCTTCGAGACATGAATTTAAATTACAAATTGTTTCAAACTTCTAATGCACCTGGTATACAGAGAAAGTAAATAGAATTACTCCCTAAAGAAAAAAAAAATCATTCCATGTATATCAGCATTCTTATAACTTAAATTCAATAAAAATGAAAGTAGAGTTATAAAAGAAATCAACAGACACATGGGAAACAAGCACCATACATAGGAGATTAACTGGAGGTGAGCAACAACAAACTACGGATATTTATGACAAACTTGTCAGATGATAGAATTATTAGCCATAAAATACAAAGTATCTATGTATGACTGTAAAAAAAGACTAGGGAAATTTGAATAAGGAATCAAAGAGAATGTCCAGAAATTACACACACACTCACACCCACATACAAAATTGTAAAATATATAGGGTTTAAAAGTCCATTAGATGTGCAGGTAAAGAGAGAAGTGGTGGACTGGATGAGAGGTTGAAGGAATCTAACTGGAGTGAAACACAGATGGAAAAGAATCTAGGAAATATCAAATAGAAAGTAAGAGATTCTGGATGCACACACATAAATTCACATATCTCCATAGGAGGATTGTTGAGAAAAAATATTCAAAGAACTAATCTTGATGTTTTACTTGATGTAATTGTAGATTCATATGCTATTTTAAGAAACAATACAATGATCCAATTACTGGAATATTTGCTTGAGAGCTCCCTGGATCCATTCCCTAGAGAAATAACCATAGCTGGAGAAACATATTTAAAATAAAACAACTATCTAAGTCCCTAGAAATTGTCCTAAGGGAATACAGAAAATGAAATATTTGTTTAAGAAATCTATTAATCTGTGTAAGAAAGTATGCCTAAGGCTCTTGAGCCAGGGCCCAGCCCCTCAGCTGATCCTGACAGAAGCTTTAGTCTGGGTGGGTGAGGACAAGAAGATGGGCATTCTTCCCCAAAAACCTCATGGTGAGGGCACTGGTATCTCCCTGGGAAGGCCAGGCAGCCAGGCTTTTCCTTCTCCCTGCCTCAAGCACAATGGCTAGATTCCATGCAAGTATTGTCCAGAGATCACGTACTTCCTTTCCTCACCAAAACCATACTTCTAAGTGGAAAGCCTATCCCAGGTACAAAATACCAAGTATACTGACAACCTATTACCTTCCTTGTCAGGTAATGTCTATTTACTCTACCCAATATAAACATCCAAGTAGGATGCAATCATTTATTTCCATATCTGATGGCCATTGCAATGGATGTAGGCAGAAAGCTTCTGCAGGAGCAGAAGGAAAGTGATGACTCAGAAGTTTCTAAAATCCAACAAACAGGAAAGCACAGGTTACAATAGGCACTTGGCTCTATTAACAGAATAGTAGTTGCAACAATTATTAGGTACCAGTGTTCCATAACTTCAACGTTTTCATGAATATGATAAATGCACTTACGGAAAAAAATATGTATACATGGAATTGATTCTTTAAAATCACAGAGCCTGAATGCAAGCTAGCACAGAGCTTCCAGGAGCAAGTCTAACACCTATGTTTCTGATTAATTAAGAGACCTTTACTTTCCATTAAAATTAAAAAACAAACAAACAAAAAAAACCCTCACATCCTTTCTCTCTCACTCTTTCTCTCACTTCATATGTGTGTATATATATATACATATATAATTTCCTCTTTAGCCTTTTTAAATGACATAAAATTATATATAGTGATAATTATAAAAATGTGTTGTGTCTGTAGCATATTGATGTAATATATATGACAAAAAATATAAAAAGGAGGAAGAGAAAATGAAAGTACATATAGCAATGTTTCTGAATCTCACTAGAACTGTCAATATATTAAGAAATCTGAAGCAGATTTTGGTAAGTTGTGTTTAAAGTAAGCCCTAGACCAAGAACTAAGAAAAATAACTGAAAAAATATAGTGAAAATACCATTAAAGGAATTAAAATGTTATACCAGAAAATATTTATCTAATATAAAAGAAACCAGCAAAGTAGGAATATAGCAGAAAAAGGCATGTGACATCAACACAATTATATCAGTAATAACATTAAATGTGAATGGAAGAAAAGCAATACAAACAAGGTCAGAGATTATCAGCCTGGCTGAAAAGCAAGATGTAAATATATGCTCCCATTTCTCTTTCACATTTCACCATCAAATCAGCAAGACGGACTGTTCACCTCAATCCAAACAGGGTTAGAAAGAAAAATTCCTCTACTGATCATCTTGAGGCTATACCCAGGAGTCTGGGGACACTGGGTACTGTTCTGCTCAGTAAGAAGTTCATTTAATGGAGTAAAAGTCTATGTAATTTGTGGTTACTTTCTGTCCATAATGTGTTTACTGATGTAAATTGGTGAAGGTTTGCTGGAGGCTGACTGAATGATGGGTGACATCTGATGGTTGATGGTAGACAAGGAAGGATGTGATTTGAATTGTTCTTGCTCTAATAGAGACACAGGTGTAATAAAACGGTTCTGATTCCACCCATCTTTTATACAAATGTTCCAAAGGTCTGGATATCACCATAAAGTATTCAAGGCCTGGGCTGCTGCCTTCACTGCTTTCAGAGATGACCTGCCTCCTCTGCCTTTAGTTATGTTCAAAGCATTTCTATCTCTCCCAAGTTAGCCATGGCTTTGCTGTTCTCCATGTTTTTGTTAGTGAAATACTGAAGAGCAGAGTAGATGATTACCATGGTCTCACTGGACAGTATGCTGGGGCCATTGCCACTGGGCAGCTGGTTGACTAGGTCTCATGTGATGTATTTGCCTATGAACTCCTTGTTACAAACATCTAGCACCATATTACTCAAGGCAGTTGCCACAGAAGAAACAACTCTGTCATGAGCCATTCTCAGAAGTTCTACCCTTTTTCTTTCTGGACAGCCACACAAATGTATGCTGCAAACTTCCAGTTGCCAGCAGAGAGCTTCTGGATAGATCTAGCAGAGCCTTCCAAGGTGCTGGGTTGGAGCTTTCTGCTAAAAGAGTTAGATATGGTTTTAAAACTGATGGGTGCCAAAGCATCTCAACCACTTTGGGAGACTTCAACTACCATGGGATAGGGCCAGCTGCATACCATTGATCCTTTTATGGTGTCCTCTTTTTCTTTTTCTTCTTCTTCCTCACTAGCCTGACTTGGAGTCTTTACTGGGAGGTTAGGAGGTTATTCAATTTGTTTAGTCCCAGCAGCTGGGCCTGGGGGTCTTCCAGTTCCTGCCGATAAGACAGATTCCTAATGCAGAACACATAGTTCTCCACCATCTTGCTGTTGTAATCAGATATGTTCAGGCATGTGTGGATCATATACAACAGCGAGTCCACCAGCCCCTCACAGGACCACATTTGCTACTGTGCCTCCTCCTCCCTTGTGGAGCCAAGGTTCCTCAAGAAACCTGTTGTGCTATGCAGAACTTGTGAATTCTGAAATTATCAAAACCAAAATGAGTTATTACATCTAGAATATGGAATTATCACAGTGTTTATTTAGGTTGAGAGAGCATCTTGAGTAATTGTCATCTTTACAGCATCACATGAGGATAAATTCCAAAGAACTCCTGTAACAAGCTCCCTTACTTTGGCATCAATAGAATTTCTCAACAATCTCAAAAAGGCAGGTATCTGACCAATATTTTTCATTGCTATTTTATTTTCATCTGTAGACTTATCAAAAGACAGGTTTCAGAGAACACCACTAGTGTTCTTCTGAACTTCCAAAAGTCTGTGATCCAGAAGGTCAACCAGATGTTTGATCCCCCCTAACCTACACAGCTCCATCTTCTCTTGTCACTGAGGCACAGGTGCTGCAGTTAGGCCAATGCCTGAACCACAAGGAACTGGTGCTGCAGCATGTGAATGACTTCAGGCAGCTAAGGATCACTCCAGGCAAACTCCCTGGTATCTTTCTGAATGGTGTCTATTCATGGTGATCTTGTGGTACCATCATCTGCCAGAGTTGCATGAAGCCTGTTATAACCACACTCTTGAACTCGTTATTTATGAGACTATAGGAATTGGTGTCAGTAGTTGTTGTTTTCAGGGCCTAATTATTTCTTTGTTATGTAAGGGTACTTCATTGGCTGAAGGTCCTTTGCAGATTCCCAACATCTTTACCTATGAGATACAAGGCTGTCTGTGTTGCTTGGAGGTCTACAGTTCCATAGTTGAGGCAGCAGTACATTGGGCTCTAATAGTCTCTCTCCTCATATATAGGAGTAATATGCAAGTTAGGAGACATAGCTGAATGAAGTTCTTGTCCAAGATGTCTGTGCTGACTAACATATGAAATCCATAAGACTGCCAGGCTCTCTGGTTGAGGTGGAACCATCCTCTTGTAAATGTCATACTTCTGCTATCCAAATTGCCCCATGTTGTGAAGTGTCCTTTATGTGAAAGTCCTGGATGCTATGGTATGGCAGTCATCTCTGAGAGTTTTGGGGGTTGACTACCCCACATGTCCTTGGAATGGTGAAACTACTTAAGTCTGTGCATCTGTTCATGGTTAGTGGGGATACCACTCTGATGGTGGTTTGGTATTGAGAGGTTGGTCCTTTGGAATTAGTGGTCTGTTGGGAGATGGACCCAATCCATCAAACAGCTGCTGGGGAGGCAGGTCTTTGTGCAGTCAATGTGGTGGAAGAATATGCACTGGGGTTCAGTGGCTGGGAGTCAGTTACTGATGGAGGGCCAAATCCACTACCCAGGGAAGTTCTCAATGACTGCCCCTCTTGAAGGAGACACACCTCTGCTGATAATATAAGAAGGAGCTGTTCTTTAGATGGAACTGAACTAACTATTCTCATAGTTGAATTGGCTACAGGTGACTTAACTAGATGTTTCAAGGTTCATCCATATTGTAGAATGTACAGAATTTCATTTTTATGTTTGAGCAGTCTATGTCAAAAATGTTTTGTTGAGTGAAATATTCCAGACACAAAAAGATAAATTGTTGAATGATTCCACTTATATGAAATGCTAGAACAAGAAATTCATAGAGATAGAAAGTAGGTTAAAAGTTACCAGAAGCCAGGAGGAAGATTCATGGAACCATGCAAATTCTCAATAAATATCTTTAAAAGTGTTTAGAAGAAGAAAATAGGAATAATGACAAATATGAAATATTTGAAGAGATAGTGCTTTATATTTCTCAGTATTGACTAGCTCCACTTCAGGAAGTGAGAAAGAACTTACCTTAATTTATATATGAAGAAACGGGTTGCTCATGTGAATCCAACCCAAAAAAACCCTTCTATCAAAAAATTGTGATATTCCATTCTATTACCATGGATTTTCAATGCAATATTCATTATTTTACTCTTCATAGAAGCTTTCACATATTTCAATAAGAGAATTTTCTATTTTCCATTGTGTTGAAAACCCTGGTATAGGCAAAATGTGTAGTTTTTTAATGCAGAAGATTCTGATTGACTTTTTAGCCTAAAGACTATACAAATTCAGATGAGAAGTAATAGGTACTATAGATGCTGTGGCTACCTTGGGATGATTATGCTCAGAATTACAACATAAGTTGTAGATAATAAAGAAAACAGAAACAACCTGATTTAGATGGAGAATATTTATTTATTTGTTAGGAGGTCAATTAAATAGCTGTGTTGTTCTGCCTTCCAGATGATATTACTTTCATTTCATATATGCTATTTTATTTAAGAAAATACGATAAAGGTAATGTCCAGAAAATTAAACATTTCTAGGTTCTGAGGTGAAAAAAGGTTATAATAGCATGACTATGAATATTGAAAAAAAGAAGGTAAAGGCTTATATATCTTCATTTCCCTTTAGAGAAAACATCTTCAGTTTGCACATATGGGATTAAATACAGGATAAGAATACCTTTCTCAAGAGAAATTTAACAAGCTATGCCTTAGAGGCCAGTGAGGAGCCTAGAAATACTTCACCTGTTTCCTCATCTACGTTGTTCAATTCCATACCCTCCAGTTACATCAATATGATCTATTAACAACTCAACTGGTGAATCAATTAAAACCATCTTGTGGCTGAGGAATGAATGTGACAGCAATAAATAAGACAAAAATAAAATAATTATGGTAAATTATTAGACGTTTAAAAAATGTCCCTTCACTGGCCAAATATAATCAATATAATCTCTATCTGGGGACCCTTTAAGATTAATAGAGATAGTAATCACTGATTACATAGAAGCTCATTCCAATGGGATGTGTAGTATTCACATATTGCTAGTATAAGTAAGGTAGATTGATATGCCATAGATTCTGAAAACTATAATTTGGGTTATAATTAACATTTGTAAATGGGTGTTAATATGAAAATTCTTCTAACAGCTCTACCTCTCTAAGTGTATATATTGCTCTTGTTGAATATTTAAATGCATGTGAAACTATCCATTTTTAATTTTTATCTTCTTTGTAATGTTGATAAGCTGGTATTTGATAACATACTGATGTGACTACAAAGCATCCAAACAGTAATGATTTGGTCACTGTAGGAAACTCAGCTTATCAAATGATATGTTGGTATCATTAAACCCAGCATAAAGATACAAGATTTGGTTCTAGCAGTGGATTTACAACTAGATGTGTATGTTATATAAATTATCCTCTGCAATAAATATTATGTATGTTGACTACACCAGGGATGGAATGAGATGCCTAGGAAAAGTTAATCCCATTCCTGGGTAGATAAGTGAGAATGACATTTTATTTGGACCAGAAGTACTGGCAGATATTATAATCATTTTCATGGACCCCTTAGTAACTGTTTTTACTTAATATTCTTTGAGTTTTTTATATTTGAATTTTCAATGTCTAACATCTAGGAATTTGAATCTGTCTTCTAATAGTCTATGATCTTTGAGATGACTAGTATTTCCTTATTCTCCTTTTAGGGGCCAGAAACATGTAATTGATTATCTTTGGATAATCCCTAGGCACTGGTGGTTCTAATACAAAGTTTTGTGACTTAAAATAGAGAAGAGTTAGCTCAAAGTCTTCCAGAATTCCCCTTGATAGTACAAAAATTGAATATATATAGCCACAATTAAAGAGAACAACTTAGGATCTGGCTATATTTGGTTGCCTCACAGATCTTTTGAATATATTTGGATAAATTATGTTTCAAATCTCATAATTTCTACTGTTTGTTGGAACTGATATATTATGACATAAAAACTCAGCTTCCATTTTCTCAAGATCATTAGGTTGATGAATTGCAATTTAAAACTCTAACCTGAACCCCAAATAGGGTAAACCAGAAAAAAAATGGCTGGCTATCTGTTCTTAATATTGCTTCTATACAATTATTTCCATAGTTACTCTATTCCTGGGAATAATATAATTTCCCTTATATTTAATAAACTAGTGTCTAAAAAAACTAGAGAAGATGAGACCGTTGTTCTCCCAATGTATTTTCATAGTTTTACATACATCATGCTTTTTACTAGTTCAAACATCATAAGATTGTATCATGTATATGTCACTCAGTAATTATTGACATGAATTTCATCTCAGAAATGGAGAATGCAATAGTTAAGTATTTCTCTAATTCATTCTTATAATTTGTTTATTCATCATTTTCTGAAGAACAGAACACATAAAAGAAAATTGTTCAGAGTTATCCATGATATGAAAATAGATGACTCATCCTCAAAATTGCTGGATATTAGGTTAGTCATAGTTTACTGAAATATATTTTTCTAATCATTTTAAACACTTACTCATTCATGTATTCATTTGATTATTTAAATATGAATTATTTATCTGTGTTTTAAGACAACAGATTTGTAAGACTGGGGTGCAAATGTAAATTCTCCTCAGGCCCTATTATCTAGGGGCCTATTAGTAAAGGATATACATATAAGGGTGCAGTTAAATGACTGTGTCTTAATTGATCTGGGAAAAGTAAACATGAAGGGCTCCAAGACACACAGACACAAAATAATTTGGACTTGGTCTTCTTTAGCTGGGAAAGTGAAAACAGAGGTGAATAGAGGTCAGAACTCTTACACTCATTATAAACACAAAAGCAATAAAATCATAAATTACTTTATATCCGGCATTTGCATGGAGGATTTTAAGCACCTTATGCATTGAAAAGCAAAGGAGTTAGGAAATGTGTTCAAATATATGTTCCACTAATTTATAAGTATATGACCATGGGAAAATCTTTAAAAATTTATGAATCCCTCTTTCTTCATCTGTAAAGTTAGATATTATTTCCAAGGGACCTGAACAGAAATTAATTAGATGTCATAGCTGTTTTTGATGGTAGAACACCATACTTATGTGATAGAATGCTTGTTAATGAAAAGTAAAAATTTTCCTGAACGAACTTGGTGAGAGATACTGATCACCACACAATTAACCCCCAAAAGTGTTATTTATGTTGCTTATAAAGGATGAAACCATAGATGCATGGATTACCTGATTAATTATGAAAGTTGTACTTGATTCTTCTGTATTAACCACGAGTTACATGCAGATGAGAGAATTCACGAAGAGGCTTAACCAAACCACCATCTTGGAGTTCATTCTCATAAGGTTTTCTGATGATCCAGTCCAAGAGCTGCTCCTGTTTTTCCTGCTCCTCTTCATTTACCTGACTACTATGATTGGAAATCTGCTTATTATCCTAATTATTGTCTCAAATGCACAGTTACACTCCCCCATGTATTTCTTCCTTAGCAATTTATCCTTGATTGATCTCTGTTTATCTTCCACTACCATGCCCCAAATGCTTGCAGAAATCTAGACAGGAAATTCTACCATCTCTTTCAACAGCTGCCTGATTCAAATGTATGTGTTTATCTGCTTTTCAATGTTGGAAACATTACCTCTCCCTATTTGTCCTATGACCGTTTTGTGGCCATCTACCTTGCTTTATTTTACTTAAACACCATGATTCAAAGGTTTGTGCTCTTCTTGTAGTCAACTCCTGGATTTTTGTGATCCTGAGTGCACAGATACATACCTATCCTTAATGGTTCAATTATCCTTCTGTGAGGATAATAAAATTCCTCAGTTCTTCTGTGACATTAGTCCATTGCTAAAATTGTCCTGTTCAGATGCCCATATAAATGAGTTTATTTTTATTGAGGGAGGACTGGTGGTGGTTGTGAATTTTATCTGTATTTTAGTTTCTTACATAATCATTGGGTATGCTATAATCAGAATGCCATCAGCCACAGGGAAATATAAACATTCTCCACATGTTCCTCTCATATCTCTGTAGTCTTCTTGTATTTTGGTACCATAATTGTTTAGTTATGCCCCTCCAACTTCCAGACAGCTGAAAGAGACAAAGCAACAGCTTTGATGTACACTGTGGTCACTCCCTTATTAAACCCTTTTATCTATAGTTTAAGGAATGTTCATCTTAGAGAGGCTCTTAGAAAAACTTTCCAAAAGAAATTGATCCTATGATATATTCCAAGGTTGTGATCTTTCATTGTAAACACATAGATGAAAAGAGAAAAAAAATAAAAGTGAAAGATGAATTTTATACACAAAGTTGCAGTGTTCATGATCACATTGTACTAATAGAAGATAAAATTAATATTTAATCTAAATTATTTTCTCGATTTAAATATCTTTTAATTTGATAAAAAAATAAACCAATACACATATTAAATAAAAGTTAAACGTTTATGAAATATTTAATGCATTTTAACATTATAGTAAGATGATTTCACTGGAAATTGATGAACATTTTTCTCTATGCAACTTAGCAAAATAAGAAAACACAAAGAAATCCTCACAAATTTTCCACAGCAGAGATTATACTGGTGGCACTGCAACCATGATGAAATCAACCATTAAGTAGGATCACTTGCCTCAATGAAAAGCAGCAGGTGCTGCAGGAACAAAAAGAGCAACCACTAATTATTACTTGGAAACTTGAAAAAATATACAAAAAAAGTCCTTTAGTCAAAGAAGAAACAGAAAATTTTAGCTATTAATTACTAATAAAATAAATAAATTACTATTTACATACCAATTTCCTGATTTCAGTGCTTTATTCAGATATCACATTGTTCTACAATTTATACCGCATAATGTTTCAAAAGCCAAAGAAAAAATTAAGGCAAAAGTAAAAAACAATTTATCGTAAAGCAGAAAAACCAAAATATATCAAAATCTAAGAACATGATGCATGAAAACATCAAGAATATTTTCCAACCTCTGACAAAATCCCTTTCAGTAGATCAGGGAATATTCAATATGTATTTTAAGGGATTAAAGTTGTATAAACAAATGGCTTTTTATGTATATACCTACAGGATGTATATGACCTTGGCAGATACAAGGATAAAAGTTCTTGGTCTGTAATATGCTAGTTGGTTTGTTACTAACTAAGCTTGCTACACACATACACATTCAGAAGAATATTTGTGTTTAGTAGGTTTGGATTCATCTTTTTGGCATTGTGGACACTTTCCACTTCTCACTCTTTTACTACCTAATACATGTGGTCTATAGAATTAGAATATCCCTTATAGCTCTACTAACTCTAAAGTTATATCTCAGTAAAGGGACTGCAAATTAGGCAAGATTGCCATACAAGATACAGGTCATCCAGGCTAGGTGACGAACAAGAGGTGTTAGTGATTTTATTCTGTATAGTAAAAAATATGGACTCCAAGAAAATGATTTTAGACTGGGGTGATAGGCTAAAATGTTTGTGTTATATGTCAGATGGATGTAAGTGCTCTTCATGAATGGAACAGGAGTATCAGATGAACATTTCTATGACAGGATGTACAATTTTAAAACACATATTCAGGGCGGACCTATTTTCCACAATTTTGTCTTTGCTAACACTGAATGAAAAAACATTTCACAGATAATTTAATTATTTTGGATGTGTGGTTTTGTTTGCCATGAGGGTACAAATTACTTAATTTGGGAAACATGTAGACTAAATAAAACTGAAAAGAATGCAAATGCAACAAGCAGAAATCAGAAATCAATCCAACTATATCAATCATCACTTTAAATGTGAATTGCCTAACTATAGAAGACAAAAATTAAAAGTCAAGGATTGTCATGGTGGGTAAAAATTTAACACATCACTATATGTTGTTTACAAAAAATTCATTTTAAATATAGCTATATTAATTTCAGACAGCAAATTTAGACTGAAAGAAAAAAATTATCAGGGATAAAGAGCTGCAATGCATAACAAAAAAGGAGACAATTCTCTGTACCTAAAAGCAGAATGTCAAAATGTATGAAGCCAAAACTGATAAAATGAACAGGACAAGAGATAAAATCACTTAAATTTTGATAGTATAATACAACGAATTAATATATCAAGAAGAAATTAAATCAGTAAGAATATAGGTAACCACTGTCTATCAAGTTATTCTAGATGACCTTTATAGAATACTCCATCCAATAAAAATATAACATATATTCTCCTCAACCCCACATGGAATATTTACCAAAAGAGACCACACTGTGGGCTATAAAACACAATTTAACAACAACAACAACAACAACAACAAATAGAAAGCTTATAAGTTATATTCTCAAACAAAAATGGAATTAAAACAGAAATAAATTACAGAAAGGTAGTTGTAATTATTCAAGCATTTGGAAATTATTCACTCACTTCTAAATCATTAATGATTAAAATGAGAAATCTTGGCTCTCCCTGCCTACAGGAGCCTGCACTAAAGCTCAGTGTGTATTTCCATCTTTCTCTCCCATTTCTCAGCAAGCTCTGTTCTTTCTCTCATTTCCCAAATAAATTAATTTTACTGGTCTAACTGAAAAAAAAAAAAACAAATTTCAAGAGAAATTTGAAAATAGTGGAAAGCAAATAAAAGTGAAAATACAAGTTATTAAAATGTATAGATGCACTGAAAGTTGTGCTTAGAGAGCATTATATATCATTAAATGCATATGTTAGAAAATAATAAAGGTCTAAAATCAATAACAAAATATAACACTGTAGGAAACTAGAGAAATAAGAACTATATAAGCCAAAATCAAGAAGAAATGACAAAAGAATATGTAAAACAGAGGTAAATGGAATTGAAAATAGAAAAAAAAAAGCCATGAAACTAAAAATATCTTATTGAAGAGATCAATGTAATATTGCTAAATTTTCTAGTTTTGGCTTCAACTGAGCTAGACCTTAAACATCCTAGAGACCCTCTAATTGAGAATATCTATTAGAAATACCCTTACTCTTCTGGAATTGAATTGTCTGACATTTTGAACTTTTTAATTTTTTTTAACATAGGACAGCTATGCCGTAAGCCTTTTTTCTATGCCATAATTTTGACAGCTATTTCTGCAATTTATATTTTTCCAATTGCATAGAATGCAGAGTTCCTGTATCATCAAGTTCTGCTTCTCTTTTTCCTCAATTTACCTCTCATCTCACATTTTACTATATGCAGCAAAGAGAAATGTGACCATACCTTCAAAAGCTAAATTTCCAAGTTAATCCTGTGTGAGTTCTGCTTTCCACAAAACTGTAAAACACAATTTTGTTAAGCTTCTGCCATTATGTACGAAGAATACTTCTACTTTTAGATTTCAATAGCATGTTCCTTATTTCCTTCAATACCTTCACCAACAACATTCTTAAATTCAGATTTCCACTATCATTGTTTACAGGGTGATTTAGGCTGTCTCTAAAGTTATTTAGGACTTTTGTATAATGCTTCTCACTTCCCTCTGAGCCCACTCTAGCAATAATCTTTATGTATGAATTTCAACTAGCAGTCTGTTCAAGGAAATCTATGCTTTTCCTGTCATGTTCCTGAACATTCTTCCAGCATCTGCTCACTGCCCAATTCTTGAACTACTGTTGTGTTTTTTCTTTTTGTTTTTATTATTATTATTATTATTTTTAACCACTTCCAGGTACCAAAAATCTATATTAGTTTGCTATCACTGTCATAACATATCATACATTCTGAAGCTTTGAAGAATTTGTTCACAATTCAGAATTCTGGGAAGACACAAGTGCTTTCTGCTTAGGATCTCATAAGGCAAAATTCAAGGTATCAGCCTGGCTTGTCTTCCATCTGGTGTCTTGGATATTGGGGAATAACCCCCTTCCAAGCTCATTCCAGTCCCTGGCTGGTATCAGTTCCTTGTAGTTACAGCATCGATGTCCCATTTACTTGATGGCTTCAGCTTCTGAAGGTCATCTCCATTCCTTGGCATGTGATCCCCTCTGTCTTCAAATCAACCAAAAATGCATCAAATCACCAGCATGCTGCAAATCAGTGACATCGTTCTTTTCAAACGTCCTGATTGAAAAAAGTGAAAAACAAAAAACTGTTTTGGAAGAGCTTTCCTCATTTGGCTCACCTGGATAATCTCGGTATCTTAAAATCGCCTGACATGAGTATTTATTTATCATGCTTTATTGTTCCTTTCTGCATATTCATAATCTCTTAATAACCACTCTCCTTCAAGACCCCTGTTTATGGTTTCGCAAGATATGGTTTATTGCCAACTTCTGAACTTTCCTAGCTTTGTGATTCATTTTCTTCCATCCCAGTTCTTTCAGAAAGGATTTGTAGAATTTTTCCAATTGGATCACTTTTCTTCTCTAATACATGGTAAGATAATAGTGAATGTTTTAGTGATTATCATCACTTTCTGGCCCAGATATTTCTTTTTTCTTTATATGTTTTATATTGATTGAGATGTACAGAATCTATGAGGTCTGTTTCTTGAACAGGAAAATCCAGTCCCCTAGGGAACTCAGTTCAGGATACTTTTAATTATACAAGTAAAGTATGGAAATGATGGAGTATACTCAGTATTCCTATGGCCAGGGTTTTTAACATACTTCTAATTTTCCCAGTGGCTCCAATGAAGGGGATCAAGTCTGCATCTCTAAAATGTGTATAGTTTTGGTCTTTTGTTCTGAAGATGTTTTATACTAAAAAAATATTCTCCTCTAATTACCTGGGCAGTGAAGAGGAGGGGAGGACAATGACACAAAATCAAAGACCCTAAGACCCTATGTGCACTCCACTCTCATCATCATATGTACTCCCACCACATCCTGGAGCCCCCTTCTTGCTTCTGGCTCTTGCTCTTCTCAGATCCCATTGCTCATCCTATTGGAAAAAAGATCATAGACTCAGAATTTCAGGAACAAAATATCACTGCATAAAGGAAATAGGGAACTGCCTGAAAAGATGAGGGGCATGTTCATGTGGTAGAAGTGGAAGCCTAGCGCACCTCAATATTTTGCCATCAAAATTTCATTAATGCTTTACCAACACCCTTTTTTGTAAATCTTTGGAAATGAATTTAAATGGTTAAAGCACATCATAGTGCTTGTAACTAGCAGAGCTCTTATATGGGTATGAGAGTGTTTGAAAGGATATGTCTAAGGCCATGAATATTACTAGAAGGAAAGCTAATAAATATAACATGGGACTGTATAACATAGTGAAACCTCATGTAAAATCCAAATAAGGGTGATATTCCATATATAAGACCATTTTTACAGAATATATATACAAATAAACTTGAGAGACAGAAACAGAATAGCAGCCATGTGTGACAAGGAAAGGATAGATTGAGAAGTTTATTATTATTATTGTAATAATGAAACTGCTCTAAAAATGATTGAAGTGATGATTGCATAACTACGTGTTTATACCAAATACCACTGATTGTACACTTTGATAGATTTATGTTTTATTAATATGTATCAAATAGATTTGCTTAAAAATTTTGTTAATGCTATTATATCCAACTAAATTAATAAATTCAATACTTTCTTTAAAAGTTGGCTATAGATTAATAGTGTGATGGTGTTTCCCTGGGAATATTCTGATGAGTTCACTGAAACACAATCAAGCAATTTTGAGGATTAATCAAAGGTGCATATGAGCTTAAGATAAGAACTACTGAGGGCATATCTAAATGGACTAGTTATCAGTTTAATCTATATTTCTAGAGTTATGAATAAGCAAGCTTGAGAAGTTAACTGACATGACTACGATAATGGAGTTCTTGCTCAAGTGATTCCCTGATTACTAGATGCTATTAGACTGTACACCATACTCTTCTTCTCCATTTAGCTGGCAACTCTTATGGGGACTCTCTTCATTGTCTCCCTCAACACCATTGATCAGAATATCCAAGCTCTTATGTATTTCTTTCTGAAGAATGGGTCCTTGATTGTTATCTTCCATGTTTCTGTCACTGTTTCTAAATCCATCATGATCTCCCTGACCAACAGCCATTTCATGTATTTCCAAGTATGTGCCTCACATTTTCATCACTGGTGCAGAGTTTGTCCTCCTTATAGTCATGTTCTGGGATCACTATTCTGCCATCTGCCGTCCTTTGCACTATGCAACCATTAAGAATTAAGAATTGTGTGCACACAGCGAGAGCATCATGGCTCACTGGATGTCTCTGTGGCTCCATTCGCGTAGCAAGTACATTCTCTTTCAGTTTCTATGGGTCAAATATAGTGCATAAATTCTTCTGTGTTGTTCCATCACTGCTTACACTTGCTTGTTTTGGGGAGAAAATTCAGGAATATGCATTTATCATTGCTAGCTTTCATCTTCTTTGTTTTACATTCATGATCTCCTCTTATCTTCACATTTTCTTAGCTGTCTTAAGGATTCCATATGTATAAGGCAGGTCCAAAACCTTCTCCACCTGCATTCCCCACTTCCTTGTGGTGACCTTGACTGTTGTTTTTTTTTTTTTTTTTCTGGTGTTTCTACATATTTAGGTACAGACTATAAATCTGCATCATCCTTGAACCTGTTCATATCAATATTATACTCTGTTACCTCCCAGTGTGATTCCTCTTCATCTGTAGACTGAGAAATAGGGACATGAAGGCAGCCTTAAGCAAAGCACTATAAAGAAAAATGTCACCAAAAATGTAAATATTAATCTATATTTAAAAGATATGACTCGGGCATTTAGTAAAGGCAAATTGAATTATTTCTTGAAAATTAGGTATGTTAGCTTTGTAATACCTTCTATTTCTCTAGTCACAACTACACCAGACTGCATTCTTTAATTGAATTCAGAGCAAGTGATTGTAATTTTATATTCCTTTCTTGTATGGTTGAAGAGGATCTAGAAAAACACAATGGTGTGAATGCATTCCATCACAATTTTTTAAATCAAAATATATTATGTTTGGTATATTCTGGTGGTTTCACCTCCTTTGTCACGGTTACCATGCATTGTTTTTTAACAAGATGGACACATTTTCTCCAAAATTCATAAGATGTATTCCATTTCCTAGTGCTGTATTTTACAGCTTTACAATAGCACTAGAATATTTACTATTGCCTTACCACTTATATTTTTCTTATCACTGTCATGTTCTTTTATTTTTAACTTTAAAATAAAAGCATAATTCAGAGACAAGTATCTGGGATACAATGAATTTCTCAGGATTCTCTAGGGAAAAAACAACCACAGGAGATATCTGTAAATGTTATGAGATTTCATCAAATTGTCTCATCCAGCTGTGGGATCACACTAGTCCAAATTACTTAGGGCAGGCTGCAAGCTGAGAATTACAATGAAAATTTATGATGAAATCTCTAGGAGCAGCTGGTAGGCTGAAACTAAGATGGAAATTCTCCCTTTTGAATGCTGAAATCACCACTTCTCCTATTAAATTATTCAACTGATTGGACTTGGTGTCTCTCCTTTCTGAAAGCAATCTCCTTCAATTTATTGTAGATGTAATCATCCACAGATGTAATCCACTTATTAATGATTAAAATCCACGAAATGTCCTCACAGTAACAATGAGACCAGTGCTTGCTTGACCAAACAACTGGGCACAATTACTTGGCCAATTGGACACATGAGCTTAACCATCACACTCTATTCCTTGTCAACTTGACATTCCTAACACATCATATTAAACCATACTTAAATCTTTTTAAAAAAGTCATATTAATCACCTAAAAATACTATACTGTCTGCATACACCCACAAAGGCACTAAATCTCTCCAAAATAAGGTGAAAGTCCTTGGGTAATATTCACTAAACTTGATATACTATAATGTCATATAATAAGGGTATAAGATAGGAAAGAGAGGACTTATTCTTTATGTAAATATACAGGTATACCTAAAACAAAACAAGGAAGAAATATACATAACCATCACAGTCCTCATTTCTGTAACTTGTCACATGGTCATACTTCATATTTATCACTACCTTCTTCTACTATCCCTTCCATGTTGCCTTTACCCTCAGCAAGTACCTAAGCTGTCCTAATTCTTCGTCTAGTGGGGTGACCTTCCTGAAAAATCTGGGCCATCGATAGTCCTGCTTGAATTGAGTTGTTGAATTTTCCATTGACTTTAATCACAGGGCATGGTAGTAAAAAGAGATATCCTAGGGGATCTCCTATATTAAAGGCAAACTTTTCTTTACCTCCATTGTGTATTTGCAGTCCTATTTTTTCTTGGTAGTCAGGAACAATCTCCCCAGCCAGTACAGTAATTTGCTTATTTGCTTGTTTATTCAGAGGCATGAGGAGCCCTAAGTTCCCAGGTGGCAGTCTTCACTTCCAGTTAAATTGAAACATAGTTGTCTTTACTGGTGGAAAAATTCCTCCTTTAAGAACTAATACTTGTGATCAACAGAGTGTAAGGTTTCAGGAACAGGAAGAAATATTTTTCTAGTATATCACCAGGGGTAGTAGTGAGTGGTGCCACACCCATGTCTTTCTCTTAATTCCTGGACCCATGAATCTGGGGTATGGGTGAAACAGCAGTATAGAGTGGATGCTGATTTAGAACACACACGGCCTCCTGGCTAAGAATGCCAAAGCCCTGTAAGGTATTTCCACATAGTTGGCACAGTCATTGAGTCTTCAAAAGGCCATTCCACCATTCTCTCATTACAGCTGCTCCAGGACAATGGGGAACATGGTAAGACCAATGAATTCCATGAGCATGTGCTCATTCTCCCAAATAATTTTCTGTAAGGTAGTTTTCTTGATCAGAAGCAATGTGTGTGGAATAACATAATGGTGGATAAGGCATTCTTTAGGAAAATGGCTGGTAGCTTTGGAAGATACACTTCAAGCAGAGAAAAAAACCCATATGTGTAGTATGTCTAATCATTTAAGAACAAATTGTTGCCTCTTCTATGATGGAAATGGTCAAAGGTAAACAACCTGTTATCAAGTATAAAGGAGTTCAATATGAACTCAAACCACTCAAAACTATTGAGGACTTCATATTGAGGACTAAGGTTGGATCTCTGCTGGTGGTAGATTTGGCACACTGCAGTGATGATAACCAGGTCAGCCTTCATGAGTGTAAGTTCATGTTTCTGAGCACATCCCTACTAACATAGCTACATTGTTTATGAACCCGTTAGGTAATGAGAGGAGTGAAGAGAAAGGCTGAATAGTATCCATAGTACAGGTCATCTTGTCCATTTGATTATTAAAATTTTCTTATGCTGAGGTCACCCTCTTGTGAGCATTTATGTGGCACACAAATATCTTTTGTTTTTGCCCACTCAGAAAGGTAAAGCCATATACCTTTTCCCCAGACTTCTTTGAAGCCAATTTTCCAATCATGTTCCTTCCAAATCCTGACCATCCAGCCAAACCATTGGTCATAGCCGATGAATTAATTTGCTAATGCACCCCTGGCCCTTTCTTTTTCCAAGCAAAATGAATAACTGGTGTTCTGCTCAAAAAGTTCTGCACACTGGGAGAATTTCCCTTCACCAGTTAACTTCCATGGATGCCCCAGAAATGGGCTGCAGTGCTGCAGATGTCCATAATTATATGGTTCCTGCATATGGTGAAGATCCATCTGTGAACCAGGCCCAAGTTTTCTCTCTCAGTCAACTGATTCTCTGGAACTCCCCAAAAGGCCATAGCTTTGGGCTGGAAAGAGAAGGCATCTGGCAGAAGTGGGGGCCATTGACATTTGAGACACTTCCTCAGGTAAGTTACTTGTGCCTTCAGGATTCACTCAAGCCCTATATTGTATATACCATTTCCATTTTATGATGGAGTGCTGCTGTTCATGTCCAAATTTATGGATTAGTGGGCAGACATTACCCAGCTCATGATAGGCAACTCAGGTCTCATGGTAACTCAGTGGCCAGTAGTTAAGGGTTAGGTTTCTACTAAGACACAGTAGTATGCCAAAAGCTGTTTTTCAAAAAGAGGTTATTCATCTGCAGAGGATAGCAAGGCCCTATTCCAAAATCCTAAGGGTCTGTATTGTGATTCTTTTATAGGGTCCTGCTAATGGTTCCAGAAAGTAACTTTATTTGCCACTGACACTTCCAACAGCCCCGAATCTGTGAGATCATATAACCCAAGTGGCAGAGCAATTTGCACAGTAAGCTGTATCTGTTACTGATCCTTTTGTTCTGGTCCCCACTCAAAACTAGCAGCCTTTCTGGTCACTTAGCAAATGGGCAGAAGTATCAAAACCAAATTAGGAATATTTTGTCTCCAAAATCCAAATTAGTCAACTATGCATTGTGCATCTTTTTTGATAATAGGAGGAGCCAGATGCAACAGCTTATCCTTCACTTCAGAAGGGATGTATTGGCATTCCCCACACTACTGGACACCTAGGAATTTCACTTAGGTGGAAGGCTCTTTATTTTGGTTGGATTTATCTCCTATCCTCTGACATAAAAGTACTTTACCAATAAGTCTACAGTAGTTGATGCTCTAGATTAAATAGAATCAATGTGATATCATCAATATAATGGACCAGTATAATATCTTGTAGGAGGGACTGATAATCAAGTTCTCTGCAGGCAATATTATAACATATGACTGGAGGTCATGTGGATGTTTCCTCAAGGCAAGCTGGAGGCTAGATGACTGATTCCTCACTGCAGGATGGAAGCCAGGTGGCTGTTTCCTCAGGGAAATCCATTACTAGTTTATATTGCAAAGACTCAGCAGAAGTTAGGTTTTCAATGTCCCCTCTGACATCATTATCAACCCATATGTCCCAATTCCAATTTTCAGGGTCCCATTTCTTTCCAGTCAGTGTCCTTGAACAGTAGACACCCTGCAAGGTTGAGAATTTAGTTACTCTGCTGCTCCACAATGAGACTCTGGGTCTGATTTTCAGAGATCTCAAGTCTGAAGCTGAAGCTAATAAGATTTTATTTCCAGGCATACATAAACATTTTCACATCCTTCAGGCATCCTTCATGCAGCAGTTTATTTGTAAATTTGGAGGCTTACTGTAAATGTATTATTCCATTTCTATTAAATGTCCATAAAAGACAAATCTATAGAGATGGAAAATAGATCAAGAGTTGCCAGGAGCTAAGTTTGTTGAGTGAGGATTGACAATTAAGGGGACCAAGAGAACTCTTTGGTGTAATGGTAATGTTTATATTATGAATATAATCAAAATGCATCCCTTTCTTTTATGACTGTATCCAGCTTATTTAGGAACAATCAGTGAACATTATTATACCTTTTAACTCCACAAAATTCTGGTAAAGTGTCTAAAACACTCTCACCCATGGCCTTGCCTCTTATAAGCAGGTGAGTAGCCATATCCAATGTTGATATTTTCATATCCTGTCAACTCACCATGAATTATCAGTCACATCTCAATTATTGAAAACAGAGTGATTTTTGCCTTTGAATCTAATCAGCATAAAGAGCAATTGCAAAATCCACAGAACAAATTCTAAATTCTCATTTTTAAGAATCTGTTTCTCACCAATCACAGTAACAAGCACTATTAGAGTTCTCTAGGGAAACAGGACCAACAGGAGATATCTGTAAAAATTTCCTGTGACAGTTGGAACAAAGAAGTCCAAATTCTGTAAGGCAGGCTGTGAACTGACAACTCCAGTGAAAGTTTTTAACAAGTTCTCCAGAAAAACCTGAATGGCTGAAGTAGAGATAGAAATTCTCCATGCTGACTGCTGAAATCATCACTACTCCTTTAAAGGCCTTCAACTGATGAGTGATATGTCTCTCATTGCTGACGGCAATTTCCTTAGTTGATTGTAAATAATTTCCTTCATTGATTGTAAAATGTAATCATACATAAATTCAATCAACTTACTAATGACTAAAGTCCATGAAATGTACTCACTGTAACAAGTAGGTCAGTGCTTACTTGACCAAACAACCAGGCATGATTTTCTAGCCAAGTTGGTATGAGTCTAACAATCATAACAGATATATTAAAAAGTTATATGAAAGATTGTTACATAGCTGTAATCACTGGTAAATTATACAAAATTATACTTAAATAATACCTTAAGTTAGTTTATAGCAAGTGATAAAACTCACTATACAGCCCCCTGGATAAAATAAAATTTTAAAAATAATTTAGTGTACTATGACATGTCCCAAAATCTTTTGACCCAAAGAAAGTGTTTTAATTTAATCCTATAAGCACACATTTTTAAGACTCTCAAAGATTTATTTTTTTAATCTTCTAAATATCTTATTTCAAATTCCATGTATCTCTTTAATTATTTTTATTTATTATTTTGCCTCCTTTTTGCTTTCTTCTGTTCCTCTCCTTTCCTTACTTTTATTTTTTTACAGTATATATTTTTTTTCAAATTAAAAGTGCTTTATTTTCTAACTTTTTAAATATATATTTTTATTAGAGAAGTTGTGAGCTTATAAAACAATCATACATAATGTGCAGTGTTCCCATACATCAGCACTCCACCAAAACCTTACATTGCTATGGATTATTTTTTACAGATTATGAAAGAATATGATCAGCCTATTAACAGTAACTACTGAGAATTGCAAACATTTGGTATATTTTTCCACATACCCCTATTATTAACATCATGTATTAATATTGTGTATTTGTTATATTTCATGAGAAAACACTCTCATATTTGTACTGTTAAACATAGTCTATCTTCCACCACATGGTTTTCACTGTGTTACATAGTTCCATACCTTATACAACATATCCAAAAGGTACACTCAGAGGCTCTCACTTTCATCATAGAGCTGTGCAGTCATTGCTTCAGTAAATTTTTTAATGCTGCCCTTAGTTGAAAATAAAAATTCCCATATCCCTTTTTTTTCACATTTAGTGTTGGTATTATACCTTCTTTGTCATTGAAGCACGAATATTACTACATTGCTGTTAACTATAGCCCATAACTTACATATATTGTATTTTCCCCATGTAGCACCATATTCTTACTGCTTTTTAATAGAGACATATATTTTGAAGCAGTTTGACATTATTTATGAATTCCAAAAATAGATACTGTATTGTTTGTAAACTGGTCTGTTCCTCTGAGTGTGATTAAATAATGATTAGGGCTTTGATTGGGTCACATCAGTAGGGCATTGAGTCCATGCCCCTTGGCTGGTGAGGACTCACAGATAAAATACATGGCAAAGGACAGAGTTGGAGTTTTTGATGTTGGAGTTTTTGAGCTGGAGTCCCAGGAAGTACACAGAGGAACTTGGTTGTGAGGAAAGAGAAAATACCCCAGGAAGAGAAACATGCTGTTCACCTGACGGTCTACAGCTGGCCTTGTGGAGAACACAGAGTTGCTGATCCTGGAGAGAAGCAAGCCCTGGGAAGAGAGGAACCCAGGAAGCTTGAACCCTCACACACATTGGCAGCCATTTTGTTCCAACACGTGGCAATAGACTTGGGTTAGGGAAGTAACTTATGCTTTATGGCCTGGTAACAGTAAACTTCTACTCCAAATAAATGCCCTTTACAAAAACCAACTGATTTCTGATATTTTGCATCAGCACACTTTTGGCTAACACATATTTGTTCTAGATCATAGGAAAATATTTTTGTATTTGTATTATTAACCACAATCCTCATCCACCTCTGGGTTCACTACATAATTCAGTCCCTTGATTATTCTTTAACTTTCTTTCAATTAATATTTTCATTCCTACACTACCCCTTTCAGCCACAATCCCATTTATAAAACAGCCATGTAGTTGTATTCACTAAAATGTGTTATCATTTCCAAACTTTTAACATCAAGTTAATTAAAAATTCTACATACATTAACAGTACATTTTCTCAGTCCATCCTATCTTCTAGTAACCTTTACTCTAGGTTTTAATTCTATGTGTTTGTTCTATTTAGCTTATATTTGTGAGACCACACAATATTTGTCCTTTTGTGTCTGGCTCAATTCACCCAGCATAATGTTCTCAGGTTCACCTGTGTTATCATATGTGTACCAATTTCATTTTTTCTTACAGCAGCAGAGTATTCCATCATATGTATATACAATCTTTTGTTTATCCATTTATCTGTTGATGGATACTTGGATTTTTTCCATCTTATAGCAATTGTGAATAATGCCATTATGAACATCAGTGGGCAAATGTCTGTTTGCATTACTGTTTTCAGGACTTATAATTATATTCCTAGTAGACAGATTGCTGGATTATAAGGCAGTTCTATATTTAGCTTTCTGAAGTACTACCAGACTGTCTTCCACAAAGGCTGCAGAATTCTACATTCCCACCAACAGGGAAGGAATGTTCCTATTTCTCCACATCCTCTCCAGCACTTTTTTTTCTTTACTAATGACCATTTTATTAGGTGTGAGATGATATCACATGTTAGTTTTAATTTGTGTTTTCCTAATAGCTAGAGATGTTGAACATTTTTCAAGAGCTTTTTCACCATTTGTATTTCTTCTTTTTAGAAATAGCTAAGTTTTTTGTCCATTTTTAAATTGGATTTCTTGCTCTTTTATTATTGAGTTATATGATCTCTTTATACAGCATGGAAAACAAACCATTATTGGATATGTGTTTTCCAAATATTCTCTCCCATTGAATGGGTTGATTTTTTCACATTCTTGACAAAATCTTCTGAATCACAAAAGTCTTTAAGTTTGATGAGGTCCCATTTATCCTTTTTTTTTTTTCTTTTCTTTTATCACTTAAGTTTTTGTTATAAGATTTAAGAAACCTCATCTACTACAGGCCTTAAAGATGTTTCCTTACATTTTCCACTAGGAGTTATATAGCTGTCACATTTATATTTCTGTCTTTGATTCATTTTGAGTTAATTTTTGTCTAAGGTGTGAAATAGGGATCCTCTTTCTTTCTTCTGGAATGGATATCCATTCCCACAAACACAAATGGTTGAATAGACTGCTCTGCCCCAGGTTAGTGGCCCTGACACCCTTGTCAAAAATCACTTGACCACAGATGTGAGGGTCTGTTTCTGAACCATCAGTTTGATTTCATTTGTTATTATGTCTATCTTTATAACAGTACCATTCATTTTTACCACTGTAACTAGATAATGTTTTAATGTCTGGAGGTGAGAATCCCCCAACTTTGTTGTTCCTTTTTAAGATGTTTTTCACTATTCATGGCATCTTACACTTCCAAATAAATTTGATAATTGTGTGTGTGTGTGTGTTTAAGGCTGTTAGAATTTTTATCAGGATTGCATTGAATCAGTATATCAATTTGGGTAGAATTGACATCATAACACTATTTGTTCTTCCAATCCATTAACACAGAATGTTCTTCCATTTATTTAGGTCTTCTTTGATTTCCTTTAGCAATGCATTGCAGTTTTCTGAATACTATTATGTTATTTCCCTGGTTAAGTTTATTCCTACATATTTGAGTCTTTTTACTCACTATTGTAAATGGAATTTTTACTGACTTCCTCCTCAAATTGCTCATTACTAGTATATAGAAACACTACTGAATGTTAAGTATGCATCTTGTATCCTGTCACTCTGTTGAACACATTTTTTTTATGTCTAGTAACTTTGTTGTAGTTTTTTGGAACATTTTATTAATAGGATCTTATCATCTGTCAATAGTGAAAGTTTTACTTTTTCCTTTCAAATACTTATGACTTTTGTTTATTTTTCTTCCCTTATTGCTCTAGGTAGAAACTCAAGCACTATATTGAACAATAGTGGTGACAAGGGGAATTTTGTCTTGTTCCCATGCTAAACATGAAAGATTTCAGTCTTTCACCACTGAGTACAATGTTAGCTGTGGATTTTTCATATATGCCTCTTATCATGTTGAGAAAGTTTCCTTTAATGCATATGTTTCAGAGTATTTTTGTCAAGAAAGGATGCTGTATTTTGTCAAATGCTTTTTCTGTGTCAATCAAGATAATCATGTGATTTTTCTTCTTTGGTTTACTAATGTGAGGTATTATGCTGATTGATTTTCTTGTGTTGGACCACTCTTGCATACCTGGTATAAAATCCATTTAATCATGATGAATAATTCTTTTAATGTCTTGCTCTATTTGATTAACATGTATTTTCTTGAGGTTTTTTTCATCTGTACTCACTAGGAAATATTTCTGAATTTTTAAAAATAATATCTTTATCTGGCTTTGATGTAAAGGTGATATCTTATATTCACCACTCTTTTACAATTTTAGCTATTTTTTTCTGATATAATATTCATTTCTAGACACTTTTAAGACTCTCTCTACTTCTACTGCCTTTTCTTTTAAAGATATAGCACTCCCTTTAGTAGTTCCTGCAAAGATGGTCTCTTGCTTACAAATTCCCTCAGTTTCTGTTTATTCATGAATATCCTAACTCATGCTCATTTTTGAAAGACAATCTTGTTGGATAAAAGATTTTTGGTTCACAGTTTTACTCTTGCAGTCCTTTGCCTCCATGTAATTTCCTGACAGCCTATTCATATTTTTTCCATTCTTTTATTTATCTGTTCTTTTGTACGTTCACTTCTGGAGACCCTATTCAAAGTCATTTATCTGTTCTTCCTCTTCAAATCGGCTGTAATATGCCTCCAATGTATTCTTAATTTCATTTATTGTGCTTTTCATTCCTATAAGTTCTTCTATTTTTCTAAGTATGCATTCAAATTCTTCCTTGTTCTCAGCCGGTATCTGCTAATATCCCCAATCTCTTTTGCCATCTCATTAAAGGACAGTGCATGGTATCACTCCTATTGAGTTGTTGGCTAGGTTGATCACTGACCCTTAAAAATAAAGGTGTCTGTCTACTACATCTCTGGTTATGCTCCTAATATGGGTGGAGATTAAACTGCAGCTTTGGAATTCTGCAGCAGCTGATAATGGCTTGATATAGCCAGATGTACAATGTCATTGCCTCCAGACTGGCTCTGTTTTATAGTGATGAAAGCTGCTATGTGCCAGGCAATTGAATCACTGGAGGCTTACCTTCCTAGTCTCTCTCTAGGATCAGTAGTGCTGCAGAATGCTGGTAGTGTGAAGGGCATACCAAGAAGAAGAAGAATTACCAGAGTAATGTGAGAAGAACTTAAATAAACACAACTGGCATTATGGCCTACTCCCATGGAGAGATAACATGTATGGTATTACAAACTTGGAGCTTAGATCTATTAACTGCAGCTCAAAGAGGAAATTGTACATTGTATAGTATTAAGTACTATACCTTTGTACTTGATGAATATGATAATATCTCTTCTATTCTAGATCATAAGCAGAGGGATATTAAATATATTAAAAGTCCTGGTAAACATAACTAATTTTCTAAGTAATTAATGAATTTGTTTATAAAGCAAAAGAATGGCTCTCTTAAGTACTATCTTTATTTTACTTGCTATATGCCTGTCTTATTGTTGCCTATACTGTCTTTGTAAGTTTATGTCTAAGGCAGTCCCTCTCTTCGTACCTCTCCTAGCTGTCCTATGCATAACCACTGATGTGGGAACTGGGGTTGATAATTTATACAAAACCCAGCAGGTCCACCACATTCTCACCCTAAAATTAACCAATAGCATAAAATAACTCAAGGAAAAATGCCATTTCCCATCAACTTTTGGGAGAATGCAGCCTCTGAAGGTACTTGGCTTTTCTCACTCTCATACTTTAGTATGTCATGGCTGGCCCCCTTTTTGGGTCTGCCTACCACTATCTTCTTTATGCTTTTAGTGGAACCATGTATCTTAAATTCTAATTAAGTTTATTTCTTAGAGAATTAATGGCTTATTAGTCATGTATGGATTCATACAGTTCCAACCAGGGTGCTGGACCCATCTTTCCTCAACTGCAATACAATAGCCAGAGGGGTTTACACCTTTTCAGGTAGGGCCTATTGCCTCTAACCAGCAAGAAGTAGCTACAGAAGAATAAGTATCACCCTTAAGCATTCTCTTAAGAATAAGGGTGTAAATGCTTAGGGTGGTATTGAGGCATGTTAGTATAGTGAAACAGGGTAGGCAGCTGAGGTCAGCTGACAACATGGCTTGCAGACAACATGGCAGGTGAACAACATGGCTGTGAGACTCCACCCAGAAACCTCCTGAGGGATCTCAGGAGACCCTATCCATGAGAATCTCTTTTGGAATGAGAGGGAAAGCCCAGATACCCTGAAAAGGCCTCACCATTGGCCCCTGAGAACTGAAAGGTGGCACAACCAGTTAGAAAAGCAAACAGTAATGGCCACACCCCAAACAGTATGAAAGGAGATGAGGAAACAGTCACCAGGTGACTTGGGTGGTTGCTCCTTATCTGTGGCTGGCTGTAAAAAATGTTTCATTAAAAAGGTAATGAAGGAGGATTATGGGAAGATGTTGTCAGACTAACAGGGAAAGCTCAATGCTTTCACAAAAACAATGGAGAAAGAACCAAAAGCAGTCTGAGGGACTTGCTTTGGAGGTCAGCAGACCAGCATAGTGCAACACAACTCCCAGGAGAGTGAGTGACAGAGAGATAAAAAAGCAGAAACAACAAGCATGAATTGCCAAGCCTCTGCAGTGGCAGGAAAGGGCTCCCCTCCCCCAGTGCCAAGATATAACGCTGGGATAAAACCCCTGGCTCACTGCAGGTAAGTAAGAGGAGAACAGACATCTTCCTCACTGTCAGCTGCTTCACAGGAAAAGGGAGGGCCAGTTGGGGGACTTTTCTTCTTTGAAATCAGCCAGCAGATCCAGCTGTGAAACCCTGCTCTGTAGATTCAACAGAGGAACAAAAGAAAGCAGAGACTGAAACACCTCCATTGAAAAGTGTGCTGACAAGCTCCATCTTCTGGCTGGTCTAGAAATTGCATGAACAGGAGAGGGCAAGATGGCGTTAGTGTAGGAGGGCGCACACTGCAAGCTCCCAGAGCAAGGCGGATTGGGGACGGGGTCCTGCCCGGGGG